>CAJQZJ010031511.1:154204-223347 GCA_907164525.1 Lophiomys imhausi
ATACACATACACATACACATACACATACACATACACATACACATACAGAAAAACAATCCCTATTCCCACCTGAAGTCTCATTATCACTTTTCTGTTTGCATTCTACCCACCTTTTAGTCTTTTAAGCTGCCACGAGAATTTCCCAGTAGCTTCTGCTTAGAGAATTCTATAACAGTGCTCCACACATTTTGAACTGCTCTCCCAAAACAGTTCCAAGGGTTTCTGAAAATTAGTTACAATCATAGGAACAACATCACTACTCTGGACATCAACATCTTTAGCCACTCTTCCTGTCACTATGACAAAGATGGGAACTGTTTGAAGCAGGGTTATTCACTTTGGCTCATGTTTTCAGAAGGTCTAGTGACTGGAAGCTTGCACTGTCTCTGGGCCTATTGTGACATCCATCATGGCATGGTGGAGCAAAGATCCTAACATTATGGTGGCCAAAAACACAGGAGTACAATGGGAAATGGATTAGTAACAAGAGTTTTTTTCTATGGCATTCTCCTAGTAACAATTCCTCTCAGTTTATTACCCATCAGAGTAATGTCATCGTATTATGAATCCATCAGTATATTAATTTATTTATTGATGATCTTAAAGTTCTGAGGAAACAATCACTTGTGTCCTGGCTAGTTTTTGTCAACATGACACAAGTTAGACTTATCTGAGAAGAGAAGCCTTGATTTAGAAAATGTTTTCATCAGATTATCTGTAGACAAGTCTATAGGACATTTTCTTAATTAATGATGGATATGAGAATGCCCTGAGCACTTCTGGGCAGGCAGTCCATCTTGGGTGGTGTAAGAAAGTAGGCAGAGCAAACCATGATGAGAAAGCCTGTAAGCAACATTCTTCCATGGCCTCGGCTTTAGTTCCTGCTTCTGTGTTCCTGGCTTCCCTGAAAAACATGTCAGCCAAATAAATCCTTTCCTCCACAGGTTGGTTTTGGTGATGGTGTTTTATCACAGCAATAGGAACTTAACTAAGATAATTTGCAAAAGTCTAAATTCTAAACACTGTTGCATTGGGACCTCCAATACATCTGGCACTCTGTATTTATGGTGGAGGGTACTTCTAGGAAATCAACAACTGGAGCCTAGGAAGGACTCATGAAAGGGAAGTGGATGAAAAAGGAAGGAGTGCTGTGGAAGTCAGATTCACTCATACAGAGTCAAAAATATATCATTTTTCAAAGGGTTGTGATGTACAACAAACTCTGAAATAAAGTAAGAAGAATAGTAGCTAAGGAAGGGGGAAATCTCATATTCATGAAATGAACTAGGAAATGTTACTCACATGACCTGAAGATGAGAAGTTCCCTTTCTTCATGAAAAGTATAGTTGGGTCTGGACAAAATTATTTTGTGGTTTGAATTTAATACGATTGTGGAACCAACAATGAGTAGGCTTAACAATCAAGAGAGAGTTTCACCAATGCCTACTCACTAGATATTGGACAAGTTTCTTCACCTACCTAATTATCAATTTTCTAAATTACAGCATGAAGTATATAATAAGTATGTCATTATCATTACGATATCCTCTGCTTTAAGCAAAGTAATATAATAAAAGAATGCTTGTGAAACAAATGCTTTAAAAAATATTACTAAAAGTAATCAGGAAACAGCATGCCTGGGTTCCAAATGGTTTCAGGTATACTCCAATGAGCATGGTGAAGCAAAATACAGCTACATAATTCACATAATGGCCTATTTTAAGTGTTAACCAATTTCTGAACATTTCTGTCTCCAGTGAATGCAGATCTTTTGTAGGCCAAGCCTCTCTTTTGTCAGGTGCACAGACCTGAACTTACTGTGTGGATGTCAGAACTGCCGTTGTACTAGGCATTCGGCATATGTTGCTCTGCAGGGTAGAGATTTTTATTTCAGTTTTAACCTGAGGAAACTGATGCTCAAAAAATATAAACAATTGTCTCCAAGACACCCAGTTATTAGGGAGTAAGACAGGATATAAACCTAAAAGACTAAATTAAGTTGTATTTGATTCCTCTGGTGAATTTATCACATAGCAAGCTTTAGTTTGTAACCTGAGTCTTATCCCATACCCCCATGCATTCCTCCATGTCTGCCAGGTTGTCCTCTGGCCCATCTCCATTAAAGGATAAGTGTGACAAGAGTTTTGTTTAAAAGAAAAAAAAACAGTATGAGAATATTTTTATTTAATCCTAGATGTGAGGTTGCTTCAGTTAAGACCACTGGTGTAAACTATTAACTGCCTCATAAGCTAGCAGGAGTGTGGCCTAGTAAACTGAACAAGTTTAACTCTGAGGACGTGAGAGAGGGATGAAAAGTCAGAGCCTTGAGGAAAAGAGGGGCACTACAAAGAAGAAAGAGAACCTAGAGGAGAGAGGGTCACTATAAAGAAGAAAGGGGTGCTACAAAGAAGAAAGATGTTGCTACCCTCCCTGCTGCTACTCCCCAAACTGCTGCTGGTTCTTCCTGCTGCCTTTTTCTAGTTTGCTGGTTTGCTGGACTTCTGGATATTGTGATTACTGAGATTGGTATTGCCTCCAAAGAACCAGATGACCCTAATCAGCAGGAAGTAGTTCAAAGAGTCTTATGCCCCTTCCTTCTCTAACCTTCTTTCTCTCCCACCTAGTGATGGGGGGGGGGTGGAAGGAACAAGGGTCCAAAGGGAGGTAGACGTATTAAGTACAGTAAAAATAAATTAGAGTGAATAATATAATAAAAATAATAAAAGCCATCTTGTTACAGGTAAGAGGTACTTCCAGGTGACTTACCTAATTAGAAGAACTGATACACTGTATACTAACCAAAGAGGAGGAAAGTACTTCCTAGTGTCTTCACAATATGGCTTGTTACTTAATAAACCTGAACAAGAAAAAAAACAAAGAATATTAAAACAATCCTATCTAAAGCTCTACAGGCAAATGGGGTTAAAATCATATATATTGCTTCAGTGAAATGATAGAAGTGATTCTGTGCTGCAACTGTCTCTAGATTCAAATGAAAAAAAAAAGGAATCCCTGTGATATAAAATGATATATCGAAGGGTTTATGTTTAGTGGACAAAAAAATTAAAAAAAAAAACCTGTACATGTAACCATAGGTCAACCTGAAACACAAATATATCACTATTAAACTTTAGCCTTTCCTCTTTTGTTTACCTCCAAGATCTCATGTTATTATCACAACACAAAATATAATATAACCTCCAAAGTCCTCAAGTGTTTAAAATTTTCAAAAAGTTAAAAGTTTGGATTCTCTTTAAAAATCCGAAGACTCTTAACTGTGGGCTTCTGTAAAATTAAAATTAAAAAACAAGCTAAATACTTTCTTACTCCAAGAGTGAAGAATCAGAACACAGGTGAGAATCAGAACAAAGAAAAGCCAAAGTCAGTGTGAAAAGCTCAATGCTTGATGTTTGGGACTCACTCATGATATCCTGGGTTCCAGGGAGCTTGGAAATCTCACTTTTGTGTCTTTGACATCTGTATCACATACATGTTAGACTCAGGCTGGCTCCACTCTGCATCTACTGTCTGGTGGTTATCAGTGGTGCCAACATCTCCAGTATGCTTGGTCTCCATTACGGATAAGGCTTCACCTTCACCAATAGTTTTGCCTGGCCTATTCAGGCCTATCACATTGTACCAAGCATCAGCTCTCAGCTTCTCTCTCTCTCTCTCTCTCTCTCTCTCTCTCTCTCTCTCTCTAAATTATTATGTTTATTTATTACTTCAAGTTACATCTTCATCACAGCCCTCTCCCTCCACCCCTCTTGGTCCCACTCTCCCACCTATCCTACTCCTCCAGTGTGGGGTGACCCTACATATCAGCCCCCCCAACTTAGTTCATCAGTCATCTGAGAGCTAAGAGCTTCCTCTTTCAATGGGGGCTGACCTGGAAGCTCCACTTAGACAAAGTGTCCCACTAACAGGTAACAAAGTCTATGTTCCTGTTCTTTTCAGTCTGCTGGTTTGTAGGATAGTTATCCAATATTTTATGGCTAAAATCCAGTTCCAAGTGAATAGATGCCATTTTCATCTTTATGGGTCTGGGTTAACTCACTCAGGATGAGCTTTTCTAGTTTCATCAATTTTGCAGAAAATTGCATGATTTCCTTGTTTCTGATAGCTGAGTAGTATTCCATTGTGTAAATATACCACAGGTTTTTTTTTTTTTTAATCCACTTTTCAGTTGAAGGACATCTGGGTTGTTTCCAGTTTCTAGCAATTACAAATAAAGCTGCTACAAACATAGTTGAAGAGATGTCCTTGCTGTTTGGTGAGTAATCTTCTGGATTTATACCCAGGAGTGGTATGGACAGGTCTCGAAGTAGAGCTATTCCAAGTTTTCTAAGATATCAACAGACTGATTTCCATAGTGGTTATACAAGTTTGCACTCCCACTAGCAATGGAAAAGTGTTCCCCTTTCTCTACAACCTTGCCAGCATGTGCTCTCATGCCATGCTGGCAAGGTTGATCTTAGCCATTCTGACAGGTGTGAGATGGAATCTCAGAGCCATGTTGAGTTGCATTGAGTGGAAAAAAGGAAAACATCTTCAACAAATGGTGCTGATCTAACTGGATGCCAATATGTAAAAGAATGAAAATAGACCCATGTTTATCACCTTGCACAAAACTTAAGTCAAAGTGTATAAAAGACCTTAGCATAAAACTGGACATATAGATATCCTGTACTATATAGCTAAAATCTGACTATGAGTGAATAGATGCCATGTGCATCCTTCTGAGTATGGGTTAGCTCACTCAGAATGAGCTTCTCTAGTTCCATCCATTTGGCTGCAAATTGCATAATTTCCTTGTTTCTGATAGTTGAATAGTATTCCATTGTGTAGATGTACCATAGTTTTTTAATCCATTCTTCAGTTGAGGGACATCTGGGTTGTTTCCAGTTTCTAGCTATTACAAATAAGGCTGCTATGAACATAGATGAGGCAACTTCCTTGTGATTTGGTGAGGAGTCATTTGGATGTATATCCAGAAGTGGTATGGCTGGGTCCTGAGGCAGAGCTATTTCAAGTTTTCTAAGATATTGCCAGACTTACCTCCATAGTGATTGCACAAGCCTGCACTCCCACCAGCAATGGAGGAGTGTTCCCCTTTCTCTACAACCTTGCCAGCTTGTGCTGTCATTTGACCTTTTGATCTTAGCCATTCTGACTGGTGTGAGATGGAATCTTAGCGTTGTCTTGAGTTGCATTTCTCTGATTATTAAGGATGCTGAGCATTTCTTCAAGTGTCTCTCAGCCTTTACGAATTCCTCCTTTGTGAATTCTCTGTTTAGCTCTTTCTCCCATTTTTTTAATTTGATTATTTGGTTTCTTGGCACTTAATTTCTTGAGTTCTTTGTAAAATTTGGGTATTAGCCCTTTGTCAGATGTGGGGTTAGTGAAGATTTTTTCCCAATCTGCAGGCTGCTGTTGTGTTCAAATGACAATATCTTTTGCCTTACAGAAGCTTTTCAGTTTCATGAGGTCCCATTAATTGATTGTTGGTCTTAGGTCCTGAGCTGTTGGTGTTCTGTTTAGGAAGTTGTCACCTGTGCCAATGATTTTGAGGGTTTTTCCCACTTTCTCTTCTAGTAGATTTAATGTGACCGGGCTTATGTTAAGGTCTTTGATCCACTCCAATGCACCAAAGGGAATAGGAACATAGACTTTGTTTCCTGTCAATGAGACACTTCGCCCTAGTGGTGCTGCCTTGTAGGCCCCCATTGTATGAGGAGGCTCTTGGCCCTCATATGACTGCTGAACTGGGGTGGGGGACTGTTATGTAGGGACACTGCACTGCAGAGGAGTGGGATGGAAGGGATAGGGAGTAGAGGGTGGGACTGGGAAGGGTCGAAAGAGGAACACTATGATGGAGATGTAACCTGAAGCAATAAATAAATAAATTTAAAAAAAAAAGAACTGGACATATTAAATCTAATAGAAGAGAAAGTGGGGAAAAACCTCGAACTCATTGGCACAGGTGACAACTTCCTGAACAGAACAGCAATTACTCAGGGCTCTAAGACCAGCAATCAATAAATGAGACCTTATGAAAAACTTCTGTAATTAAAACAAAACGACAGCCTATAGATTGGGAAAATATCTTCACCAACCCCACATCCGACAGAGGGTTAATATCCAAAATTTAAAAGAACTCAATAAATTAAACACTAAGAAACCAAATAATCCAACAAAAAATAGGATACACAGCTAAACCAAAAATTCATAAAACAGTAATCTTTAATGGCCGAGAGACACTTGAAGAAATGCTCAACATTCTTAGTCATCAGAGAAATGCCTCAGATTTTCTTAATGACCTCTTCAGTCCTGAGAGATCTACTTCAACCCTAGCTGCACCCTCACTAATGGCCGCCCCTGGGGGAATCTAACCCTGCTAAACAGTGCTAAGCCTTGGATGTTCTCAATAGTCCCCTACTGCCTTCATAATAGGTACTATGTATGGGACTACTACACATTACCAAGGTTAGCAGCTAGCTTAAGATTCAGTCTCTCCCCATTCCACCCCAGACCACAACTTCTCTGTGCCGACCCTGATGAGTTCCCAGATTTTGTCTTAGTGGTGCTGTTCTCTTATTAATCACAGGTGATTTTTCAGCCCTAGACGACCACTATCATTTGTCTCAATAAATCACAGAGGTTTAACATCCGTGGACTCTTTGTTTCTTTCAATTATGTTTTGCCAGCTTTTATGTCTGCTCACCACAGGCATGTGCACGAAGCAGTTCTTGTGATGGCCAGAAGAGGGCATTGGATCCCCTGGGAGTAGAACCGTGAACTGCCAAGAAGGTACTGGGGATCTAACCAGATCCTCTGGAATAACACCCAGTGCTATTAACGACTGAGCATCTCTCCAGCCCCTCCACATATTCTTAGTAATGGTATATAACACAAGCATTCCAGAGAGGGTATTTGAGGCACTCTCAAACATTTTTTCCCTGCATTTTTACAAGCCAAGCTCCAATTGTCCTCATTCTCCTCAGGTTTTTATCTTCCAAGCTGCCATAGAAAAGCCTACAAAGCACTGAACACTCAATGGCTTTTCCAGCTCAGCGTTCCATATACTTCCACAGTACTCCCCAAAAGAACATACTGAGGTCCATCACAGAAACATCCTGCTCTCCCCAATTTTTATCCCAGTTTTTTCTCCTATTGCTGCGATATGCAGCATTACCAAAGGCAACTGAGGAAAGGAAATGGTTTTATCTTTTATACTCCAAGTTGCAGTCTGTAGTTGAAGGAAGTCAGGGCAGGAACTCAAAGCAGAAAAGTACAAGGAGAAGCTGAAGCAGAGTGCTGCGTACTGCCTGCTGGCCATGGCTTGCTCGGCCTCCTTTTCTATCAGTCCAGGGACATTTACCCAGGGGTGGCCCTCCCACATTAATCTTCAATCGAGAAAATGTCACATAGACATGCCCATGGACCAATATAGTGGAAGCAATTCCACAACTGAGGTTTCTGCATCTTAGGAGACTTTAGTTTGTGTCAAATTCATAAAAACAAAACAAACAGCAAAAAAATAACTACTAACCACAACAACGACAAATTTCATTTCTGCCATTTGTCCTCCAAATGTTATGTTCCAAAAGCTTGGCCCCCAGTGTGGCACTGTTGACGGGTGGTGAAATATGTAAGAATCAGAGCCTAGTGGGACTGAATATATCTGAAGTGGGGTTTATGTGGTCCGGAGTATCTTCTCACACTTGTGAGATATCCCAGATTGATATAGGCAGTCTGGGGCCTCCTCTGAACCTCTCTTCCTTCTTAACTCTCACACGTACCCACTTCTGCATGCATCCAGTTTCCTTCCTGCTCCTCAGCCCCACGCTGATGCGGCCAGGAGCATCACCAAGATAAAAGAACATATTGGTCAAGTTTCCCATCCACTAGCATCATGGACCAAATCAAACACATTGGTTATAAATTATCCTATTGAATATATCATAAACAAGATTCACCAGTGCACTGGTCTCCCAGGAAAACATCCTTTTCCCTCTGCATGTTGGCAGTTCAAGATGATGTGTAAGGAGATGGAATGGCACAGAATAAAGGGCTTGCTTCTTAGCCTTTAGATTGAGAGCAGACTAAAGTCAGTGCTACCATATGTAGCTTGCTCAAAAAAAGCAAAGCACATGGAACACAATGAATCCTCTCTTCTTTCTGCCAGCAGAATAAGAGGATGGAGAGTGGAGACCATGGTGAATGGGAAGTGAGAGGGAAGGCCCTGGAGGAGGAAGCAAGAGAGAGAAAGCTCTAATCTCAAATGTAAACTTCACCCTCAAATCTTGGTTGAGTCATGACCAATAGAAGTAGTATAGGACAGATTCTAGCCAAAGAAACCAACGAAATTAAATTAAAAACCAGAGCTTTCTCTCAAAAGCCAGAATGTGCAGTTTGAGACTAATCATATTAAGTGCCTGGTAAGCAAGCAAATAAAATCTCATTTCACTAGAACAGAACAGACCTGGAGCTTCCTAATATATCATTGATACATTCAGGAAATGATCATTTTAAAAACATCCTAGCAGATGACAACCCAGAGATGTTACCTATCAAGAGGAAAAATAACACGAACCAGCTTTTAGAGTAATTAGTGCTAGTGTTACCTGACAAAGATTCCAAAGGGGGTGATTGTAATTATATGCAAAGAACTAAAGAA
The DNA here is from genome assembly GCA_907164525.1 of Lophiomys imhausi. Classification (NCBI taxonomy): domain Eukaryota; kingdom Metazoa; phylum Chordata; class Mammalia; order Rodentia; family Muridae; genus Lophiomys; species Lophiomys imhausi. The sequence continues at coordinate 162,885 of CAJQZJ010031511.1, forward strand.
ATTGAGCCTGCAAGAAATTTTAAAGCACGGAATCTCATCAGGGAAATACAAAAATGAAAATTTAAAAAGAATTTTAAAAAGTTGAACAATATTTGATAAATCAAAAGAAAACCATTGAGTTGAACAATATTGGTAAAATAAATTTATTTTGGGTCTAGGGTTCTCGTGTATCTTAGGCCTTAGGAATGGGGAAAGAATAAAGAACAAATATGACCAAAACTTATTAGGATTGAAGGAAGCTGTGAAATACCAGTGCACTGCACACCCATACAGATGAAAAGCTACAGGATTTGCAGGGTGCACTGCTGGCAATATTTTACTTGGCTATTACAATGTTTCCAAAATCATATTGCCTGAGATGGCAATACGGATTTCCAGAAAATGAATATATGGAATGTGTAAGCTGACGGGTTTGAAAATATGAACTTTTAAACTACAGTGCTTCTTGAAGCTTTATACTAAACACATGGGTGTGTGTTTAGGTGTGTGATAGGAGTCCCCAAAAGGCAGAATACAATTCAGACTCTAGACATAATCACTTGCAGACCCCTTCTATGCCAGGGCACATAAAGGAGCTAGCAGCTTACAGTATTCACTCAAGGAAATAGTACAATAAAATCCTACCTTCCCACCATGGAATCCAAAAGCCACTGCCGCTTAGTTCCATCTATTCAAAGTCATTACTGTCCATGCACCTTTGTTTTTAAAGATTATTTATTTATTTTGATGTGTGAATGTTTGGCCTGCATGGATGCATATGTACCACGTGCATGACTTGCATCTGCAGAGGTCAGAAGAGTGCATTGGATCCCCTGGAACTGGAATTGTGGACAGTGGAGAACTGTTGTGTGGTTGCTGAGAATCTAAACTGAGTCCTCTACAACAGCAAAAAGTGCTCTTAAACACCGAGCTGTCGCTCCAGCCCCACGTTCATGAATCTTGATAGGATGCTGACATAGAGGACTGTATTCCAACAACCGTGATGCATTCTCTGCTCTGTCAAACCGAAACAGATTTCCTCTATTGCCTATGTGACCTCCTCTCTACTATGTCTTACATCATTTATGTCCTTCTCTGAAGGTTTCACAGAAGCTGTGATTTTTCAGTGTGAGTTGATGAAAATTCTGTATCATCAGAGTGTCTGGGAGCTAAATAGAAAAAGTTTAGCTTGAGATCTAGCCCAAGATGGCCATTGGATCTTCAGAGTCCAGCAGGGCTCCTCCCAGCCTAGAAGAACAAGAAGTGGGTAGCCAAAGTAATGGCTTGGAGATCAGTCAGTAATGATGTTTACTCTGATTGTTAGCCTAAAATTTTGGAAGAGAGATGCTCTGTGTTTGTTAATTTCTTTCTTCAAAGGGCAGAAGCCAGTGAGATACAAATCACTTGCTACCAAGCCTGATGGCTTGAGTTTGATCTGAGTCCTACATGGTAGAAGGAAAGGAGGGACTCACACAAGATGTCCTCCACACATAAGTCATGGCACACACACATAGACACACATAGAGACATAGTCACACACACACACACACACACACACACATAGCCAAACATATTCACACAGACAGGCAGACACACACGCACTGACACACACAAATGGATTCTCCTAGAAGTCTTTGGAGATGTTTTACAACCATTTCTCTCCTCTGGAGCACCTTAGACCACACACCTGAGTGGATAGAGTAGACCAGTTGCATCCTTGTGGTCCAAGAGAGGATTATTTAGTGTGATGGATAATTTTGATTGTTAGTTTGATAGGACACAGATACTCTGTGGAAACAAAGTGAAGGGCTTTCTAGACTGAGTTAATTAAAAGACGAAGACCTACACACCAATTGTGGACAACTCAATCCCTTGGATTGGGGTCCTGGACTGAGAATGGGAGACAGTGAGCAGAGAACTAGCATCCATCTCTGCTTCCTGACTCCAGATGTGATGTGAACAGGTGCCTCATGCTCCTGCATCCATGCCTTCCCAGATATGATGGTCTTTACCCTCAACTGTGAATCAAAGTCATTCCTTTCTTCCTAAAACTACTGTTGTCAGTCTCCTTTGCAGTAATGAGAACAGTAGCTGGCAGTACATGAGATGGTCTCACAGTAAATAGTGAAGGAGACATCCCAGCTTTAAGGAAATCAATCTGCTTCCTTTCTCTATTTATACTGTCTCTTCATGTAGAATTCCCCTAATGCAGTGGTTTCTCAACCTTCCTAATGCTGTGAACCTTCAATACCTCATGTTGTGGTAACCCCCAACTATAAAATTATTATTTTTTGTTTTTCATATTTTTAAATTTTTGTAAAATATTTATTTATTACTTCAGGTTATATCTCCATCACAATGTCCTCTTTCCACCCCTCCCAGTCGCGTCCTCCCACCCTCCACTCCGTATCCCTTCCATCTCACTCTTTGCTGTAGAGTATCCCTACATAATAGTCCCTCAGGCCAGTTCAGCAATCATTTGAGGGCCAAGAGCCTCCTCATACAATGAGGGCCTACAAGGCAGCACCTCTAGGGCAAAGTCTCTCATGCACAGGAAACAAAGTCTATGTTCATGTTTCCTTTGGTGCATTGGTTTTAGTATAGTTATCCTCTACCATATGGCTAAAATTCAATTATAAGTGAATATATGCAATGTGCATACTTCTGAGTCTGGGTTAGTTCACTCAGGATGAGCTTCTCTAGTTCCATCCATTTGGCTGCAAATTGCATGATTTCATTATTTCTGAGGGATGAGTAGTATTCCATTGTGTAGATGTACCACAGTTTTTTGATCCATTCTTTACTTGAGGGGCATCTGGGTTGTTTCCAATTTCTAGCTATTACAAATAAGGCTGCTATGAACATAGATGAGGAAACTTCCTTGTACTTTGTTGAGGAATCTTTTGGATGTATACCAAGGAGTGGTATGTCTGGGTCTTGAGGTAGAGCTATTTCAAGTTTTCTAAGATATCGCCAGACTGATTTCCATAGTAGTTGTACAAGTTTCCGCTCCCACCAGCCGTGGAGGAGGGTTCCACTTTCCCCACAACCTCACTAGCATGTGCTGATATTTGAGCTTTTGATCTTAGCCATTCTGATAGGTGTGAGATGGAATCTCAGAGTCCTCTTGAGTTGCATTTCTCTAATGATTAAAGATGCTGAGCATTTTGTCAAGTGTATCTGAGTCATTAGGAATTCCTCCTTTGTGAATTCTCTGTTTAGCTCTGTTCCCATTTTTTGATTGGATTATTTGGTTTCTTGGCATTTAATTTCTTGATTTCTTTGAAAATTTTGGATATTAGCCCTCTGTCAGGTGTGGGGTTGGTGAAGATTTTTTCCCAATCTCTAGATAGCCATTTTGTTCGAATGACAGTGTCTTTTGCCTTACAGAGCTTTTCAGTTTCATGAGGTCCCATTTATTGATTGTTGGTCTTAGGTCCTTAGCTGTTGGTGTTCTGTTCAGGAAGTTGTCACCTGTGCAATGAGTTTAGGGGTTTCCCCACTTTCTCTTCTAATAGATTTAGTGTGTCAGGCCTTATGTTAAAATCTTTAAGTCTTGGACTTAAGTTTTATGCAAAGTGATAAGTATGGGTCTAATTTCATTCTTTTACATGTGGACATCCAGTTGGACTAGCACCATTTGTTGAAGATGCTGTCCTTTTTCCATTGTATGGTTTTGGTTTCTTTGTCAAAAATTAAGTGACCATAGGTGTGTGGGTTCATTTCTGGGTCTTCAATTCAATTCCATTGATCCACTGGTCTGCTTCTATACCAATACCATGCTGATTTTATTACTATTGCTCTGTATTACAGCTTGAAATCTGGGATGGTGATACCTCCAGATTGTTTTTTTTAATTGTACAGGATTTATTTAGCTATCCTGGGTTTTTTGTTATTCTATATGAAGTTGAGAATTGTTTTTCCCAGGTCTATAAAGAATTGTGGTGGTATTTTGATAGGAATTGTATTGAATTTGTATATTGCTTTTGGCAAGATGGCCATTTTTATTATGTTGATCCTACCTATCCATGAACATGTGAGATCTTTCCATCTTCTGATGGCCTCTTCAATTTCTTTCCTCAAAGACTTGAAGTTCTTGTCATACAGGTCTTCACTTGCTTGGTTAGAGTTACCCTCGGGTATTTTATATTGTTTGTGGCTATTGTGGAGGGTGTTGTTTCCCTAATTCTTTCTCAGCCCATTTATTAACCAAATTTGCTCCAGGAAAAATATTACCTGACCCCCCCCCAAAAAAAAGGTAATTGTCCCAGAGTTAGGATTAGGGCAGGGCTCTGTTCTTATCTTTCCAGGAGACTTAAAGCATCCATTCAAGGAATCCAGGGACAACTGGACAAGGGAAACCTCAGCAGAAAACAGATCAGACACCGAAGAAGATGAGCGGCCCAGATGATCCAGCCTTGCAGACTCCCTCAATAGCTGTTTCCTCAAAAGTCTACAACCACAACAACTCAAAATCACTAAGATCGTTCAGCTCCACAGACTGCTCTAGCCAGAACTTCAGTAAAGGCCTGAAGATCAGCTTCTGTCTACAAACTTCTTAGGACATCTAAATAGCTGAGCACAAAAGGACTGAACATCAAATGATTCTATTAACATTTTTAACCATTTTTCCATCCCTATTTGGGCCCCAAACAGGTTTACTACGTCCCAAATCAGCAGGAAGTCATTTATGAGAGTGACGTCCCAGGCCCAGAAGGTGGGGAGGGTGTTTCCCCCCCTTTGGTTATTCAATGGATAACAGAAAATTTTGTCATTTAGGGGAAGAGACTACAAGCTGTTAAATGGTCTTGTTAAATGGGTTTTGGAGGTTACACCTAGGGACTTCTCTCTTTTTCTTTTCTGTATCCTTCTTTCTCTCCTATGTAGGAGTGAATAGACTTGAGAAAAAATGGGACATAGACATAGTATAGGAAAGATCAAGAAAAAAGGACAGATTATTGAATAAGCCCTTATACCTTTGTATATTGATACAAAATTAATATTATATTAGGCTAAATTGGTATTGGTCATTGTATATTAATGCAAAATTAAGATTGTATTGGACTACATCGGTATTGATCTTAGTATATTGATACAAAATTAAGAATATATTTGGCCACATTGGTATTGATCTTTGTATATTGTTACAAAATTAAGGGTAACACTTCTTAAAGGTATTGTACCTAGTAATGCTTAAAAAGGAAATGTGAAGTTTTGGCCTTTTGCTACCAACCATCATAAACTGTTTAAGATAATCAAGAAATACAAACTAACAGTCATGCAAGCGTGTCATTTTGTTAGTTATTATGACAGTCCATCACAGTTATTTTCTAAGCTACTCAGAAATCAAGTTGTTAAGAGACAGCAACATTTGCTTATCTAAACATAAGAGATAGATAGGGCATCTTCAAAAACCTCAAGAGATCTGCAGAGTATGGCATTCAAAGATGTTTTCTTAAATTAAGATTTTTTTTTTTTATATTGAGACATGCCAGCTCCTGACAGCATCCCCTATTCCACTCCAAGTAGAAGATGAGCATCGAAGAATCTCCAGTGGGAGATGGTTGAATTAGTGGCAAGCCTATCACTTGGCAAAAAAAAAAAAAAAAATCATTGCTTCAACTGTAGACAGACTGCTCTACAATCAATGTCTGTCAGAGAAACGGGGCCAAACAGCTGAAGATTGATGCTGTAATGTATAGAGAGAAAAAAAGGGAACTGTCGAGGCAGCCACGGGTATGTCATTTCTTACTTTTGGAAGCTGCGGGCCCGGCACTTCCTATATAATCAGATATATTTATCCCTCTCAGGTCTCTGAGGTGGTTGAAGAATAGATAGCTAGAGTCTCATAGTTAAATTTTGAGTTGTTTAGGAATCAAGAGGGTCTTCTGGATCTAAGAAGATGTTTTTAAAATTGTGATGCAAGTTAGTATGAAAGCTGAGTTAGATAGAGAACTTTAAACTCATGGATATAGTTAGATAGTAGAATGTTAAAATCAGGGGCCAAATACATATGGACTGGACATTGAGAATGTATGCTAAGCCATATAACTCTCAGAATTGTGGCCTATTTATTTCAGTTGTTTTGTACTGTATTTATTGTTATAAGAGAAAGAATGATTTGTTGGACTGAAAGGGAGAGCTGTTGGGGGGGAAAAGATCCACCTTAAACTAAAAAAAAAAAAAAGGGGAGAGGAGGGGGGGGAGGGGGAAGATGGTGGAAGGGTGGGACAGGAGGGGCGAGTAGGGAAGGGATTGTGATTGAGATGTAACTGGAAGAAAATATATAAATAAATAAAGGGCTTCTGATTTTTTTGAATTAATTTTGTATCAAGCCACCATGCTGAAGGAGTTTATCAGCTGTAAGAGTTCTCTGGTGGAATTTTTGGGGTCAACCATGTATATTATTATATTGTTTGCAAATAGGGATAATTTGACTTCTTCGTATCCAATTTGTATCCCCTTGATCCCCTTTAGCTGTCTTATTGCTCTAGCAAGAACTTCAAATACTGTGTTGAAGAGATATGGTGAAAGTGGATATCCTTGTCTTGTCCCTGAGTTTGGGAGAAATGCTTCAAGTTTCTCTCCATTTAATTTGATGTTGGCTACTGGCTTGCTGTATATTGCCTTTATTATTTCTAGGTATGGTCCTTGTATGCCCGTTCTCTCCAGGACTTTTAGCATGAAGGGGTGTTGGATTTTGTCAAATGCTTTTTCAGCATCTAGTGAGATGATCATGTGTTTTTTCTTTCAACTTTTTTATATAGTGAATTATATTGATGATTTTTGTATATTGAACCATCCTTGCATTCCTGGGAAGAAGCCTACTTGATCATGGTGTATGATACTTTTGATGTGTTCTTAGATTTGGTTTGCCAGTATTTTACCAAATATTTTTGCCTCTATGTTCACGAGGGAGATTGGTCTGGAATTCTCTTTCATTGTTGGATCTTTCTTTGTGTGGTTTCGGAATCAGAGTGACTGTGGCCTCATAGAATGAGTTTGTCAGTGTTCCTTCTGATTCTATTTTGTGGAAGAGTTTGAAGAGTATTGTTATTAGCTCTTCTCTGAAGGTCTGGTAAAATTCTGTGCTGAAACCATCTGACCCTGGGCTTTTTTTGTTGGGGGATTTTTAATGACTGTTTTTATTTCCTTTGGGGTTATAGGACTGTTTAATCTGTTAACCTTATTAATTTTGGAAGGTGGAATCTATCGAGAAAATTGTCCATTTCATTTAGGTTTTCAAATTTTGTGGAATATAGATTTTTAAGTAAGACCTAAAGATTCTCTGGATTTCCTCGAGGTCTATTGTTATTTTTCCCTTTTTATTTCTGATTTTGTTGATTTGGGTTTTTTCCCTCTGCCTTTTACATAGTTTGGCTAAGGGTTTGTCTATTTTGTTGATTTTCTCGAAGAACCAACTCTTGGTTTCATTGATTCTTTGTATCCTTCTTTTTGTTTCTTAGTTGTTGAGTTGATTTCAGCCCTAATTTTGATTATTTCCTTCCTTCTGCTCCTTTTGGGAGTGTTTCTTTCTTTTTTTCTTGTTCTTCCAGTTCAACTGTTAATTCGTTAATATGAGCTTTCACAATTTTCTTTTTGACTGCACTACTAAGGAAGTTTCCTTGTAGCACAGCTTCCATTGTGTCCCATAGGTTTGGGTATGTTGTGCCTTCATTTTCATTGGATTTTAAGAAGTCTTTTATTTCCCTCTTTATTTCTTCCCTGACCCAGTTGTCATCCAGTAAAGAATTGTTCAGTTTCCATAAGTGTGTAGGCTTTCTGTTAATTCTGTTGTTGAAGTCCAGCTTTATTCCATGGTGATCTGATAAGATACAAGAGATTATTTCAATTTTCTTGTATCTGTTGAGGCTTCTTTTGTGTCCGACTATATGGTCAGTTTTGGAGAAGGATCTGTGTGGTGCTGAGAAGAAGGTATATTCTTTTATGTTTGGATGAAATGTTCTGTAGATATCTGTTAGGTCCATTTGGTTCATGACATCTGTTAGACTCATTATTTCTCTGTTTGGTCTTGATGACCTGTCCATTTTTTTGAGTGGGGTGTTGAATTCTCCCACTACTAATGTGTGGGAATCCATGTGTGGTTTAAGCTTTAGAAGAGTTTCTTTTACAAATGTAGGTGCCCTTGTATTTGGGGCATATATATTCAATATTGAGATGTCATCTTGATGAATATTTCTTTTAACGAGTATCTAGTGCCCTTCTCTATCTTTTTTGGTTGACTTCAGTTGAACGTCAATTTTATTTGATATTAAGATGGCTACTCCAACTTGCTTCCTGGGTCCATTTGCTTGGAAAACCTTTTTCCAGCCCTTTACTTTGAGTTAGTGTTTATCTTTGTTAGTGAGATGTGTTTCTTGTATGCAGCAAAATGATCGGTCTTGTTCACAGATCCATTCTGTAAGCCTATGTCTTTTTATTGGGGAGTTGAGTCCATTGATGTTGATGGATATTAATGACCAAAGGTTGTTCTTCTCTATTATTTTGGTGCAGGTGGTGGTTGTGTGTTTCTTTTGGTTTAGCTGCAGTGGATTTTTTTGTTTCCTTTGTTTTCTTGGGTGTAGTTATCTTCTCTGGGTTGGAATTTTCCTTCTAAAATCTTCCGTAGGGCTGGATTTGTGGGCAGATACTGTTTAAATTTCATACTTCATAACTGTAATTTTGCTACTGATATGAATTGTAATAGAGGGGTCTCGACCCACAGGTTGAGAACTACTGTCATAGTGCTACTACTAGCTGACTTAGAATCCTTTAAGCATTTTCCATGGTAGTTTCTATTCCTAGCATTCAGAGGGGTTATTATTCAAACTATGTTTGAAAACACTCTTTGGGAAAACTTTCTTATTCGTAATTTGTAATCAATGTTTGTTTCTCAAAGTTCCACCTGTACTCCAGCCACCCATGATTTTAAATTCTCTTTCAGGAATTCTATGATTCTATCAAATTGGGAAAGGGCCCAATGGCCAAGTAAGTGTGAATGCTTCTGAAGACTAACTACTACCATAGTTCCATAACGACATAGATAGTTTGAGTCTCTAAGAAGCCCCTTGTGGGTTTTAACATAGCTTTATAAAGCAAATCCAAAGCAATGTTTTAAAAATGTGTGTGTGTGTGTGTGTGTGTGTGTGTGCACGCGCGTGCACTTGGAAGTCATGGTGCACTTGTCAAAGTCAGGTGACAGCTTGTGGGAGATCAAACTTGGATTGTCAGGCCTTTAGCCTCTGAGACATAGTCCCAGCTCCCTTGACTCTTTTGCAAAAAGAGTATAACAAAAATGGATGGCATGTAAAACAGAATTTTGTAAATAATCTCATTATGAGAGGATCTTAAAGGAACAAATAAATCTATATTTGTATGTAATGGCTTCATTACTGTATATGTTACCAAACAAATCAATTTCTTAGATTTTTATCTCTGAATAATCAAATACCAGCCACCTCTTCATATTTATTGGTTGCAGACCTATGGATTCAACTAGCTATAATTTAAAAATTCATAAAAATTCATCTCTGCCCAGCATGTTCAGAATTTTCTTGATTATGAGATGAGATAATTCACTTAATCTGATTATCCCTGTGTCAGAAAAATAGAATGTTTTCTCTCATTCAAGGTTCCTAGATTTTATAAAGATAAAAAGTTATGTATTTACACGACATGAAGGGAGTCAAACTGTCTAGAGAACAAATAGTGCAATGGGAACAAGAGGGTAAGAGGTATGATTGGAATATGTCCTCAACATACAGCATACACTTATCTGGAATTATTAGAAATAAATTAATGACAATATATGTATTGGATAACAATAATTTATATAGTATTTACAGTGCGTTAAGTACTGTAAGTCATCCATAGTTGGTTTAAAGTATATGCAAGGACTAGGGCACATTGTATACAACTATGTCACCTGATATGGAACCTATACATCTGTGGATTTTAATAACTACATGAAGAATTGGAACAAATGCCTCATGGATACTAAAGGGTTACCATATTAAACTTCCTTGGATTTTGTTTGACAATTCAAATGTCAAGTCAGAGGATACATATCTGTGCCAGACATTTCCTTAACTTGTAAAAGTAACTTTTACTCCACTGTGTAATTGTCATCTGATGTCTTACTACCTCAGCCTGCTAACCTACGCCTAGGCCTGGAAGCTTCTAGCCACCATATCATCTTATCTAGGCCTAAATAAGACTTTTTTTTTTTCAGCTTCTGAGACTTACTGCTGGATAAGCTCACCCTTTCTAGCTCTTTCTGAACTCTTGCTGGCTGTTTTAGCTCAACTGTTTTAGCTCAAATGCCTCTCCCAGATGACTTATTCAAGCTGGCTTCTCTCAGCTTCTCAGCTTCTCACTGAATTGATCTGCTTGGCCTCAAACTAATTCTAGCAATCTGTCCTAATCTTCTGCCTCCTTCTCATTTTCTGGATAGCTCTGTCTTTACATCTGTCTATCTTCTCTCTTTGACCTGTCTCTGTAAAACTTTCCCAGTAAAACTGCCTCTGAATTCCTCGAACTGAATTGCCATGAACTCAACTCCACTGCACTGCCTCTCAACTCACTGACTCAGCAGAACTTCCAGAACACAACTGACTACAACTCAGAGATCTGCCTGTCTTTGTCTCCTGAGTGCTGGGATTAAAGGCCACCATGCCTGGACCTAAGCATTTCTTTACCTGGAACTTGCTTGATATCAGGTTGGCCTTGAACTCAGAGATCTACTTGCCTCTGTCTCCTGGGATTGAAGGCCTGTCTGTCTATTCCAGCCAGATCACACAGACCTAGAAGACCTTTGGATGTGATCTCTTGCTAAGGTAGCCATATTCTGAATTAAAATTCTTCTACATTAACTAGTAAAGATTGCCATTCCACAAGAAGCACTAGTTTCATTTGGAGATGGCAAGAAATCCTATTCAAAAGATGTTTTAATTCTTCACCAACAATGGATTATTCCTTGGGTTAGCCCTCTGTTATCAGTTACTTTTTTATTGATGTAGTACCACAAACAGGACTGCAAGCAACTAATATAAGGAAGAGTTTATGTGGACTTACAATTCCAGAGGGAGAGTCCATAATGTACAGGGAGGAATGGCAGCTGGCAGCAGGAGCAGGAAGCTGAGAGATTACATCTCTAGCCACATGCAGGAGGCAGATAGAATGAACTGGAATATAACTGGAAGTGGGGCAAAGCTATGAACACTCAAAACCAACCCCCAGTAACATAGTTCATTCAATAAAGATGCCACAGCCTCCACAAATAATGCCTGTAACTAGGGACCAAGTGCTCAAACCTCTGGGCCTATGGAGGATATTTCTCATTCCAACCACCACATCTTCCTCTTGTATCCTGTTTTTATGTGAACAAGCTCTGAAGAGTAAGAGATGATGGCTTGCTACCATACACTGGTATAGTAGAGCTCCCATGCTTGTCTTTCTCCCAAGGACACAACCACAGTAACACACCTGTGACTTTCCGAACAGCCTCATAATAAAGGTAGACATGATTACCTCCACACTTGCTAGAAGAAAGATTTATGGCTGATAGAACAATTACTTCCTTAAGACCTTTGTCTATTGGGAAAGCCACTACTGACAAACTTCTATTGTGCACTAAATACCTTCAATGTTTGGTTATTTAACCCTGTTTTACAGGTAGGAAAAAAAATCATTTGTCTAAATCTCCCAGCTAGAAAATGATGAAGCTGGGACTTGAGCTTGTCTCCTTGATTCCAGTTGCTCCAGTGTGGGAGCTTTTAGTATTTATTCTTATGTTGGAGATACTGGCAGTCAGTGGGCCTTGAGAATGAGGGGAAGAATTTAATAATGAATATGGATCAGCATCCTGCTGAAAAGGAGTTTTCTTTCTCCAGAACTTTGCCCAGGGCCAATTCAGCATTGCTTTACACAGCTCCTTTTTGCCTTTTAAATATGCTGTGTAATACCTTGTACAAGATGATATTATTAACATCTCATGATTCCTTAATGTGTTTTAATGAAACACTTTTTCACAGGGTACATTTTCACATCATTCATCTTAGTAAAATTTTGAGGGCTTTTTTCTTTTTAAAGAAGCATATAACACGAAATCATTTGAGAGTGAGCAAAAGAGTATATATGGAACACAAATTTTTATTATCTGGAGTCTCAGAAAACATTTGTCCAAAGCAAAAACAGTAGTCAGCAGTGGAAAAAAATCTATCATTTTAAAAAGGAACCCTTAGATAGGATTTTTTGACAAGTTAGGCACATATAACTAGAGGAATATAGGATGAGCAAGCCACGAGCATGTTCAGATCATATTGGCTGCCAGTTCACTCATATATACATATACAGCAGGCTCAGAACATATATCCTGTTTTCTCAGCTCAGAATATCCTTCTAGGAAGAGAGACTTTCAACCATCTGCCTAGGAGGCCATCTGTGCACCCTCATAATGTCATCTTGGTATTTCTCATGAAATTTCACACCCTATGTGTTAAATATATCTCTATAGATAATTTAAAATGCTATTCAATTTTTGGTGCTATCAAAGTGAAAAGCCATGTGCTGCAACCAATCACTTTCTAATTCTTTCCTATTCATGCTGCCTTGGACTTCATGCACAAGAGAGATAGGTTATAGGCACTGGGATACATACATACATACATACATACATACATACATACATACATATCATATCATATCACATCTAATACATATATATATGTATTTTCTCATATAAATTTTCCTTGAAGCTATTACAATAAATGGTACTGGCAGTAACTAGTGACTATTAGTCTTATGCATCTGATACTGGATTAGGGTGTTTGCATGATGACTAACTCACTATGCCTAATATAACCTATGAAACAGGCAGAATTTCTCATTGTCCAATAAAGTCAGCGTAGGAAAGTGACAAAATCTAGTTTCTCACCCAAGACCTAGTGGATCAGAATATTCAGAAAAGAAATTGGAAATCTTCATTTTCCATAACCTTTCCAGGGAATTATGAGGTAATCTTCGGTTAAAATGAACATTTGGGAATAATAAGATCATGTTATTTAAACTTCAATCATTAAGAAACTGAAGCTAGAAGATAAAAATCCTGTATTCAAGATACTGGTTGGGTTGTCCTTGGCTGTCCACTCCACACATGCCCTTCAGAGCATCTGCTAAGGTAGTTTCATAATTTATAATATGGTCTGGAGAACAGCAACACTAGCCTCTCAAGGCAGCTTATGCTAGCATAGACACCTAGGTGTGCTCTCAGGTTGGCTGAGTGAGAACTGCATCTCAGATTCTCATGTGGCAGTTTGGGAAGTGCTCATGTCCCATCAGAGCAGAGAACTAAAAACTGCATTTCTTAGACTGTTGGCCAGAAAGCCTCCTTTGGATGTTACCAGTTGGAGGCATGAAAAGAAATGGGAAGGTAGAGAGAAAGAGCAGCTAGTTTTGTCCACCTCTGCAGTATTTTCTGAAGAAGCAGCAGTGAGCACAAAAAATTTGAGGCAGGCTTGTGGTGTACTCCAGACCCTTGGTCACTCTAGAGTGGGCTTCAGGGTAGACAAAGACTTATGGGTCCCTTTCATAGCTCTTGTTCATTTCATAATTCAGCAATAACAGCAGCAGTGCTGGGGCACAGGAGGGGCTCATGGGCTCTGCCTAAGGGTGTTAAAATGGGGTTACTGTAATCCTTCCTTTTCTTTAGTGCCTTTTAGCACCTTGGAAATTAATTCCTAGAATCACACTCCACTCTACTGAAGAAAGTATAATGGTTCTCTTCCCCCACCTAGCTACTAACTGGGATGATAACATATTTATTATATGATAACCATGCTTTAGTAAATGATAAAAGGGGGGCTGGCTGAGGCAGCTGGAAGAAAGACACACAAGCACCTGCCATAGGTGCCACTACAAGGAATGAATGTGTGATGGAGAGGTGGGAGAGATAGAGAACATGATCGAGAGATGGGAGAGAAAGCTAAGCCGATGGGTTCATGCACTGTAAAGAAAGGTAGAACTGGAGACTCAATGGCAGTAAGGAACAGGCAGATAGGAGGCCATGGTGAGGGAGAACATGTGATCTGAGTGGCCTGTGCTGTCACCTGTGGCCATGGGCCCAGGTCTGGGTCCATGATCCTATGGCAGCCCAGATCTGTGTTGATGTCCCAGACCCATGTCACCACCAAGCCCGTGCAGATGTCCCTTGCTTGGACTGTTGCCCGGAGGCAATGTGTTGAGCTGTCCTCATCCCTCCCTGGCCACCACATTAGGGAGAGATGTCCCTGTCCCTTGCCCGGGCAGAACAGTAGAGCTAACCCTGATAGAGGGAGAGCTAGGGAGAGCTGAACCAAGGGCATGAGCACAGAAGAGCTGTCCCTACCCCTCATCTACTGTGCGATGGTGTGGGCAAGGAGGAGATACCCTCTCTACCCACTCCTCAATGCCTGCAGCAGATAGGAAAACTGACCCTAAGGTCGGAGCTCATGAGAGTGGAAGAACTGGTCCCACCTCTCATCAGCTGCAGTACTCAGGAGACCAGGACCCTACAGTTCACATGGGCAGCACAGTAGAACTGTGTGGCCCTGGTGGGCATTAGCATGGGAAAATGGGACTTACTCCCTGTCTCTTGTGGGATGGCATACATGAGGGAGAGATGTCCCACTTCCTTGCTGGAGATGGCATGCTCCAGTAGCATGCTGGAGAGCTGTTCCCAAGGTCATGAGCATAGGAGAGCTGTCCCTGCCCCTCACTGGCTGTAGCACTCAGGAGAGTGGGCCCTGCACCTTGCCTGGGCAGCACAGTAGAACTGGTTGAAGATGGTGAGCTGCCCTGAGGACATAAGAGCATCAGAGCTGACCCGACCCCTTGCTTCTCCTGCAATCAACTTTGAGCATTTGCAGGGATGCTGAAAGTTAAATGATTTTGATTTTCCTGTTTCTTTTTGCTCCCTTATCATTCCCATTTGTTTCATAAATGAGGACCACACACATGTGTTGGTTAGGCACACCAGAGTCTATGCAGTACAGTGGAAAAACAGGCGGGAAAGATTTCATGGACAACCAATCATTAAACAAATATAGGAGCTATTTAGGCTGATAATGTTTGTGGACTATGGTAACATTGTGAAGCATGACTGGTGATGGTGGTTGGCTTTTAGTTTCAGTGAGAAATGAAAGAGGAAGGAAGCATTTGAGCTCAGGGTAGTATAATGGCTACCAGGTGATATTAACTAAGATTTTATTCTAATACAATTAGGTGTCTTTAGAGAGATATAAAGGGAGAACAACTTTTAATTTGCTTTTTCAAAATGGGCAATTAAATTCAGAGCAAAAGTTTAAGAGATCAATGATGACACTTCCAACATGCGTAGAGCAGCATTCACAATCGTGATGAAGCCATCCCTTTTATAAAAATATGCACAGTGATAGTAGCCTTCCACCTCTCACAGGATGGAGGAGTTTCTGCTGATTTACTCCACCTGCCTAAAATAGTCATTCCTCTTAGGGCAAGATCTATGTTCATCCTCATCTGCAAGGACTGCCACTTGTCAGTGTCCTTCTGAAGCTGTTCAAGGAACTGAAAAAAAACCTTGAGTCTAATCATAGCCCACTTACTTAAACAATAGGTAATGGACTTTTCAATGGCAGCAGGACTTTCGAAACCCATTTAGATTGTGGATTTGTGCTGACCATCCAGTTGGCTAGTACTGACATACTCTACATAAATATCTTGGTGTAGCACTAGAGAGATGGCTTGGTCAGTACAGTGTCCATCTGCTGCTCAAGCATGGAGACTGGAGTTTGGATCCCCAGCACCTGATGAAAGTTAGGGGTGCACCAGTGTGGATCTGGGGCAAGGGTCAAATCCAGGAGTATCCATTGACCCATTGGTCAGCTTGGCCTAGCAAAATGGTGAGTCCTAGATTCAGGATTCATGTATCAAAAAATAATGTAGCAATCAATTAAGGAAGAATTTGACATTGACCTCTGGCCTGCCCAATGTAGAGATGTTTATGAATCTACACACACACACACACACACACACACTTTCTGGGGTGCAACCTAACCTATTTATGCACATAGTTCTTTACCTGTTTTTCAGGAGTCCATATCTGCAAAAGTTCTTCTAAACCAGAGGAAGACTGTAGAGAAATATATTTGTTCAAGGAATCATTTCCAGAACTTTGCATATGAAGTGGAACACAGAGCGCACATTTATTAAATGAGTAACTGGTATGCATTTCTTCAATGAATAACTGTTTTAATTACTACTAAAGGAAAGGTGCTTTATTTTAAAAAATGGAGAATTTAATGAATTCAAGAGAACAATAGTGACTCATAGCTTCATTCCATGACATATTTGTCCCAAATAGTCACCTTATGCACATTTGTGTATCCTGAGTTGACTTCCATAGTGCATGCCTATGTTAACAGACCACAAAACAAATAGCAATGGATTCTCTAATATTATTTGAATAACCATAAAATAAATCATGACACTGACAGACTATTCATTACCTAACAGGATTTATTTGAACAAACGAAACTATTAATCCTATGAAGTGTTTCTGCTTTTTTTCTACTTATTTTTTCACTATTTCTACTTATACATACTATTATATGGCTGATCATTTTCTTAGCACTACATCCTAAAAGAGAAAGTATTAGTTCAAGCCTATTTTAAAAGTTTTGTTATTTCTTGTTTACTTAGCCCTCAAAAGCAACACTAGGCAATATCTTTTCTCCAATATCTTTAATAAGAATAAACGAACATGCAAAAAATGAGAAAGGTACCGGGTAATTTTTGAAATCTTGAAGGTAGTCAGAGAATTGTGAGTATGCTATGTGCTGAGAATGGCAGTTCTATTCTTTGCTCCTGGCATCTACTTAGTATTTGCTTACTTATTATTTTGAGAATTGACAATGAACCCCCAGGGCCTCATGGTAAATCATAGTTTATTTTGCTTTCCAAGGCTCATGCATGCACATAGGTAGGGCACAGGACAACCTTGAGTGTCATGTGAGGAAGGCTGCTTTTGAAGCAAGGTCTCTCCATTGGCTGGTCGGTCACTGTTTCACTGGACTGGATAAGCAGTGAGCCCCAGGGATTCTCCTTACAAATGTTCTCTATATTGAAATTAGTTCCCGATGCTTGCAAGGCAAGCACCTTCTTGATTTTACTGTCCCCAACCCCTACTTCTTGGTGTGCCATGATTCTAAGGAGGAGTTGGTAAGGTGGCTAACAGCCTGGGCTTTGAAATCTGCTTTGTGGTAGGCTAGATTTCAGTTCTAACACACAGATGGACACACAGATAAGACACACACACAGAGGGAGAGAGGGAGCATGCAAATTTTGAATTTGGATGGAGTATATATGAGATTTTTGGGCCATTCTTGGAACTTCTATGCTATTATTGAACAAGATCAAATATAAAACTATAATGACTTTTGAAGTTTTCCTTCTCTTGATCCAGCCTGTTTTTAATCCTGATTCTTAAGGTTCAGTTGAGGTCATGTTCCTTCATTTATTGCTTTGAACCCATTGTTTCTTAGTAGAGATACCTTGCTGTATATAATTTACTTTATCACTTGGTTGGAACAAGATTTGGAGTAGTTTCCTAAGAAAGAAACAATGGGACAGGATGGAAAGATGGCTCACCAATTCAGAGAAGTTACTGCTCTTGCACAATCCTGAGTTCAGCTCCCAGAACACACCCCTGGCAACTCCTAAGCTCTCTCATAGTTCACTTCCAGGGAATCTGACCTTTCTGATCCCTGCAGCATCTGCACTCATGTACACACACCCACACAGAGATACACAGATGTACACATAATTAAAAATAATAACCTTTAAAAGGAAGGCACCATGTAAAGTATATTCTGCCTGTCTGAAAGGATGTTTACTTTGGAACAGACATCACAAACTATTTGCTCATTAACTCAGAGAAAGAATTTTGCTGCTTAATGGTACGTCCTCTAATATCTAGACTCCATCTTTAAATTTTTTCCTTCCCCTCTTCAACCTTTATCCTTCTTTCCCCCTTTCCCTTTATCCCTTCATCTCCCCTTTCTTTCTTGGTTCATTCCTTGCTTTACATTACTGGAATATTTGTATTGCTGGTGATTTAAGAATTCTGTGTCTGTTTTAACTTCAGCAGGAACTTCCATTGGCAGACGCTGCTTTCACTTTAGCACTAAACAGTTGTCCATTTTTCAACTTAGAGTCTGCTTTGTCCTCTGTGATGTGGTCCCCTTTTCCTGGAATGCCTAACCATCATTCCTAGAATGATCATGCAATACTCTATGCTTTGTGTGTTCTTCTTGTATGTCCCATATCATTGTCTCTTTTGACTAGGGTTTGAAATTTTTCTTCAATAATAACTTTCTTTCCTTTGGCTTATTTTTTTCTTCTTTATAAGATACTCTCTTATTTTTTTATGTTTATTTATTACTTCAGGTTACATCTCCATCACAGTGCCCTCTCTCCACCCCTCCCTTAAGACATAGTGTAATTGACCTTTTAAATATATCACTTGCCCACTTCCCTTTCCTCCCTTCAACCTTTCCAAGTCTCCTCCCTTTAATTCATCATATGATTCCACATTCCTTCTCAATTTGATTATTGCTTTACATGCATACAAGCATACACATACATACATATATACACACTTACATACATGTGCACACACAAATACATACACACATACATGAACACACATACATATACACATACACACATACATGCACATATGCACATACATACACACATGCAATACACACATAATGTCCACATACACATACATGCATACACACACACACACTATACATCCTTATGAGTTCATTTAGTGTGACTTATGTGTGTATAATTTTAGGGCTGAGTACTTTGTGTTGGATAAACGGTTATGGGACTCATCCCTGGGAGATTATTAAGGTATCATGGGTAAAGCTTCCCTGTCATTTCTAGGAGTTACAGTCTCACAAACTTCCTAGTCCTCTGACTCTTAACAATCTTCCTACCCATCTGCTACAATGTTCCCTGAGCCTTAGGCGCAGGAGTGGAGTTGTACGTGAATCCAATGGGGATGGATGTCCTGTTCCAGTTGATCTCTGCACTGTTACCAGTTGTGGTTTTATGTAACGGTCTCCATTCTCTTCTGAAAATGTTCTTCATACATTTAAAAACCTTATTAAGATATTTGTCATGCTTCCAACTTGTTGCCTTTGTGCAACTTCAAATTTTTCCATTGTGAATTCCATTTATTCTCAGCTCTTTTGTATATTCCAATAAAATGACATTTCCTTTTCACTCAATTATATTAAATTTCCTTAGTTAATGTATTCTAGTTTTAAAATTAAATTTTCCAATTAGTTATCTTAATTACTCTTGTTTCAGAGTTTTATGTCAAAAAACTTACTATCCTAGTCTGGTCATGATTTTCCAACAAAATACTACAGACTGAATTGCTTTACAAAACATATTTATTATCTACCGTTTTCAATGATGGGAAGTTCAAAATTAAGTTCCTAGTTGAAGTAGTTCCTGGTGAGAGTTTGTTCTGTCTTTGAGATCATTCCCTCCTCTCCAAGTTCTCACATGGCAAGGGTGGGTCCTTCATCTCTCTTCCTGTTTTATAAAGACACAAGTCCTACCACATGGTCTCTACCATTAGGACCTCTTTTAAATTCATTTGCCTCCCAAAGCTTCACTCTGTCTCACCACATTGGAGTCTGAGCTTCACCATATAACTTATGGGACAATATGTTGGATCTAGAATAATATACAACACCAGATTTTGATGAGGATGATGCCTTGAATCTTAGTGTGAAGTGGCACAACCACTTTAGAAATTAATTAAATATTGTTCATATGTGTATTTTGTACAGAAGGTAGATGAAAACAAGAACCTGATCATGATAGTTAAAATCTGTATTAATCGTGATGTTATTTCTGGGAATACAACTTATAACATGTTAGAACTGTTTTGTGAGAAATCTGTCTCATCAAAAAAATTGAATTCTTTGGAATCTACTCAAGAGAAATGAAGATATGTGTGTATAAAAACACAAGTATGTTGTCTAGTGAGACAGCCCAGTGATTAAGAGTGCTTTTCGTGCAAGCACAAGGATTGAAGTTCACATATCAGCACCATTCTAAAAGCCAGATACTGCCTTGTACCCTGCAACCCTAGCACTAAGGGAGCAGAGACAGGAGAATTGCTGTGGGCTGCTGGTTGGCAGTCTATCTGAAAATATGAGCTCGAGGATCAGTTAGAGACAGCTCCTTAACAATTAAGGCAGAGTGATGGAGGAGGATGCTTGATGCTCTCCTCTGGCCTCAAGGATGTACACTGACTTGCACACACATGTACGCACACATCTCACATACACACCCGCTCCTACACATGTGCACATACAGCAAAGCACACATGTAAATGCTCACAGTAACATTGCTCATAGTGATGAAAACTGCAAGTGGCCCAAAGCAACATCACCAATTGAATGGATAAATATGTGATATTCAACATATTATGGACTATTAATCATTAATAAAAGTTATAATAGAGTGATACATGCTGTAAAATGTTTAAACTTTAAAATTGTATTCTAAGTGAAAGAATCCAGACAGGGGAAAGCACAAATCACGCCTCTATATATGTGAAATGTCTATGAATGGCTAAATTTATACAGACAGACCAGTGGTTGACTACTGTGAAGGTGTAGACCATTCAGTCATATAAAAGCTAAGAGAAATGTTATAAATTTTTAAATGTTCCAATACTGGATTGTATTAATGGTTGCAAAATTGTGAATGATTGGGAAATATTAATAAATAATTTATTAGTAATTATAATAAATAAAAATGCAAAAAATAGAAAATATTTTAAAATTAATTAATTGTAAATATATTTATGTATTACAACATAATTATATCTTATAACATGATATATATAATTATATATTATAATATATATTTTATACATAAAGTATATTGCTATATATAATATATTGGCTAAGTCATATGTTAATTACATATTGATGACACTGTAAACACATGGAGTAACTCTTGTCGTACAGGAAATAACTGGAAATTGTGTGTGTGTGTGTGTTGCACAGACCAGAGGTTAATGTTGAGTGCCCCTGCTCTATTGTTCTCCATCTTATTTTCTAGAGACAAGATTTCTCACTGAACCTGAAGCTTGCTAATTTAGCTACACTGGCTAGCCAAGGATCTCTGACTATCCTCTATCTGCCACCCTCACCCCTACCCGATCCCTGTCACTCAGCACTGGGGTTTCTCATGCATATTGTGCTCCTGGGCTATCAGGTGGGTCCTAGGGATTCAAACCCAAGTCGTCACCTTCCTGCACCAAGCAGGTTACTCACTCAGCCATTATTTTCTATTTTATTCAAAGGACAATGTTTGTAATTTAGAAGCGCATCCTGGTCTCAGGACACAGTTTTCACTATGTCCTACATCAATCATTTCATGTGTGTGATCGTGTCTAGACACCCTCCCATCTCTGATTTGTAGATCCCTTCAAATTGGTTTAATTTACTTCTTTATCCCTTAGCCTCAGTGAACCAGAACACGTCTTACAGCTCACCTGTGTTATCAGGCCTGAATTTGGAAAGGATCACCCTCTACTCTCGGACCTGACCAGGGACTGCCACAGAATATGCTTTGCTTCATTATCTCCCTCCCAAGAAGCAGGACACAGCAGGCTTAAAATTGAGCAATAGTTGGCCAATTTATTTTAAATGAGCAAGCTCATGCTCATTTTAACTTCCTTCTACATGAGAGATAATTTTGTGAGGCAAATTTAGCTTACAATTCATAAGCAGCCACATTAAAGTGAAACAGAATTGATTTTTACCTACCAGAACTTGTTGGTCTCATTTGTGGAGAACAGCATAATATAAGAAGTCCAGCAGTTATTAAGTTAAAGTAGATTATAAAAGTGTGACTTAGTCTCTTTTCTTTTGCTGATCCTGATGTCTTTATAAAGCCTCGTGTACACGTGACGTACTACATATGTATGCATGTGTTCATGTGTGTACATTTGTGTGTGTGAGTCATATGGGGGCATACATATGGTAGTGAGAAGATAACTTGAGGTGTCAGTCCTCATCTTCCACTTTGTTGAAAATGGAATCTCTTCATGTTTCCCATTATGTATGCCAAGCTGGATGGCCTGAGATTCCAGGGACTCTACTCTCTCTGTTTCCCATGTAGGCACAAGTAATTTAGGATTGGAGACGCTCACTACTCATATCTAGCTCTAGTGGATTCTGGAAACTAACGATATTGTCTTAACACTAGCACAACAAGAGGTTTACTCAGTGAGCCATCCCCTCAGCCTGATCCTGATACTTTTGATGTAAGATACTGAGGGAGTAATCTGTGAGTCCACATCAGAATTCAGTTTGTAGCTGCATATTATAGTTAACTAAATGCTTACATTTCCTCAAAATGTATCATGAGAAATTGACCCCCCAAAGTGATAGCATAAGGGATTGTGGAGGGATAGGTAGGTCTGGAGGAATTTCCCTTATGGAATAGATCTCACATGGGCCTCTCTCACTCCTTCCACCATGTAAGAACACAGTAAGAAGATGGGCAAGAAGCAGGAAGCAAGCCCTTGAGGAGATCTGCAGACACTTTGATCTTGAGCTTTCCAGTCTCCAGAGTTGTGAGAAACAGATATTTATTGCTTAAGACAACCCGCCTGTGGTAGTTTATTATAGCGGCCTTAATGGACTTAGAAATAGATTAATGTGCAAACTCCAATGTGCAAAAAGATAAGACAGGGGCTAGTTACAGTTGTAGATTGTGATGTGAGATTCTATACTTTTAGCAGAATTTGTTTTCGCTGTTTGGGGGACCAGATTGTTGAGTTTCAAGGTGTCAGAATGAAAACAGAAATCCTTAACAATTTTAGGAGTGGCAGAGAGATACCTCAGGATAATGTTAGTGGAAGGAATTAATCTACTGATGGGATAATATGCCACTAGGTGTAGCAAGTTCTCCACCAGTAGAGGTGGCCCCACCCTGTCAGGAGTGTGGCAGAAGGAATTAGTAGATGAGGGCCGGACCAGAAACCTCTCACTATTGTCTTGCTGTGAAAACACATGCTTATATTTGATGTAACCCTTCTGAGGTTAGCACACTTACATTTGCTACCCATTCCCGTGCAGTTCTGTGGAGGACTTTTCCTACTAAATGAAAGCATTTGGAAATGTGCTCTACTGTGCTTTAGACTAAACTTACTAGTTGCTTGTTCCTCCCCAACCTGTTCTCCTGAGTCATGAAATGCTTCCCCTTTTGTTTCTCTGGTCAAGGGTTATGCCATAGACAGGCCTAGCTCTCCTTGTGAGCTTCGATCTGGCATTGGAAAGGTCAAAGCCACTATGTCTCCTATTTTAGTTAGTATTATGCTCCAATTCAACTTTCTTCCCCTTGGTTATGGAACTCTGAATGGTTACACAATTGCATACTGATAGTTTATTCTTCCTTTGCTATTAATCTTCATTCAGGGTAATTGGCTTTTTTTTTTTTTTTTTTTTTAGTGCTCTGTATACCCATCTTTTATATAGGGGAAGTATCAATGACAAGAACAGGATGGAATTTTGTCAGGTGTTATGTATAACTAGCCCAACTTTACATTGTGTAACTTGGGAATAAGGCGAGTTTAGGAACCACTGTGCCCTTTGGAGAGACTGGACCTAAATCTATTGCTCACCTCCATTTATGTACCTTATTCTCTAGCTGGTGAGTGAGTGCCGTTTGAATTTTCTAGAATTTATTTATTCATTTCATTTCAGTTCAGACCCTGTGTCCAATAATCCATGGAAGCTCTGGTTATTCTCTTTTCTCTGATACATAGTTACCTCTGTGTCAGACCCTAGGAAGGATGGGATCTTCCTCAGTGTACTCACAAAAATTACAGTTTAATAAATTAAATTGAGTTTCCCTGAATTGCCTAGTAAGGTGGCTGCCTTCCTCCTCCCTCACATTGTCCTAAGAAACTGGTAAGATTTGCCCGCTCCATAGCATGGAATCCTTTTCTGAAAAAGTCCAGCCTCAGACCTTTAGTATCTGGTGAAATTCAGTTGCCGATTAAATGTCCCAGCCCTCCATCCTCGTACCTCTGATATGAGATTATCTTAGCCTATCTTCAGCAAGAATCTTATTTAGTTGTTTTAGCAAGAGTTCCTCATTTTGATGGGTCCTCCTGGTGACTTTCCATCCACCACCTGCTGCCTTCCATTACTGTGATAGAAACCCCCCTTTGCTTGGATTCTGAATTGAGCTCATTTCTAGACAGAAATCTCCTTTCCTCTATTGAAATTGCTTCTGAATGAAATTTATTTTTACCACTTTATTGTCTGGCTCTAGTTCAACATTAGAAAGAGAAAAGATCAAGGCTTGGAAGGTAAATAGTGGCCAGATCATGAAGACTGGAAGCCATAGAGAGCCAAGGCAGAGTTTCAGAATGTGTGCACTGTGGTTTATTTGAATGTTAAAAAATCACTCTCTGACAGACATTTGTTGTAGAGCAGGGATTATGAAGGACTTACCTACCCTGTCTTGGCAGAGTTAGGCTGTCGACTTCCCTGCTACCAAGTTTTGTCCTTTTTGGACAGCAGTCTGTCTGCAGTTGGTGCAAGGGGTTTTTTCATGCCAAGAGAAAGGCTTGCCACTAATTCAACCATCTTACAGTGGAGGTTCTTCGATGCTTATCTTCTACTTGGAGTAGAATAGGGGGTGCTATCAGGCGCTGATATGTCTTGATATCAAAAAAAATCTTGATTTAAGATAACATCTTTGAATGCCATATTGTGCAGATCTCTAGGGGTTTTTGAAGATGCCCTATCCATCTCTTGTATTTAGATAAGCAAATGTTGCTTGTCTCTTAGCAACTTGATTACTGGGTAGTTTAGAGAATATCTGTGATAGACTGTCATAGTAGCTAACAAAGAGACATGTTTGCATGACTAGGAGTTTGTTTTACTTAACTATCCTAGACCGTTTTAGACGGTTGGTATCAAGAGGCCAGAGCTTCACATTTTATTTTTAAGTATCTCTAGGTATGATACCATTGTGAAGCGTTACCTTTAAATTTGTATCAATATACAAAGATCTGTTCAATTGTGGTTAAATATACTCTTAATTATGTATCAATATACCAAGATCAATGCCTATGTAGCCCAATATAATCTTAATATTACGTCCATATGCAAGGGTCAATACCATTGTGGCCAACTATAATCTTAATTTTGTATCAATATACAAAGATCAATACCGATGTAATCCAATACAATCTTATTTTTGCACAATAAACAATGGTCAATACCACTTTAGCCAAATAAACTACTAACAAATGTCTGTCAGAGAAACAGGACCCAAAGGCTGAAGATTGATGCTGGAATGTATGGAGAGAAAATGGGAACTGTCAAGGCAGTCATTGGTATGTTCTTTCTTACTTTTGGAAGCTGCAGGCCCTGCACTTCCTATATAAGCAAATATATTTATCCCTCTCAGGTCTCTGAGGTGGTTGAAGAATAGACAGCTAGAGTCTCATAGTTAAATTTTGAACTGTTTAGGAATCAAGAGGGTGTTATAGATCTAAGAAGATACTCTTAAAAGTGTGTTGCAAGATAGTATGAATGTTGAGTCACATATAGACCTTTAAACTCATGGAGTTGGTTAGATAGTAGAATGTTAAAGTCAGGGGCCAAATATGTATAAACTGGACATTGGGAAGGTATACTGGGCCATTTAACTCTCATAAATGTGGCATATTTATATCTATTGTTTTGTATAATACTTACTGTCATAAGAGAAGGTACCATCTGTTGGACTGAAAGGGGAAACTTCTGGGGGGAAGAGGGTGGAAGGGCGGGATAGGAAGGGGGAATAGGGAGGGGTTTGTTACTGTGATGTAACTTGAAGAAAAAAAAATAAAGTATTTTAAAAAAATCACTCTCAATGAGTGAAAGAATGAGGGGCAGAAAAATGCAGAAAATCGGTTGGGAATCTAAGTTAAACTAATACACATAAAATTATTTTATTGCTATATAACAATAAAGTGGCCAGGTTTTTTAAGGATTCCTGACATTTTTATTACAATTTTAATGTAAATTTAAAAAGTCTACAAGGCAAGATTCAGTGATGGGAAAGCCTCTCAAGGAAGTTATGAATAAGTAAAAATGTGACTTATAAGTGGAGGCAGAAAGGAAAAATTTGTATGAGAAGGATGAGCAGGTGGATGAAGTCTAAGCATGGGTGGCGGACTTCAAGACCGTAGAAAAATATGGGGGGAAATGACCCAGAAGTTCAGTGAAATGGATTCAAACCATTAGCAATTTCCTCATGTTCTGTGATTCTGAATGCAAATGCCAACATCATTTATTTGTTGTGCTCCTACTAGACACCCGACACTCTCCAACTTGGTACCATCACAGTAGGTATCTTAAACATCACAGTAATCTGTGATGCAAGAGGCTAAACTTCCCACCCTTCTAGAATGCTTCCCCCCACCTGCTGCTGGGCGGCTCACACAGTGTGTTGAAGCCTGGAATAAGGCTAATGCAATGAACTGGAAAGCTGGTATACCCACCTGGCCGTGAGATGAGTGATATTCGCATCTCTGGCTTTCGGAGAGATGTATTTTCTCAGAGCAGCCACCACTCTCTGCAAGATAGAACACCCCTTTTCAAGCCTATAATTTCTTTTTCTACATTTGATCACATCTCAGTTGTCCCTGTTTTGGAGGAAAACAAAGTTTATCAAGACAAGAATAAAGCGATTTGGAGTCATCGGTGCTGAGTATGTGCTTAAAGAGCTCTGTTCCAAATAATTTAACAACTCCCCAAATGCAAAAGTAAATTAGATTAGAAAAGTCCGGACAGCGGACTGCAGAGAAGATTAATAGGGAGTTAGAAATACCGGTACTCAAGGAAATAGAATTAGTTGTTATATTTTCTTTTATGCTACAATTCTTATTCAGTAGACATGTTCTGCTAAATAGTACATCTTCATTGTTTTAAATGTCCTCTTATTTCCCAAGTGCTTGCTAGCCTCCATGTCCATTTAATTCCCACAATAATTTTGTGAGCTTGATTAGGCAGGCTTTTAAAATTCAACTTTACCAATAATGCAAAAAGCAAGGCTGGTATTAAAACAGTGTAACTTTGAAACTCAGATTTCACTAACTACATTTCAGAGAGTTCTCTTTGGTGGACAAGCAAAAAATGAAATTTGAGCTAGATTAGACTCCAGAAAGATGCTGGAAGGAATGGAAACACTGAAAGGCCACACTCTGACTTATCAACGTAACCCCTCACCAGTTAGTATGACAGTATTTCTTTCTTAGACTACCAGCTCAAGAGTGTTGATAAAGTTAATTATTATAATCAAAAAATAGTACAGAGAATTCTGGGAAATCACTGGAATCCTAGAACCCACTCTACATTACTTTACCTGTGAGTTCTGTAAGGAGTCATACACTCAGGAAATCTATAGACGGCACACAAAAGGTATTATTGCATCAGAATTCTGTAAGGCTGGCCCAAAGTCTATGGCCTGGTTCAAGGTCTAATAGGTCTTCATTTTTCTTACTGACTTCTAATTTTTGGGATTTAAGCATCCTCCCATATGTACTTTGGATAGAGAAATGATTGGCTAGTGATGAAGCAGGTATGTAGAGAGGTGGAAATTTGTACAGGAACTTGTACCCTCCTTTAGATGCCGAGAAGTAAAAACCAAAATTGAAATGGGAGTTGACTGAAGCTGGTGGAAGGGTCATCCCTGTGTGTGCCATTTCTGAGCATAAACAGAGAGTACAGGGAAGGAGACAGAATATACACTAGAGGAAAGCCATGTAGCAGCTTCCTGTTTCCTCCTCTTGAGGAATAGAGAAAACTAACACCTGTGGATTGTGTGGTCAGCTTGTGTAGGTTTGTGATCACTTGGAAGACACACCTCTAAGCTTATCTTCTAAGGTGTTTCCAGAGACTTTTAACTGAGAGGGGAAAATCTGCCCTGAATGTGAATTTTACCATCTATGGGCTACTGTTCTCTATTTAATATAAAGGAGAAACTGAAGTTAGCCACAGAACTCCTCTTCTTCCTGACTAGCCAACTGTGAGATGGTTCAACCAAGTGATTCTGCTGCTGTGAACTCTACAATGTTTTTCCCACCACAATGGAATAGATTCTTCTACATTATGGGATAAAATAAATCCCTCTCTCCTTAAGTTAATTCCTGTCAAGCATTTGGTTAAAACAATGAGAAAAGTAACTGGTATATAACTTTATACCCTGCTTGTTTCCAAACTTGGGTAATTGGTATTCTGAAATCTGTCCATTGAAATAAACATTCTTCTCTTAGGAGGGGACAACAGGGAAAGATGAGGTGAGTTTCTTCACCAACCCAGAGTTCTGTTTTCTTGATAAAGGAGGAGCAGACAAAGGAGATATAGGTTATTTTCTCCTGTTTCAGAAGCTTCAGTTAATAATATCCACAATTCAATTCTAAACACAGCCCACATGTAGGCTCTGAAAGCAAGTTGCAGCTAGAAATAGGTATTTGCTGTCCTCTCTGCCACCAAAGTGGTTAGTATTTTAATAATTCTTTCCTGGCTTTAGAAAGAAACCTGAGCAGGAAATCATTGGGATGGACTTGAGTTGGCTTTCCAGTGTTGAGCTCTCGCCAGTGCCACCTGAAGTCTCTACAACTGTACAAAACAGTTTGCACCGTATCCTTGCAGCCCTTTATATAATGGAAAGGAGGTAATAAGAGTCTAATTCTGCCATATGTTGTGGTAAAACTTAAAGACCTATCGTGAATTGATAATTGACCTTCAAGATAGAGGCTGTCATATGATTGAGATGTAACTTGAATTAATAAATAAATGTTTGGTTTTTTTTTTTTTTTTAAGATACAGGCTTTCTGGAGCACGACATCTGTGACAACACAAAGAACAGAGTCTTTTGCCCATCTCTTTCTATACTAGAGAAAAGAGTTCAAGAAAACGGAGACTACCGTTTGTTGTGTTTTATTTCCTTGACTAACTATTCTGTTTATCAGAAGACAACTTTGTCCTTTCATGTTTAAAGCAGACAGTAGTATTCACCCATGTTCCCAGACATATGAAATGCCAACAGTTTTAGGTGGTTTTCCGAGCATTTGATACAGAAATTTGCTTTAAAAAATAACTCAGAAGATATTATTGTTCTCCAAGAACTGGTTTTAAGATGGAATTTGTGGCTGTTTTTATAAAAAGCTTTTTTAGAGACTGTAATGAGGATTGTCTTTGAAATCCTGTTAAGTCCTCAGAGGTTCTGTTGATGGTGGTATGTGTTTCTCGTTTTTCATATGGCCACATGAGACACAGGGTGCATTTGCTATATCAGGAACTTTGAGTTCATGAACATCCCTATGTTTGGTTCCTTGTCTTCACTGCCTTTTTGACATTACAGAAAGTACCGACACGTGCCCAACACTTTCCTTTTTCATTTGTGTGAAGACAATAGAAAAACAGAAAAAAGATACTGAGACCAATAAAAACAAAACAGAAAACCAAACTCTGTGTCTTACGGAAATGCTAAAGTTGTTAAGACCACATTACTCTTGTTTAAATGTATTTATTACTCGTTTCCATCCTTAATTTTCCCAGATAGTGGAATATAATAACCACAGCCTGGGGTTTATTTCACCATCAGGCTTCCCAGAAAGCTGACCCATTGTATTCAATTATCACTGCTATTTCTAGTCTTTGATTTGACAACTAAAAGTCATTTTATATATTATATGGTTAACACATAACACAAATAAGAATATATTTTTTATTTATTTAATGCTTCAGGTTACATCTCCATCATAGTGTCCTCTTTCCACCCCTCCCAGTCCCGCCTTCCCACCCTCTACCCCTAACCCTTACATTCCACTCCTCTGGAGTGCAGTATCCCTACATAACAGTCCCCCACCACAGTTCAGCAGTCATATGAGGGCCAAGAGCCTCTTTATATATTGGGGGCCTACAAGGCAGCACCACTAGGGAAAAGTGTCTCATTGACAGGGAGAAAAAAAAGTCTATGGTCATGTTCCTTTTGGTGCATTGGTTGTACTATATGGCTAAAATCTGACTATAAGTGAATAGATGCCATGTGCATCCTTCTGAGTCTGGGTTAGCTCACTCAGGATGAGCTTCTCTAGTTTCATCCATATGGCTGCAAATTGCATGATTTCATTGTTTCTGATAGCTGAGTATTCCATTGTGTTGATGTACCAGTATTTTAATCCATTTTTCGGTTGAGGGACATCAGGGTTGTTTCCAGTTTCTAGCTATTACAAATAAGGCTGCTATGAACATAGATGAGGAAACTTCCTTGTGATTCAGTGAAGAGTCATTTGGATGTATACCCAAATGTGGTATGGCTGGGTCTTGAGGTAGAGCCATTCCAAGTTTTCTAAGATATCGCCAGACTGACCTCCATAGTGGTTGCACAAGCCTGCACTCCCACCAGCAATGGAGGAGGGTTCCCCTTTCTCCATACCCTTGCCAACATGTGCTGTCATTTGAGCTTTTGATCTTAGCTATTCTGACAGGTGTGAGATGGAATCTTAGAGTTGTCTTGAGTTGCATTTCTCTTATGGTTAGGGATGCTGAGCATTTCATCAAGTGTCTCTCAGCCATTAGGGATACCTCCTTAGGCGAATTCTCTGTTTACCTCTGTTCCCCGTTTTCTTGATTGGATTATTTGGTTTCTTGGCATTTAATTTCTTGAGTTCTTTGTAAATTATGGATATTAGCCCTCTGTCAGATGTGGGGTTGGTGAAGATTTTTTCCCAATCTGCAGGCTGCCTTTTTGTTCAAATGACAATGTCTTTTGCCTTACAGAAACTTTTCAGTTTCATGAGGTCCTATTTATTGATTGTTGGTCTTAGGTCCTGAGCTGTTGGTGTTCTGTTCAGGAAATTGTCACCTGTGCCAATGAGTTCGAGGGTTTTTCCCAGTTTCTCTTCTAGTAGATTTAGTGTGACCGGCCTTATGTTAAGGTCTTTGATCCACTTGGACTTAAGTTTTGTACAAGGTGACAAGTATGGGTCTAATTTCATTTTTTTGCATGTGGACATCCAGTTGGACCAGCACCATTTGTTGAAGATGCTGTCCTTTTTCCATTGTGCCGTTTTGGCTTCTTTGTCAAAATTTAGGTGACCATAGGTGTATGGGTTCATTTCTGGGTCTTCAATTTGATTCCATCGATCCACTGGTCTGTTTCTATACCAGTACCATGTGTTTTTATTACTATTGCTCTGAATAATATTGTAATATACAAATATTTTGCATTCAGATATCTGTCTATAATAAAATTTTATTTGAACACAGACCTAGCCATCATTTACACATTGTCTGTGATGATTTCACACCACAACCGACAAGAGTTTAGCAGAGGTTGTAAGACACACAAAATTCTCAAACATTTATTCTCTGGCTCAATATAGAAAACATATGCTAATTTCTGATATGGAGAAAGGAATCATAGATAAACCTGATAGTTAATCCCAAACTGCTGCTTGCTAGTCCTGTGAAAATTTTCATTTTCTTAGGTTAAAGAAGACACATTTTGCTATGAAAAAGTGTAATTTTAGATTCTTGCAGAGAAAAATACCACAAGGTCTTAAGGAGGAAAGGTAATCACATGCCAAAAATGTGAAGACACTCTTCTATCCAGCTTCACCAGGTGCTTGTTTGGATGCACAAGGCCAAAAGGGACCTACCTGGGCTGTTTTGAAGAAGTATAGGATTTGTTTTGAAGAAGTATGGCTTAAAAGAACAAAATTAAAATAGCCCTGAACAAGCAAGGCCATGGTCAATCTCTAGGCCAGTTTGATTTTCCATCCAGTGCCTTCTACCGTGCATTTCATGAACCCTCACTGGGAATTAAAGAGCAAAATCTTCGCTGTGTGTCCCCTCCAGAGCAAATGCCACCACTTATGAACGCTGTGAGTTTCCAGAGTGTTTCTTCTGCCTGAGTAGAAGGGGAAAGACACTGGAAATGCAAAGAAGTTAATCTGTATTTGTATATTAAGCTCTTCTTTTAGAAAAATGTCATAGCACAAACAAAGCGGTCTGAGAAGATAACAATGAAGGGATCTGTACTCTAGATTGCTGTTGGTTTGCAAAAGCCACAGATCTCCTGGGGAACATTTCTGACAATCCTATGACCCTCACAGCAGTGCTGAGAGCAGAAGCAGGCTTCCTTCACATTTCCACTCACAGATGAGTGTGTGCTTCCTCTGAAATGCAGACACTTACCTGAAGAGACTGACGTTGGTATTATTGCTTACTAGAACATGTAGACTTTGGGTAATTTAAAATAACTCCATTTTTTATTAATGTTTTAACAACGTGTTGTAAAACCTTGCTTCTCCATGTGTCTCTGGAATCAGCAAGGTCTTTAAAACCAAAAGATCCTTTAGCCATTGCAACATGAAATGATTTTAATTTTTAATACACAATCAGTTTGGCCTCTGAAACAGACTGAGTAGAGAGTGATGCTGGTGGAGGAAGAGGATATCATTTGAGCACCCCATGTCTGCTCCACTTCTACACTGGATGGACTGAAGACCGTATTTCACTCCTGTCTACACTGTAACCCAGCATACATTTCAATGTGCATTGTGGTTGAACCAATTTTATTTCACTTCATTTGCTCAGACATAGTGCATTTGGGGACTGCATGAACTGTGCTCGTTCATAGTCTTGTTTTTAAAACAGTTTTTCTAACTTGTGGGGATTATAATCATGTCTGTGTTATTTCAATGCCAGTGGAACCATACAGCAGTAATAATAATATGAATAGCTACCAATTACATGCGATCTGTGTCAGATAGGGCAGTAAGCAATACCCATGCAGTTAAATAATTTAATCTCTGCCAACAACCCTACGGCATACCTCTGATTATCATCTCCATTTGACATATGATGAAACCAAGATTATGATAAATGAATTAATTTATCCAAGTCTGATAGATAGAACATAGTTCAGGCAAGCTTGAATTCAGCCCCTTTTGCTTCTAAAATGTTCACTGTAAAAATGATTTGAGTGTTATGTGAAGATGCTATTACTACTTTTATCCTCATCATGATCCCACGGGCACAGGATAAGTCTCCAGCATTGGTAGGCACTGTGTTGACACCTGGTCTCTGGATCCCGAATCTGCAGCTTGTGCTGTCAAATAGCCACATTTGTGTAATCACAGAAAGATTGAACAGTTCTATCACCACATGGTTCCCTTATGTTCATAAGGTTTATAAGTTACCAAGAGAGATGGACGAGTATTGATGGCAGATGGGGGGAGTGAGGGAGAACGTGCATGCCACTCTGCTTTAGTTTAGATAGTGGCTGCTTTTGGTGGTAAAATAGAGTTTATTAAGTAAAACAATCCAAGAGGCTTTTAGAATATCCCATTTCTTAGTAAAGAGCCTCTGAAACAAACCACCCAGTTTTCTAGAACACCATGTTTCCTCGGAGAGAGCCTCCAGTATCAAGAGTACTCATTGTACACAGGTTAAACTAATGAGTTAATGTGCCAGTCCCTTGTGAGTGGGGGTTCTGTAAACTTCCTCATGCTGAGAGGGCTGCTTTCTTAGATGGTATCTAAGAGATTTCAAGCCAGTCCTCTGAATGGGCCCAAGGGAGTGGATGAACAAGCAAGATGCAGTGACTTCCTTGAAGGCAGGATTAGCTTCGTGTTATGACCAGTGCCAAGAACCATGCCTGGCTCAGAGTAGGAACTGAGTAGAAATTGCTGAGTGTAGAGTGGGTAAGTTAATTACAACACTATGTTGTGCTCTGGTTTCTATAGATACCACTAGTAGTACACATAGGAGACTTATGACATGTTCTAATTCACCCAACTTCCACAACACTTGTCACTTTTAAATATATCCTTATTTTATACCCAAGGAGCTCATAATGTATAGGCTGTTAAGCCCCTCAAATTTTCCTAAGACTGGAAACAAGGCATTCTGGATTTAGAAATTTTGAGACTTGGATTTCACATTTGATTTGATATGAGCACTATGAAATTTATATGTCATATTTCATCATAAACTGGGGCACATGAGACCCCATAACTGAGGAATTATGGATAGTTGATGGTTTCTATGGAAGGGGGAGTCAGTTCTCTTTAAGAGTGTGGCAAACCACACTCCACGGGATACCTCCACACCCAGGAGTTGATGTGCTGTACAAATTAAATATTATGGGTTTTAAAAATTAAAAGAATATATAAAGTTTGGGAGTTCAAAAATGGGCATGGATGTAGGAGGAATTATGGAAAATTGGGGGATAAATATGATCATGATATATTTGTACATGTGTCTTAAAATTTCAAAGTTAATAAAATATGTTAGAAAACATGTGTCAGATAATTAGGCAGATAATGTTTGTGGACTATGGAAACAATTGTGGGGCATGACTGGTGATGGTGGTTGGCTTTTAGTTTCAGTGAGAAATGAAAGAGGAAGGAAGAATTTGAGCTCAGGGTAGCATGGTGGCTACCAGGTGGTATAACTAAGAGTTTATTCTAATGCAATGAGGTGTCTTTAGAGAGATAAAAAAGAAGAGCAACTTTTAATTTGCTTTTTGAAAATGAACAATTATATTTAGAGCAAAAGCTTAAGAGATCACTGATGACACTTCCAACATGCGTAAAGCAGCATCCACAAGACGCGATGAAGCCATCCTGTGGACCAGGCTGGCCTTAAACTCCATCATCCACCTGCCTCTGCCTCCCAACTGCTGGGATGAAAGGTGTGCGCCACTACACCCAGTGATGAACATATCTCTTTTAAGGGCAAAATGCCTCTTGAAACTAGTTCTCCAATGGGAGCCCCACACCTAAGGAGACTGGCTTGTGACCCCTTTCTCTTTATGTAAATTTAAGATTATATGTATTTATCCATTAGATAAGTAAGGACATTATTAATCTTAACATCAAGGAAAAAATGTGTCATTTTTGAATTTTAGACTGTCTTCAGTAAGCAACCTTATCAGCAGGGTTCCTGCCTTGCCTTCATTGTTTAAACCAAGCTGGTCTAGAATTCAGAGATCTGCCTGTTTATTCCTCTAGTGTGATGGGATTAAGGGCATGTGCCAGTACCACCCTGCTCAAATATTTCACTTAAATCTCAGATATTAATAACTCTGTAACCCAGAGAGCAACTTTGAACTGTAGTGACAATTCAAAATCTGCCCAAAACATTCAAAAATCTCTTATGTTTTAGCGATGCCATACCAGGAAAATATCCTTTCTACCTCCTGATATAGGAAAATCAAAGACATCTAAACAAAAATCAAGCAAAGAAACAACATTCCAAAAGCCTTGGCATGTCTAACCATGCCATCCCATGCTGCAATTAAAGCTCTATTATTATTCCTTGGGATCTAGCTTTTGCTGTATAGCTTTTGTGGGCCTTTCCCAGATATTCATGACAAACATCGAGTAGCATAGCGAGAGATCTGTGAGCTCCAGCTGCCATCAGTTTCTTATCTATTGGGAAGGGCCTCCCTCCTTCCCTCATTGTCATTGCCAGCAATTTGTAAGTTCTTTCCCTTAAGCCTATCCTAGTCAGATCTTTCTCAAAAGTATACATAGAACCACAATTGTCAGTGTAAAAATCATCTGCATGCTAAGAG
Source organism: Lophiomys imhausi (assembly GCA_907164525.1). Lineage (NCBI taxonomy): Eukaryota > Metazoa > Chordata > Mammalia > Rodentia > Muridae > Lophiomys > Lophiomys imhausi. The sequence continues at coordinate 198,579 of CAJQZJ010031511.1, forward strand.
AAATAAACTCAATTGGAATCCAAACATATTGAGAAATTATGAATTCCTCCATTTTTAATCTAGGCAATTAATTCCACTCTCAAGCTCTGTTTAGAAGGCTGCCACTTTTTTTTTTTTTTTTAGTACTTAAGGAGAGCTAAACTTTTCACCTTTCCTGCAAGGCAGTAGCTTTTGTTAAGGGAGACGCTCCTTTGAAATGTATTTGGTTTCAGCTCCCCACTCTGGCTAGGAAACTACCTTTTACCTGGGCTTTCTCATGCTGTAAGCATGGATTCTAATAGCCCGATTTTGGGTGCCACCTGAAACTGCAATTTAATTATCAGTAGTAGTTATTAGTAAGTGTAAACTGTAAGATTAGGCGAGTGGAGCAGCCAGCAGCTTGGCAGAGGAGAGGGCAGCCTAGCAGGACATCAGCCAATGGGCCTAGCGTGCCCTAACCGGAGGCCTGATTTTTCCTGGGAAAAGAGCCCCGGGACCAAGAGTGGCCTACACTACCTGTAACCTAATCTCTGTTTCTCTGTTAACTAATATAATTTGTTATATTAGGACAATAGAATTACCAGCAGCTTGGCAGGAGATTTGCCTGGGATCAAGGGGAGTCCGGGAGTTTGGCAGCCCGGGATTGCTTGGACTGAGGGCCTATAAGCTACCTCAGTCCTTTCCTCAATAATTAAATACACTAAGACCTTTTAATGTTTTAACACTTAACCCTGAGCTGGGCAGACTCTCAACTAGCTACTCTAAATTAACCCAGATCACCCAATCCCAAATCTCCATGTACCTGTGATTACCTTCCAGCATTCTGGAAGGGGAGGGACAGTGTGGCACAGACCCAGAGGGGCACAGAGTGGCACAGCACAGAACCCAGGCCATGAGGAGCAGAGCACCAAATCTGAAAACCTAAGTGAAATGGGCAATTTTCTTGATAGATTCCACTTTCCAAAGTTAAATCAAGATCATGTTAACAGATTAAACAGCCCTATAACCCCTAAGGAAATAGAAACAGTCATTAAAAATCTCCTGATCGACATTGGTTGTAGAGCAGGAATTATGAAGGACTTACCTACCCTGTCTTGGAAGAGCTAGGCTGTCGACTTATCTGCTTCCAAGTTTTGTCCTTTTTGGACAGAAGTCTGTCTACAGTTGAAGCAAGGGGTTTTTCTTGCCAGGAGAACGGCTTACCACCAATTCAATCATCTCCCACTGGAGATTCTTCAATGCTCATCTTCTACTTGGAGTAGAATAGGGGGTGCTGTCGGGAGCTGACATGTCTCGATATCAAAAAATCTTAAGTTAAGAAAACATCTTTGAATGCCATATTCTGCAGATCTCTTGAGGTTTTTGAAGATGACCTATCTATCTCTTATATTTAGATAAGCAAATATTGCTTGTCTCTTAGCAACTTGATTTCTGAGTAGCTTAGAAAATAACTGTGATAGACTGTCATAGTAACTAACAAAATGAAAAATGGGGCCACATGGCTGAAGATTGATGCCGTAATGTATGGAGAGAAAATGGGAACTGTCCAGGCAGCCACTGGTATGTCATTTTTTAGTTTTGGAAGCTGCAGGTCCTGCACTTCCTATATAATCAGATATATTTATCCCTCTCAGGTCTCTGAGGTGGTTGAAGAATAGATAGCTAGAGTCTCATAGTTAAATTTTGAGTTGTTTAGGAATCAAGAGGGTGTTCTGGATCTAAGAAGATGTTTTTAAAATTGTGATGCAAGTTAGTATGAAAGCTGAGTTAGATATAGAACTTTAAACTCATGGAGATGGTTAGATAGTAGAATGTTAAAGTCAGGTGCCAATTACATATGTACTGGACATTGGGAATGTATGCTAAGCCATATAACTCTTATAATTGTGGCCTATTTATTTCTGTTGTTTTGTATTGTATTTATATTTATAAGAAAAAGAACCATTTTTTGAACTGAAAAAAAAAAAAAATCTCCTGATCAAAAAAAGCCTAGGGCCAGATGGTTTCAGCACAGAATTCTACCAGACCTTCAAAGAAGAGCTAATACCAATACTCTTCAAACTCTTCCACAAAATAGAATCAGAAAGAACACAGCCAAACTCATTTTACGAGTCCACAGTCACCCTGTTTCCTAAATCACACAAAGACCCAACAAAGAAAGAGAACTTCAGACCAATTTCCCTCATGAACATAGATGCAAAAAATACTTAATAAAATACTGGCAAACCAAATCCAAGAACACATCTTTTTTTTTTTTTTACTCCTTATTTATTACTTCAGGTTACATCACCATCACAGTAGCCTCTTTCAACACCTCCATTCCCACCCTCCCACCCTCTATCCCCATCCCTTCCATCCCACTCCTCCAGAGTGGAGTGTCCCTACCTATCAGTCTTCCTCCCCAGGTCAACAGTCATATGAGGGCCAAGAGCCTCCTCATACAGTGGAGGCCTACAAGGCAGCACCACTAGAGAAAAGTGTCTCATTGACAGGTAACAAAGTCTATGTTCCTGTTCCCTTTGTTGCATTTGGCTGTAGTATAGTTATCCTGTACTATATGGCTAAAATCTGATTATAAGTGAATAGATGCCATGTGCATCCTTCTGAGTCTGGGTTAGCTCTCTCAGGATGAGCTTTTCTAGTTCCATCCATTTGGCTGCAAATTGCATGATTTAATATTTTTGATGGCTGAGTAATATTCCATTTTGTAGATGTACCACAGTTTTTTTTTATACATTACTCGGTTGAGGGACATCTGGGTTGTTTCCAGTTTTTAGCTATTACAAATAAGGCTGCTATGAACATAGATGAGGAAACATCCTTGTGGTTTGGTGAGGAATCATTTGGATGTATACCCAGAAATGGTATGGGTGGGTTGTCAGGTAGAGTTATTCCAAGTTTTCTAAGATATCGCCAGACTGATTTCCATAGTGGTTGTACAAGCTTGCACTCCCACCAGCAATGGAGGAGTGTTCCCTTTCTCCACAACCTCGCCAGCATGTGCTGTCATTTGAGCTTTTGATCTTAGCCATTCTGACAGGTGTGAGATGGAATCTCAGAGTCGTCTTGCATTTGGCCTTTCTAAATCTAAACCATCTTCTTTCTTGTTAAGGACTTTTGAATTCTCTTTCTCTCTCTCTCTCTCTCTCTCTCTCTCTCTCTCTCTCTCTCTGTGTGTGTGTGTGTGTGTGTGTGTGCACATACATGCTTATCAGGATAGGTGCCTATGAAGACCAGAATAAGGCATTGAATATGATGGAGCTAGAGTTATAGGTGGTTGTGAACCACCTGATGTGGTTGCTGGGATCCAAACTTGGGTCCTTTATAAGAATAGTGTGTGGTCTCAACTACTGAGCCATCTCTCCAGTCAGCAAACCATCATCTTTCTGGTATTAACTATATCTTAAATTTCAGCCAATTGGCCGTAGAGCTTCAGCTTTTCATTATCAAATTCACCCAATGCATAAGACTAAATAGGAAGCAATGATAAAAAAAAAAAAACATGTTACTACCATTTCACCCATTTACTTGAAAATATGGTACAGTAGAAGAATATTGTAGAATGCTAGTAAGTGGAATGGCCACGGACTTCTCATTTGGTTTATTGAAGGTGATTCACCTGACTCCCTCAGATTACAGCATTGAAAATGAAATTCCAGTCACACTAGAATGATAATCACCATATAACACACTGGTTTTCATCCTCAGCAGCACTAAGAACATTAAGATATAAATCTCAACTGTCCGTCTCAAACTAGAAAGCACACACTCCCTTTCACCACAAATGAGCACTTTGAGATGAAATTTTAATGTGCTTCCCTCCATGGTCTTCCTGATGGTGGTTTATGAACCTATTATCTGTGCTGCACCTTGTTGACATGGGATCTGTCATATCATTCACCTGCTTATCACTTCCCAATGGATATTAATTGTCCATAAGATAATATAGAAGATGGAAATGCCTATGTTGCAACATATCAGAGATAATAGAGCAATTCTTGGCACTATTTCAGTGAAAAGAAACATAGGTCTATTTCTTCTCTCATTAAAGCTAGACTGATCCATGTACTTTGATCAGCATTATATGGCAGAAGTAATGTTTTCTCAATTCTGGGTCTCATTTTCAGAAGACTCTTGGAGCCAGGAGATACCACATAAAATACTCAAATTCTAAAGAGACCAACAGGGAAGTCCTGAGTTTACATCACCATCACGACAGGCCCCCAGCCTTCCTACACTCACTCTCGGTTCCAAGCAAAAGTGAAGCTGAATGAATCTCTCAGCTTCCTGGTCCCCAACCAGGTACTACTGAGAACATCAGTAAATACTGCGTGGAACAACTTGGCCATCTGAAGAGGAAAGGGAAGAGATGGATGAGAGAAGGAAATAATGCTATATAAAGAAAGATAGTGTTATTTGAGCATATACACCATGTGTATGTGCACTGGATGAGAGGAAGGGGCTATTATATCAGGGAATACTTCATATAAGGAATGAATATGCATAAAAAGTTCTAAATATGAATAGTTCTTTGACAAGTTTTGCATGTTGGGGGAGGCTCTTGTACAAGGTTCTGCATTATTAAGTCTCTGAGAGCTGGAATCTCTTTTCATATTCTAGGTCATCTTTTCAATATTGCTTTTAATATTTGCCTTGGTTGGCAATGCAGCCAGTATCACCCAGGGATATGTCAGAATGCTCCCCAATTTGATACACCCATCAGTCCTAATCATTGTATGTGTCACTTAGATTCATGGCTTCAGTTCCAAAGGTCCTCCTTGGGGAAGCAAGAACTTCTAGTAAATGTAGACACCCTTTTAATCCTACAATGAATATTTACTGAGCATATTTCAGAAAATAAATCCACAGTTGGGCATAAATGAACAAGAGGAGATATAAAATATATGTTTCCATGTCCCAGAAACTTACTGGAAACTATTACAGTAAATAAGACTACACATGATATCAGTAAGGTATTCAGATCTTGGTCCTACCCTCATGCTGGCAAAAGTGAGCCAATTTGAAGAAGGAAGAGAGAAGGCAAGATACAGTTGGATCAGTGAAGAGTCTTATATATGGCCAGAGTCTGGGCTCAGTATCAGAGACCACAGTACAGTTTGTTTTCACTTGGTATACATACTTTGTTATATTTGCGCAAACATGTGAACATCTAAAGATCTCACATAAAAATGTAAAAAATGAAAATTGGGGAGATACAGCAATATAAGACCCACATATTGATATGAAAAAGACAATTTTTAGCTGACTGATTTAAAGGATTCACTGTTTTGCACACTTACCATTTCTTTTCATTTATGGCCCACTAGACATATTTAATTTGTCTCACACATGTAGGCATTTCAGCAGTCGTTTTGGTTATGTAACAACCATCCTCTAAAGTTGTCTCAATATAACAAACATTTTTAGGCCATTTTATGAATCAAAAATCTCTCAGACATGGTTTAGCTGGGCAAATATTATATTCTATCTGGTATTAATGGGAATTTTCTAGCCAACAGAACAGTGACCTCTTTCCCAGCAATTTTGCTTCTGTCTTCATTTTTTTTTTTTTTTTTGTAAATTTATCCAGAGCCCTTTCTAGTGTGCTGTCTCTCCTTGCCTGGATCGTATTGTGTCATGTCATGACTATGCCATGCTATTAAACACTTACTCATCTCTGCTGCCCACTGACTTCAATCCAGCTCTTGTGACAGTATCCCAGTACTTGCTATTGTGCCATGATAAGACAGGTACACTGCATTAGCCCCAATTAAAATGATTCTAATGAAGGATCCTGAATCTGTTGGGATACTTTATGTCCTATGGCTTTGTTAGATTGATTCCAGTCTCCTGGAACGTTTCAGTTTTCATATTCCCATCTTAATTCTATCTTCCACTCACCACTCCTTTATTTTCCTTTAGCTCCAGAATATAAGTTTGTACATGATTGACAATATAATCTCTTTTTCAGTCAAGTAGACATGAGACTGATTATGGCTTCCCAGTTATGAGCATGGTGCTTGAACAGAAGAATTAATGTCACTAGGACCCATTTTCCTAATTTCTAAACTAGACTGAAATTAAATACCAAGCTCCTGTGATAGCCAACAAACTTCATATTCAAAGTATTTACCATGATGTGTTGGGTCCCATGTGATGTAGGCCTTGTTTGTCTTTTTGTCACCTTTCTCTTTAGTGACAGCAAATGACCCCCAGATTCCTGAGTCCCCTCCCAAAAGAACAGTTACACACACATTATCAAAAAATTACTTAACATAATCTAACATAATCATTATGCCAATAAGATAGGTTTTTTTTCCTTCAAAAGGTTTTCTTAACAATCTAGTATTATTGAATCCTTGCTGAAAAATCTTCCATTGATCTTGATTAAGAATTTCTGACCTGTGATTTTATTTAATATTAACAACAATCCTGTAAGATGAACTGGGTAGGACTGGGATTACCTTCCACTTAGCGATCAGGAAATAATTGATGTTCTTTCTTAAGGACACTGACTACCCATAAGTGAGGAAAGGGCAGGAAAAAGAAACTTAGAATCTCTGTTCTCTTATATGGTGTTAACTGCTGTGATTGACGTATGGGGCAAAAGTGAATGATTTCTAAATACATGCAGTAGGGTTTTACTGAATGTCATCTTTAATGTTGCTTAGATACCATAAACTATCTTGAGCTTTCTCTTCTAGAGAACCACGTCTTTCAGGTCAGTTCTGTGTGCTGTGTGTTTTACTTTTATAGATCATGCTTTCATCTTGCATTTTAACAAGTGCTATCCTCAAAAAGCAAATCCATTAAAATTCTTTGCAGATACTTCATCTATGTCATTCAAGATATCCTACAATTTGTTGATAAGTAAGGCTCAGCTGGAAATAAGACTGCCTGTGGATATTCTAGAACTTTCTTTCTTGCTCATGGAGTGAACTGATGTGGCTATGCAAACTGCTGTGGCCAGAAGGGAAACTAATACATGTCATTTCTCAAAAGAAGCCTTAAGAACTAAAGGACAGGCATTTCACCTTCTCATCTTTGCTGTGGGATAGTAGATGGCTCCATGTTTTGTTTTGTTTTGGGTAGTTCTCAGTCAGATTTTTGAGCCCAGGAGCGTAGGATAGCCTCAAACATATAATCTTCCTGCCACAACCTCCTGAGTAAAGAGGTGCCAGGTATACATCATGAAATCCAGATTTATGAAGCGGTATCTGGACACAGAGTCTGCATCATAAGTCAAAAGGTCCCCTACCAATCTGTTCTGTGTATGCAGTCTAAACAAGCAATAAACATGTGCATAGAGTTGTTCTTATCAATGTGTTATAATAGTGTCTAACCTATTTTGATTGAGAGGAAAATTGATACTAAAAGGGTGTGTGCTTCTGTTAAAAGGTCAAAAAAGTAAAAGCATTACTGGCCTGTTTACTGTTTGGCAGATGACCAGTGATTAAGTTATTATTGAGGAATGGATAATGGAGGTCTGGTCATGCTTTTGTTGCCAACGTTTTATTGTGTGGAACTCAGAAAGAAGATCATACAATGCACCTGTTGTTCTAAGGGAACTGATTTTCAAAGCAGTTCACCATATTATTGAGAGACTAGAGAGAATGACACTGACCAGGATGATACAAGCAAGGCTTTCTACTTCAACACCTAAGTTATGGCATGGGCAAGGAATCTTGAATTGATGTCATTCCAGGAGAGGTGCCATGTTACACATTTATAAATAGTGAAGATGTTCATAAGCCAAGCATGCACATGTGTTCTTCATAAGGTTTCATCAAGTGCTTCTTGAGCACCAATGGTTTTCTTGGGTTGAGAATAGACCTTGTTTCCTCTCAGGGAAAACCACAGATGTTCATAGCCCAACATCAAATATGAGCTGTTCTCATAGATTTACAAAGCACCAATTGTATAACCTTGAGGAATTTCCTTTGCCTCTCTGAACTTCAGTTTCCTCAGCCATAAAAATGGAAACAAGGGTATCAATCATCATAGACTGATGTGACAAGAGACATCCCTTGGCTGCTACTTCTCAAAGCGTGAGTAAATAAGACCTGAACTCTCCATTTACTACAGGACCCAAGGAAGGCTGTTTGTGGGAAACATTTTTCAAAGATTATTAGGTGGGCAACTTAGGGAAATTAGGAATTTAGGGAATTTAGGGAAAGGGTGATTTGGACAAAGAATGAGAAAGCATGCTCAGAAAGATGGTGGCTGAGGACAGGTACAAATTCAAGAATTCCTGGGAATTCTCTTGGCTGGACAAGTGGGTCAACTGCATGGGGGAGAGTTAGGTAGGAGAGCTAAGAAGAGACTTGGTGCAATCCCACACACAATTTTAGAAACTATTTTTTTCTCTTGCTCAGCAATGAATGCTTCTTCAGTTAAGCTAATAGGGGGAAGTACATAATTAAATTTCATTCCCTACACTGCACTTCTCTATTCAGTTCAGATCCATTTTCTGTCTAAATTTATACTTTCTTGGGCAAGCAGGAGCAAGCTTTGTGACTTCAGATGTCAGTTGTACTCAACAGGAAGATCCTTTCAAATGAAAATTATGAGAAAAATCCCACCCCATGCTTAGAAGGCCTCCTTATTCCACTCCTTATCTCAGTCATGAAAAATCATTCCAATTATCTGCCAGCTTCTATTATTTGAAACAGTTCCCTACCAGCCATTTAATCCAGATAATTGAGCTAAACCTTTAAAATGGGTTTTTAATGGGGGAATGAGGCGGTAGGGAATAAGTTGATCATGGTAAGTAAAGTTCCTCAGAATCAAAGGCAGAATAATTAAAGCTAGCCAGCCCATTTGAATATACACAGTTTAGAAACCAGTTCTATAGAGATAAAATACAGCAAGGATGAATGCTGCCTGGTGTCCATGTCCTTCTCAGAGGCCATGGAACGTAGTGTTCTGGACAGATATGTACAGTTGCTTGTTTGGTTTGAAGCTATTGAACCCACTCTTCCCCTCACAATAAAGACTTTAAAACAGCATCAAAACATTGGGCTACTCTGGGGTATTCGGGCAGGGAATTTCCCATCTGAATCCACCCTGGTGTCATACATCTTCCATGTCGAGTCCCAGACCATTGGAGCACATAGGGATAGTGACTGACACCAGGTTAGGAGTCCTGTCTCTGATAGGCTGTTTGGTTTTAGGCAAAGAACTTTTAGTTCAGCTTCATCCTCTCCTTACTTGAGTTTTGCATAAAGTATCTTGAAAGTACTTCATCCTCGCCTCATCTTATGAATTCAAGTAGATTCTTAAATGTAAAGAAAGTTGTGTTGAGAGTTTAACTGCTTTTCAAGGTCCTTGTTCATATGCTTTGTTTAAGCAATATCCAGTTCTTTTTGCAGCATGAGCTTAAATTCTAATGTCTCTATTTTATACATAAAGAATGTGAGCCTGGGTGATGTCCCAACACTTCCCCCCTAGCTCATAAGCAGAGAAACTATGATTTCAACTCAGTCTTCTGGCTCTATTATGCCAGTAAGTTCATGCATTGGTGACAATGAAATTGCCCATGGCTGGACTTCAGGTCTTTCATTTCAATCATATAAAGAGTGGTATGATGCCAGACATAGTTCATATGTGGGTTACATTATAGACCAGCAGCAAATCCAAGCTTTTGGATGAAAATTGTTTTCCTTTTGATTTAGCTAGGAAAACAGCTAGCATTTTTATATGAACTATCTTGAAACACACAAGTCTCTTCCTATGTGGAGAACAGTAGGAGCTAAATTTTTTTTAAAACTACACATTTAGTGAGTCCACAAGATAGTGAACTAAAACCAGTGAGGAAATGTTAATCTCTAAGGTCTTTCTAAAAGGATTGCCTTCTTGGATACTACTGTCTGCTGTTGAGAGAGTTCAAACCCAGAACTGAACATTAGAAGAAAGGAAGACAAGGCCTCTGAGATGCTTGCAGAAGGGACCCTTAGTGTGAAGATTTGTTGGATCCTTGCTCCATCTAAGAGGTCAGTGTAAATGTGATAAGAACAAACAGTTGCTCCAGGCTCTGCAAAGTGAAATGAACCATGTGACACTAGACTATAAAGGGCAGCTTGTCTGTTGTGGTCCTTGACCACACCCATGATTCTGTTTCCTTTCTTGCTGGATCCAGTTGCAGGCATTGGTTACTGGTTGCATTTGTGTGCACACTTGCTTGTTTCAGGACTCCTTCACTCTGCTAATTCTATGGGCACAAAAGGCAGCTTTCATTTTCTTCAGCATCATATTCCCGCTGCTAATGCAACCTTTGCCACATTGTAGAAGTTCAGGAAATATACTTAGATGAATGAGGGAGGAGATGACAAGACAGGAATCAGAGCAAGTAAGACTTGGTGCCTGAAGAAATGAATGGAACTGCACTTCGGAAGCCAAAGGTTATAACGTTACCACTGGTGTTAGCTTCTCCCTGGATCCAGTTGAACATCTTTGCAGATCCAGCCATCTTCCCAGAGTACCAGGTGCCTACCTTGTTAGGAAGCCACACATTCCCACTTATAGAATAGCTGGCAAACCGCCTGTACCTCCCATACTTTTTGGTCTTGTAGATCTACCACGTACTCCTGCATATTTTCCACACCACCATACTCTGACCATCTCTGTCTTCGTGATAAGAATTATTTCAGGAATCCTGAACTCCATATCAGTTTACTGTAAGACACATCCCAGAGCTTAAATTCTATACTGAAAGTAGGACTTGTTGTAAATTCATTTCAGTGATCTGAGGAAAGGAGAAACATTGGAGAGGAGGGGAAAAGACAATAAAGAAGGAAGAAGGAAATGAAAGGAGGGGAGAAATATGGGAAGGTTAGTCTTTTTCCTCAGTTTAATATTTAGCGGCTCTTTGTCTCTGAAAAGCTGCAAGTAGGGCTGTTCTCCTGCTGCTCCCTGTATCCCTGCTTTTGGGCACCAGCTCCTGTACAAAGGAGGTCTTTCTTCTTCATCTTAGACTCTGTGTTCTTCCTGTTCCCAGATGGTATTCCTGGAAAGTGCGGAGTGGCATAAAATGCCTGATTGACATTTCCTCGCTGTGTGCCCTTGAGCAAGAAACTTCATTTCACTCAGTTTTGGTTTCTGCATCTTTAAATATGGGGTTAAGATTTACCTCCAGAGGGCCATGGGGAGGATTAAGTGAAATTATACTGGCATGATGCTTGTTACATGGTAAGTACTCAGTAAATCCTGTACTGTTTTCCCCTCCCCTTAAAATACCATTTTACTTTTCCTTAAGGCAAATTGACATTAAGGCTGTTTACTTGGGATGGGGTGGGGAGTCAAAGAAGAATGTGGCATGGACAGGAAAAGCAGAAAAATTTGCATTAACAGACCCAGCCATTGATGGCAAAGCCCTTCTGGACTTGGCACCTTCTGCCAATTTTCTTTGCTGAGCAATGACTTGATCCTCAAATGTCATTTGGTTTGCATGCTTGGGGGAATAATAAAAGAACCCTATAATGGAATGAAAGGGCCTGTGATCTCACTGAGGACTTGGGGATTGCTGCAGGGTAAGGTCAGTGTCCAGTGTAGCAAATGACCCCTTGCAAGAAGAAAATGTAGCAATTTCTAAGACAAACCACAAGTGCAGCTTCTAGGACAAGGGACCCTGTGCTGCCATCACAAAGACCAGGCTTTAAAAAGAAACTTGGGTTTTGATGAGCTGAGCACAAAGCAAAAGTGGCAATGTCTCCACAAGCTTGTCAAGTTTAGAGAAAAAGTCAGCTCAAATAAATTGCTGCATTCCTGAGAAGTGTAGCTGCTTCTTAAGGAAAACTCTCAAGAAAATGTGCCTCCTGCTACAACCGTCTGATTTAACTTGGTTTGAATAACAATAGAGAATTATGGTTTACCTAGGGAATACACTCCTACACTACTGCCACCATATAATAATTGCTCATGTAATATTGGACACCTGACCCAAGGTTGTCTTGAATATCTGTAATTTCTTTTATCTGAAGCTAAGGAAGCCAGCATGCTATTTGCATTTATGAGAGTTCTAAAGTCAGAACTTGTAGGCTCCTGGAGGATTGGATTGCAGATTGCAACTTTATCTGTACCACCAGAGAGAGCTTACTGTGTCTCCTTGCTGTCCTAGGTGCTGAGATACAGCATGAGAGAAACATGGAATCTCTCTTTGATTGTGTCTGTCTCTGTCTCTCTGTCTCTGTGTCCTTGTCTCTGTTTCTCTATCTCTGTCTCTTTCTTCAAACACACACACACACACACACACACACACACACACACACACACACACATACACACTGCACTTTTACAGTATGCAGTTCACTCTACCTTTGATAGCTCCTCTGGCAGAAATGTTCCTCATTCTTCAATGTGTCAACTAAGTGCTCCAGACTTAGAAAGTCTTTTGTATTTGTAAGCAATGTGTGTAGAAGTCTATGATTTAGGGCTAGGGAAAGGGCAGGAAATAAACAAAGAAAGATACAGTCATGCTTCTTGTTCTAAGTCCCTTTTCAGTTTAACTCATGCTCTAGTTTCTCAAGCTAAATAATAAACAAAAATATGTGAACTGCATCATATGGGATAAGGCTATGCAGAAACACATCAAAAAGCACATGTAGACAGTTGGTGGTGGGAATGCATGTTCAAACACATTGCAAAGGTTATGTTTCTTAGGACAGCTGCAGTATAACGGAGAACTTGTGTCTTATCAGAAGAATCATAGTGAGTGCAATGGCTCTGGAATGGCAAAGTGCTTCATTTAATAAGTTGACAATGAACCAACTTGATTGGATGGGGGTATGAAGATGACTGGAAAGGGGGTATGAGAGACCAAGGAGTAGGAAACAAGGTTGAATACATGATGGGGTAGTAGCTCTTCATTTTCAATGGTAGGGAAGTTTAGAGACTATTTAGAAAATAAATGAGGGACATGGTGTGACTTTCCATTTTTGAATGATCTCTTTGCCATGTGAACAGTAGCCAGTGATAATACTCAGCCATACCACTCCTGGGTATACAACCAAAAGATTCCTCACCAAACCACAAGGACATCTCCATCTCCTCAACTATGTTCATAGCAGCTTTATCTGTAATAGCTAGAAACTGAAAATAACCCAGATGTCCCTCAATCGATGAATGGATTAAAAAAAAAACTATGGTACATTTACACAATGGGATACTACTCAACCATCAGAAACAAGGAAATCTTGCAATTTGCTGCCAAATGGATGGAACTAGAAAAGCTCATCTTGAGTGAGCTAACCCAGACTCAGAAAGATGCACATGGCATATATTTACTTATAACTGTATTTTAGCCATATAGTACAAGATAACTAGCCTTTAACCAACAGACCAAAAGGAACAGGAACATAGACTTTGTTACCTGTTAGTGGGACTCTTTGTCATAGTGGAGCTTCCAGGTAAGCCCCCAGTGTAAGAGGAAGCTCTTAGCCCTCTTTTTGACTGCTGAACTGAAGTGGGCTGATATGTAGGGGCAGCCCACACTGGAGGAGTAGGACAGGTGGGTGAAGGGGGAGAGGGACGGAGGGTGAAACTGGAGGAGTGGAGGGAGAGATGGAGAGATGTGATGCTAGAGAGCTCCAAGATGTAACTTGAGGTAATAAATAAACACAAAAAAGGAAAAGAACAGTATAGAAGAAAAATAATAAAAGCTATATGGAGGGTGAAAAAAATTTTCAATTGGGATGTCAGTAGCACTGGGAATGAAAAGATGGCTATATCTAAGCATTGTTAGTGTATTAATAAAGTTTTCTACTAGATCGTGTGTGAAAAGCAAAGACGCCAAAATTAAATCCATTAACTTTGACCTATGAAACTGAAAATGTCTTTGGGGAAAAGAGAGGACGGAGGTTTTTGAATAAGAATTTCTGATATTTTTGGTTGTGAGCATACCCTTTAATGGCTGAGCAATATCTCCAGCCTGAATCAAGAATTTCTTTGATACATATTGTGTTTAGATTGTCAAGTAGACACCAAATGAGAAAACAGATGTACCATGCTATGTGACTTTTTTTAAGAAACAAACTTTCTACCACCTAATACTTTTTATTAAGCACAGAAACCTTAAATTAAGATTTTTTTTGATATCGAGACATGTCAGCTCCTGACAGCACCCCCTATTCTACTCCAAGTAGAAGATGAGCATCGAAGATTCTCCAGGGTGAGATGGTTGAATTAGTGGCAAGCCTATCTGTTGGCATGAAAAACCCCTTGCTTCAACTGTAGACAGACTGCTGTCCAAAAAGGACAAAACTTGGAAGAAGGTAAGTCGACAGCATAGCTCTGCCAAGACAGGTTAGGTAAGTCCTTCATAATTCCTGCTCTACAATCAATGTCTGTCAGAGAAATGGGACCAAAAGGCTGAAGATTGATGCTGTAACTTATGGAGAGAAAACGGGAACTGTCCAGGCAGCCACTGATATGTCATTTCTTAGTTTTGGATGATGCAAGCCTTGCACTTTCTACATAATCAGATATATTTATCCCTCTCAGGTCTCTGAGGTGGTTGAAGAATAGATATCTAGAGTCTCATAGTTAAATTTTGAGTTGCTTAGGAATCAAGAGGGTGTTCTGGATCTAAGAAGATATTTCTAAAATTGTGATGCAAGTTAGTATGAAAGCTGAGTCAAATATAGAACTTTAAACTCATGGAGATGGTTAGATAGTAGAATGTTAAAGTCAGGGGCCAAATATGTATGGACTGGACATTGGGAATGTATGCTAAGCCATTTAACTCATAAATGTGGCGTATTTATTTCTGTTGTTTTGTATAGTATTTACTGTTATAAGAGAAGGAACCATTTGTTGGACTGAAAGGGGGAGCTGTTGCGGGGGAGAGGGTGGAAGGGTGGGACAGGAGGGGGGAGTAGGGAAGGGATTGTGACTGAGATGTAACTTGAAGAAATAAAAAATGAAAGTATATAAAAAAAAAAAAGGAAACCTTGTCCGTCATTCCCTCTGCTGTACCCTGCCTGTTCTTCAAAGCACAGTGAAGCCTTTCTTGTCTGCAGCTACCAACCGACTGATACACACTGAATGCTAGAGAAGAGACACTGCAGGTCAGCAGGAGAGTCCATTTCAGGAGTCAGCAGGAACTTTTCCTTTCTTTGTTTAACAGCTCTACAGCTCCCAGGGAGCTTCTTGGTGGAGATTCTGCAGATTTGCCCACCAGAACTGGAGTGGGAAGAAGAGAAAGAAATGAAAACTATGAAAGATAGACGTGATTGTCACTTAGACTTTCACTCTGTCTGTAACACATCAACATGTGAGATTCTGCTCGGCGACAGTGAGACAGAAATGTAGCTGTGGGGACAGGAAGAGAATAGGGACTTGAATAATTACCTAACTTTTTCCATCTCCATTTCCTATGTTAAAATAATGCAGTGTTCTGCTGAGAAGTCTGGCTGGGTCTCTGACTTGGCCCAAAAACTTCCCCATCCCCTTTGGTGACATAGACATGGGTGGTTCTTGTGAATGGTTATAGGCTCTACAGATGATCAACTCTGGCCAAGTTCAAAATATCTTTTCACACACAAGCCCCTTTCCATGTGTCCATATGTGCTATGTAAATCTCAAGTCCATTTCAGAGCCTTCATGAAATGATGCCCAATACATCATTTCAATGGGGCCTTTTGGATTTGCAAGGTTTAATTCTTGTACTTCTCTAGAATCCCTGGTGGGTAATTGCAGCTAACAGGTTTATGCCTCATGACGGGCATTTTGTCACTCAGCTTCAGCTCCTGCAAACAACATTGCAGTCTGTCAAGCCTAAACTTCTTTAAGCTGTGGCAACTGATGTTGGGTAGCGTCCGCTGTTGTGATTCAAGGCTGAAGCTTACTCTGGCATGAAATAAACTGACTTTTCACCAGGAAAGAAATGGAACAATCGAAAAAGGAGGGGGTTTCTACATGGAGATGAATGGAAGCTGGCAGGTGTGATCCACACAGCTCAGGTGCTCTGTGTGTTGTGGAGTTAGCGCCCCTCTGTTGTAGCAGGTCCATATTAGCCAGGCAGAAAATATGTGCAACCTTTCACCTTGCCTATATTGATGAAGAGAGATGGGGGCACTTTGTGTAAATGGGGCCAGATTTCTAATGCCTATGACCCTGATGCCCTCCAGTATGAGAAGGAAGGGATTGCCTACTACATAGGGTACTTTGGAGGGCACATACTATAACCACTTACTTAAGCATGGGCTAGGCAGCAGCCACATGTCATAGAAGAGTGAGAAATAGCCATAACAACACAGAACCTGCCTTTGTAAGTCATAGATGCTAGTAAAGTGGTGGTGGGGCTTGCAAAGTGAGTCACTGACTGCAAAGAAAACATGCTAAATGTTGGGGTAGGGGGTCATGAGTGCTGTTAGGAAACAAAGCAAGGTCCAGAGGATGGAAAGATAGTTCCAGGTGGCTGTCAGCTATGGCTGTCTGTGTTCTAGGGGGTGTTACAGTCTTTCCATGCTTCTCAGGGTTCCTTGGAACTCTTGATGCCCTGCAGGCCCTGCCTGCTTTTATTCCATCTCCAACACATCAAAATCCTCTTGAGTTCCAACTTTTCTAACTTCCTATTTGGCTGCATCTTCCCTGGACTATTCCAAGAAAGCTCTCTGTGGATCAGGCTAGATTAATTCAAGGTCATCTTCTGTTTTAAGGTTTGCTCACTAATTATACCTGCAAAAGCCTCTTCTCTCATGTAAGTTGACAAATTCACAGATTTTTAGATACTAGATATCAAAGGAAGCCATTCTTCTGTCACTTACAGCCTGAGACACAAAGTTAGGCAACTTCCTCGGACTCCTGGATGGTCTGTGAAGGCCTAGCTCCTACCACATCATTCCACCCGGAGGTCTTTCTCTGGGGCACCTGCAGGGGTGCTTACCACACAACCACAGCCTCTCTCAACTTCTCCAGCTCTTTTTCTATAGCAGCAATTCTTTTAATGCTCTCTCACTATCCCCCTGCCACAACAAGGAAATCCAGGTGCTCCTTTTCCCAATGTGTGAATTATGAGGATTGCTTGTCTGTTTTGTTTTGCTTTATCACTCTCTCAGAGTGCCTGATAAATGACTTAAGAGGAAGAAGGGCTTATTTCAACTCACACAGATGTTTGCCTTTCAGTCCCAAGGCCTTGGCTTCATTGATTCTGTCTGTGTGATGAGGTGGAACACATGACAGATGCTACTCACTGGAAGGTAGGCAGGGATTGTAGAAAGTTACCTGCACTAATGAGACTTCTTCTTTTCCTCAAGACCTCCAGAATTCAGGATGGTGCCATTCTCATTCAAAGTAGGTCTTCGCACTTAGTTAACACTCACAGATACATCCAACTTGCCAATTGTACGGGCACAGGACCTTCTCCCCATCAATCAATTTAGCAATCAAAACTATCCATTACAACTGCTTCACGAGGATATCCTGCATCCATCTGTTCTATTGCTGTAGAGAAACACCATTACCAAGGCAACACTTATAAAATAATAAAATAAAGCACTTATAATTGGGCCCTTGCTTACAGTTTCAGTGGTATGGTGGCTTGAATAGGTATGGCCCCCACAGATTCATGTGTTTGAATGCTTGGCCATAGGGAGTGGCAGTATTAGGAGGTGTGGCATTACTGGAGAAGGTGAGGCCTTGCTAGAGGAACTGTGGAGCCAGGGTTTTGAGGCTATATATGCTCAAGCTCAGCCCAGTGTGTGAGACAGTCCCCTTCTGCTGCCTGTGAGCCAACATGTAGAACTCGTGGCTCCTCCACCACCACATCTGCCTGCACACTGCCATGCTTCCCGCCACAGTGATAATGGACTAGACCTCTGAAACTGTAAGCCAGCTCCTGAAACAGAATATTTTTACTTATAAACATTTTATTTATTAATACTTAATAAACATCTATAAAATACCTAAATCCTATAACCTAAAACCTATAATCTATAATCTGTCTAAGAATACCCTAATATCTAATAACATGCTAATATCTATCTAAAAACACTTAACTAACACTATTTTAACTTTCTTAAAAGAATGTTAATATTCTTGGCATAGCTCCATGCAGAATAACTTGGTTTATGGCAGTCCTGGAAGGCAGTATCTTTTAAGCTTAAAGTCCATTGGATCTTACTTTACCAGTTCATAAGGCCAATTTATTTCCACCACCAAATTGTGGCCAGTTTATAAAGTCAGTCTGTTCCAACTGCCAAGTGAGGGCAGCTTTTTCAATCAGCTAAGACTTGCCTCCACTGTCTCTTTGGTCTGGGCAAGTCTCAAGGTCAAAAGCCTATTTAATCAACTTTCTAACTCAGCTTGCCTCACTCACTTTTTCGGCGCTCTAGGGCCCCAAGAGAGACTTCAAGGAATCCTCAGCAGTATTTACTCTAGGAATTTGCCTTGGAATATAACAATATAAATTTTGTTAATGGTGAACCTTGCTGTGCTCTTCTTCAGTGTGACTTCTCAGTTGGGGAGGGCAGGAGGAAGAGAGCAACCTCATGGAGTTTCTGGCTTATATAGCACATTATCTTATGATCCTGGGTGGTCTCAAGGGTCCATGAGATTTCTTGTGATGTCCAACAGTCCTGTTGCTTCTCACAGCAACTGATGCTATCTACATGGCTTGTGAGGTTTCTTAGCAACACCCCCTTCAACAGGGCACATCTCCCAGTCACAACTATCTCCATCCATATCAACAAGTAAAGGAACACCAAGCTCCTCCCTATGTGCTGCCAGATACTAATATGAACTGCCTACTACTTTCATCAAAGAGACCTAACTTCTGCCACAACCCCAACTAAATGTTTTCCTTTATAAGAGTGGTCATGGTCATAGTTTCTCTTCACAGCAATAAAGCCCTAACTAAGACAAGAGGCTTAGTCCATTATCATCATGGTAGGGAACATGACACTGGAGCAGTAGCTGAGAGCCACATCCTAATTTGCAGGATGAAGGAGGCTGGGCCTTGCATGGGCTTTTGATACTTCAAAGGCCATTCCTAGTGACACACTTCTTCCAACAAGGTCATGCCTCCTAATCCCTGTAATCCTACCAAAATGTTCTACTCTGTGGTAACTGAGCATTCAAATATATGAGCGTATTGGGCCCGTTCTTACTCAAACCACCACAATTCTTTTATGGTTCACCTCATGCTATTTGTATAGTTATCAAATATTTACTGAGTACTTACTGTGTACTAAGGATACTTCTAGATTCTGGGGATTTGATTGTGAGCAAGCAAGGGTCTCTTCTGTCTTAGATTTTATGTTAACATTGCCCCCTTCACCTGGAGAAATTCTTACTCCACTGTCAGAGCTCAATTCAAATGATCCCTACTGGAAAGTTCCCACCCTACAATAAGGTAAAATCCTTTCATGTAAATAACTCAGTTCTTTCTGGAACCCTTAACAAAGCAGAATGTTACCTGAGGATAGTGTTTCACTGGTCTAAGAACTGACCATGTAAAGGCATCTCAGTTGTCTCTTTCCTATACCAAGAACGCTTATGACTATCCACAACCCGTCCCCAGCACTTAGGAAGTTCAATGATTGCTTTCTTCATGTGGTTATATTCTAAATGTTAACCAGGGTCTCTCCTCTTATAAAAAAAAAATGAAATGTCTCTGTTAGGTGTACATCTGGGTAACATGTACCTCTCTGTTCCTTTAGCCTGTCTTATTTAGAGGTGCCCTGTTTATCAATCCACATCAGATCCAGCAAAGTGCTAAGTGTCTCAAGGTCATTAGGCATTGATTCTCCCCTCCCCAAATACTTTCACACTCTCAGAGGACCATTGTTCTCTGCAAAGATTGACTTTCATCCATCTCTCTGGACAGTGTGCTGACACTGCCTGCCTACTTCCCCATTAATGTCACTCAAGCCCCTCTCAGCTGTGTTTTTGCTGGCTCCTCCCTGGCCTGGCCTGCCCTCCTATGAAGATACAAACTAATGAGATGAGGGAAACCCAAAGGGCACATTTCCATGCAGATAGAAGTGTCCTTGTGCCTCCTTCATCTTTTTAAAGAACATTTGCTCTGGTTGAGCAGGACCTCTGAAGAGATAGAATTCTGAAGGTTTTCTTTTATTATCCTTGTAAACTTTATCTCAGAATTATCCTTTTAGTTTCTAACAAAGACAAAATAAAAGATGTTTAAAATATGAGGTTATAGAAATATTCAGAGTAAACAAGACCATTCACAGGGATGTGGTCTCTGCCCCATGCTAACAATGAATGGAACACAGACCAATCTGGGCCTGTTCACATCTGACTTCCAGCTAGCATGTTCCACTTCTCTGTGCCCACTGTCCCTAGCTCTGGTACTTCTCTCATTTTGTTGAGAAGGATTAACTTGTAAAAACTTTCGTATGGTTCTCTGGAATGGTGTATTCTGAAGAAAATGGGGGCAAGAAAAGGGCATCTAAGATTTGTGACAGTTTTGTATCCAATTTAAAGAGGCATTTCAATCAGAAACATGTGCTTGCAGGTAATGTGATTGCATTAACAGACTACCTCCAAGAGAATAAGGTGTAGAGTAAAGTTGAATTCTAATTGCCATGGAGGAGCAGAATTTACTTATGATTTTTGAAATAGAAATTTACCTGCCAAAACACATAGACCTGGGGCTTGAGGGATGGCTCAGAGGTTAAGAGTACTTGCTGATCTTACAGAAGATACAGGTTCAATTCCGAACACCCACATAGTAGAGCAAACTAAGTGTTTCTTCAGTTCTGTGGGGTCTGGTTATTTTTTCTGGCCTCAGTGAGTACTAGGCATAGATATTCAGAAGTATGTTTGTGGTGCACATATATACAGACAAAACTCCCATACACATAAAAATAAAATAATATAGAAATAAATAAATTAAACAAAAAAAACCCCATAGACCTTCATTCTTTCATTGTCTTTGTATGTAGAAATGTCTAAGCTTATACACATTGATTATGTCATTATCATTTATGTAATATATATACAATAAACATATGAATATATCTGTAATATGAACATACACACAGATAAGCAAATAATAATATATGAGTTAAGTGGGTGAGGATGAGAGTAGGGCTGAGTCTTAAACTTTCATTGAGATTAGGCCTAGGATGGTTTGCAAGTCTTTATTTTATTATAGGAAAATATTCAGAAATATTTTCCTATAATAAAATAAAGACTATTAAATAAAATATACCATTAAAATGGTATGAACCCATCATTAAACAGTGATGCCAAGATCTTTGCAAAATAAAATATTTACAGTTGCTTCAATATGTTTCTCTGAGCACAACATTTGAAAGGAATTGTTTTTTCTGTGCCAAGACTGAACTTACCTAAAAGGAGTTATGAGCAAGAAGGTGTTGGCCTATATGAAAGCTCAAATATATGCACATTAATATAAATACTGTGATATGGTTATTTATTAACTACTCAGAAATATTATTAGCTACTTGGATTATCACATAATACAGTTATGATAGTTCAATGATATGTTTCCCATAAGTCACTTGCATTTGAACATGTGGTCCCAGTTTTTTAACTGTTTTGTGAGGATTAGGAGGTGTGATCTTGATAGAGGAAATAAGCTACTACTGGGGGAAAAGATGAGCCATTTCAAGCTATTGCTCTCAGCTTCCTGATTGTGGGTCAAGCTGCTGTTCCAGCTGTCTGCTGCCTGTTATCTCCACTCCTATCATCATGGACCTAACTCCTCTGCAACCATAAGCCCAAAGTAAACCATTCCTTTTGCAAATTGCCTTAGTTGTTCTGTTTTATCACAGCAATAGACTAGTAACTGAGAATACTCCATTGAAATTCAAGGAATAAAATATTCTTGAAAAGTTCCCAGACATTAATATGAACTTTGGGTTTTTTCTCTATCTTTTCCCTTCCTGTGTGAATAGGGTGAAAAATGGAGAATTCATCAAATACCTGTTGGATAATTACACACAAACTGTGGGACAGGTCACCCTTCTCACTTACCAAATGACATAAATGAGGTACAACTGAGAGAAGGAACTTGACCCTGATGACAGTACTAGGATCAAATTCTGGTACCTATAATGAAATGTTGTGGCCCATTGCCTTCTGTGAGCTCTCATCTTGGAAAGTTAATTGTTTTGTTTTTTATAATTTATTTTTTATTTCTTCAAGTTACATCTCAATCACAATCCCCTCCCTACTCCCCCCTCCTGTCCCACCCTTCCACACTCTTTCCCCTCAATCCCCATCCTCTACCCTTTTTTTAATTTAAGGTATATCTTTTTCCCCCCAACAGCTTCCCCTTTCAGTCCAACAAATGGTTCTTTCTCTTACAACTATAAATACAATACAAAACAACAGAAATAAAAAGGCCACAATTATGAAAGTTATATGGCTTAGCATACATTCCCAATGTCCAGTCCATATGTATTTGGCCCCTGACTTTAACATTCTACTATCTAACCATCTCCATTAGTTTAAAGTTCTATATGTAACTCAGCTTTCATACTAACTTGACTCACAATTTTAAAAATATCTTCTTAGATCCAGAACACCCTCTTGATTCTGAAACAACTCAAAATTTAACTATGAGACTCTAGATATCTATTCTTCAACCACATCAGAGACCTGAGAGGGATAAATATATCTGATTATACAGGAAGTGCAGGGCCCACAGCTTCCAAGACTAAGAAATGACATACCAGTGGTTGCCTGGACAGTTCCCATTTTCTCTCCATACATTACAGCATCAGTCTTCAGCCGTTTGGCCCCGTTTCTCTGACAGACATTGATTGTAGAGCAGGAATTATGAAGGACTTACCTACCCTGTCTTGGCAGAGCAAGGCTGTCGACCTCTCTATTTTGCTCTTCTTCTCTAGTGCCATGGAACTTTTCATCCTGTGCTCAATTCATCCCACCCAATGGGCAATGCATGATGTCAAAGCCAAATTACAGGCAGAATAGACTTTAGTCAAGAGGGTGACGTAATACATGGCTTTGTGATGTTTCCTCCAGTTTTAGGATATGAGCATCCCTCACATTATCCTTTGTATAGCCTGACTTTGTCTAGAGTTAATGTGCATTTCCCTATGCAATCTAATTTTAGGTATCTAGACTGTAAGTAATAGATGTGTTATTAAAGCAGGACTCAACATTTTAGGTCTAGCTCTGGCCACTTGATAATTCACTAAGTTGACATTTCATCACTTGAATGGCTGTTTACTTAATTGAAAATTTACATAAGGCTTATCTATAAAGAGTTCCATCACCTAGTAAGTGAGGGAAGCAGTCATACAGGCTTAGGGTAAACACTATTGATATCAACATCACAGATGTCTATGAATTCTAAAACTGCTATTTTCAAAAGTCATTCAATCTTTCCCCTCATAAATCTATAAAACTAAGATTGGAAGAATTTTTTCCTCTCTAATCTTACCTGTTGATGACTGTGCAGGAATGTCATTTTTACATGTATTTTAATCATTCTTATTCTTTCTTTCTCTGTGTGTGTGCATGTATGTGCATGTGTCTGTTTGTGCATGTGCATGCATGTGTGTGTCAAAGGGAGAGAGAGAAAGAGAGAGAGAGATCAGAGAGAGAGAGAGAGTAATACTCTCACATAATTCCGATAAAGGAGATACAATAAGTACTGTAAGAGAGAAAGAGAAATAATTGTATCTGCTTCTGTCAGAGGTGAAGAGAACATTCCAATAAAGAAAAAACAGACAAGATCTTCAAAGTTGACATTCCACCCATTTGATGAAAACAGGAAAATATTGCTACACATAAATTGGACCCAGGGAAGCAGTTTTCGAGTTAGATCAAACTACAGTGTGAATCCTGGAGGGATACACACTTCTACCAACTCTCTAGCTCCTGCAGACAGACTAAATGTCCCTGAGCATTCTGACTCTATAGCTCTTCTGCCCTCTGTGTCCAGCCTTGGAGCAAGCAGGTTCCATCAGGATAAACAATCTGATTAATGTGTTTGGTGATGGTTGTACCCTGCGGAGATTAGCCTTTCTCTGATAAGCTAATAACCCTGTATAATTAATGCTGGCTCGGCACGGACTTGGCAGTAAGGGACATTAAGAGGAAGGATGTGTTTTCTCTGGGCATTTCAGCAGTGTTGTTTCTAAAAGAAAGTTAAAGCCCTTTGTGATGGTAACTCTTTGTTCTAGGTTGCTCAGGATAAATATACTATCAGCTTTGTGGCCTCCTTCTACTCCAAGAAGTGGAGCCTATCGCTGATCTCTATGAGAGCCAGATCTTGGGAAGATAGTGAGTCTCCACCAATTAGCATTTTCAGGATACCAGAAGGCTCAGCAGGTGGGTGATTTCTCACATGCTGTGTAGGGCTTGACCATGGAGGTTTCTCCAGAAATGAACATGCAGGAAAGATGATCATGGACTGATTAAATGACTTCATTTTCTGACTGAATGAATGGACTTCATTTTCTGATATTATTATGCCAAACTTAAAGGTGCTTCGTCTACTAAGAAATACAATATGTCAATAAAAGAATATACTTCAGCATATGCATATGCATATGCATATGCGAATTTCCAAGGAAGAGAATGAAATGTTCAGAGATCTCAAAATATCAAAAGTGGAAACATTGATATGGATACCATAGATGCCATGGGGGTTTTTAGGGTTACTAGTGAAGACATCACTCAAGGATTGCTTAAGGAAGCAGAACCTGCCACATCTCTTTCAACTAGAATCATATGAGAAATTTTCTTTTTCCTTCCTTCTTGATCCTCTATAATGATTATATGTGTACATATATATATATATATATATATATATATATATATATATATATATATA
>CAJQZJ010031511.1:223357-239883 GCA_907164525.1 Lophiomys imhausi
ATATATATATATATATATATATATATATATATATATATATATATATGGGGGTGGGTGGGAGAGACTACACAGGTAGTCAGTTGGGAAGAAAGGTGGACATGAAATGAGGAGAGTTGGGGTAAGCTGAGACCACTAAGGACAAGCTGAAACCTACATCCAGCTTCTGCTACTTTTCACCAAGATTCCACTTGCAACCATACTGTTCCCTGTGAAGAGCTTGATGCCTTTGGTAGGAGGCTCCTGGAGGAATGCCCAGCAACCACCCCATGCCAATACTGAACTGGCAGATCATGGCAAGGTGACCACACATGGACCTGCTACATATACACATGAATGACCCCTCACATCTATCTTCTAAATCTTGCACAAAATGTTTCTTGATAGCAATGTTTTTCAAAGAAATATTCAGGGAGGGTTCTCTTGTGGATACAATTCCAGCTAATCAAAAGTGGCAGACTATATAGTCACTGTGGTAACCTAGGGGCACATAAGATGAATTAGGATGTGGAAGGAAGTTCTGGGCCCAAACCATATGAGAATCAGAACTTTAATCTCTGCTAAAGCTGTGAACTCCCTGGACAGGGATGATGGAGCCAGCCTGAGATCTCATACTCCTCTTTCAAACAAACCTGCCACCTATTTTCAGTTGTAAATAATTTATAATCTGAGCTATGGTTTTAACTGTCTGCCTCATTTTTAGATTTCCTTTATGCCTTTTCACAAATATCAAGCTAATTAGGCCTAAATCAGAGATATCATGGTCAGGAAATTATGACTCAATTTATTGCCATAGTAGGTGGGCAGAATCAACCTTTTATGACAGTTATAGCTTGTAACAGGACAGAATAAATGCACTGCTATATAAGCGCCTTAAGCATATTTGTTATGTGGCAAACCCAAAGTAGACTCACACTGCAACTCAGGAGACCTACTAACATTGTATAGCATCTGCAAACATTTCAATATAATTAGAAAAGGCTGCTTAACAATTTTTCCATTCTTATTTGGGCCCCGAACAGGTTTACTATGTCCCAAATCAGCAGGAAGTCATGTTAAGAGATTGACATCCCATCTCCAGAAGGTGGGGTGGGTGATTTTCCCCCCTTTGGTCATTTGATGGGTTATAGATACTTCTTGTTATTTGGGGGGAGAGATTACAAGCTGTTAAATGGTCTTGTTAAATAGGTTTTGGAGGTTAGACCCAGGGATTTCTCTGTTTTTCTTTTCTGTATCCTTCTTTTTCTCCTATGTAGGAGTGAAAAGACTTGAGAAAAAATGGGATATACACATAATATAGGAATGATAAAGAAAAAAGGACAGATTATTGAATATGCTCTTATACCTTTGTATATTGATACAAGATTAAGATTATATTTGGCTAAATAGGTATTGATCTTTGTATATTGATGCAAAATTAAGATTGTATTTGGCCACATTGGTAATGATCTCTGTATATTGATACAAAATTAAGGTTAACTCTTTTGAAGGTAATGTACCTAGGTAAGGATTAAAAATGAAATGTGATGTTTTGGCCTTTTGTTTTTAGCAACCATCATAAACTGTTGAAAATAATTAAGAAAGGCAAACTAATAGTCATTCAAGCATGTCATTTTGTTAGGTACTAGGGCAGTCTATCACAGTTATTTTCTAAGTTAATCAGAAATCAGGTTACTAAGAGACAAGGAACATTTGCTTATCCAAATATAAGGAGATAGATAGGTGGTCTTCAAAAACCCCAAGAGATCTGCAGAATATGGCATTCAAAGATGTTTTCTTAATTTAAGATTTTTTTTTGATATTGAGTCATGTCAGCTCCTGACAGCACCCCCTATTCTACTCCAAGTAGAAGATGAGCATTGGAGAATCTCCAATTAGAGATTGTTGAATTAGTGACAAGCCTGTCACTTGGGAAGAAAAATCCCTTGCTCCAACTGTAGACAGAATGCTGTCCAAAAAGGACAAAACTTGGAAGCAGGTAACTCGACAGCCTAGCTCTGCCAAGACAGAGTAGGCAAGTCCTTCATAGTTCCTGCTTTACAATCAATGTCTGTCAGAGATACAGGGCCAAATGGCTGAAGATTGATGCTCTAATGTATGGGGAGAAATTGGGAACTGTCCAGGCAGCCACTGGTATGTCATTTCTTAGTTTTGGAAGCTGCTCGCCCTGTACTTCCTGTATAATCAGATATATTTATCCCTCTCAGGTCTCTGATGTGGTTGAAGAATAGATATCTAGAGTCTCATAGTTAAATTTTGAGTTGTTTAGGAATTAAGAGACTGTTCTGGATCTAAGGAGATGTTTTTAAATTGTGATGCAAGTTAGGATGGAAGCTGAGTTGGATATAGAACTTTAAGCTCATGGAGATGGCTGGATAGTAGAAGATGAAAGTCAGTTGCCAAATACATATGAACTGGACATTGGGAATGTATGCTAAGCTTTATAATTCTCTTAACTGTGGCCTAATTATTTCTGTTGCTTTGTATTTTATTTGTTGTTACAAGAGAAAGAGCCATTTGTTGGACTGAAAGGGGGAGCTGTTGTGGGGAAAAACATATACCTTAAACTTAAAAAAAAGGAAGTGAATGGGGGTGTTAAGGGGGAAGAGGGTAGGGGGTTGGGACTAGAGGGGGGAGTAGGGAGGGGATTGCGATTGGGATGTAACTTGAAGAAATAAATAAAAGAAAAGAAATATATAAATGTTGAAAAAACAAATAATTAATTAAAAGTGGGGGGAAAAGAGACTCAAAAAAAAAAAAAAGATAATTAGAAAAGGCCACAGCCTACTTGAGCAAGTCAGTTAGAAACTCAGGTCCATGATGACAAGATACAGAATGCAGATTTAGCTTCATTTTATGCTAACAGGCATGCTCATATTTGAGGATATTTTCCTTTTTATCTGAGAAGATATATTGGCAGGCTCAGAGTTAATGTTCTCAAAGTATCTGAGTCAACAAACTCTGCATTTTCACAGCATCTTTATTAACTATTAAATGAGTTTCATTTAGATTCTTCCTTGGCTATATCTTTTCACAGCCAAAAATGAAATAAGAATAAGGCGTTTGTAATTCGAAGTTTCCATGGGATGCAACAAAAACAAGTTTGGAGGAGAGACAAAAAACTCTTCTGAGGACCTGGTAGGGAAAGCTAGAGCCTTCTTGAGGAACAGAAAATTCAAAATTGGCCTTCTGTGGACCTGGGGTTCCTTATGACATTATCTACGTGGTTCTAGAAATTGCACACAAATAAAACAGCTAGCTTTAGTCTGAAGACTCCCACTGGAGTTCAGGTTTCTCTTGCCAAAAATACACCACACAACAGGAGAGATTTTCAGGAGACAAAGAAGCTCAGCATAAGGCTTTTCTACTCTATCAAGTCCATATTAAAAATAAACGGTAACAACAAATTTGAAAATCATCACTCTACAGGAGTCTGTGGACAAAGCAGTATTAGTTTGCCTAGAGGCAGAAAGAACCATCAGAGAACAGGCACATTAGGCAGATGGCTGAAGTCATAAAGAGAAAAAAAATTAAAATGACAACTCGGAAAACAAAGCAGCTGAAAAGAAAGTAAGTTAATAACACCTGAATCTGACAAAGGATACAGTAAAGATTCTACAATTATGATTTTGTTGAGTGTTCGTGTGGTCAGATTACATTCTAAATATTTATGTTAACACCTACAGACCTGAGCTGTGATCAACATGGCTTCTTTCTACAGTAGGAAAAAGTTAATGAGTGTCAACCCTTATAGAACATCTCTCTCACTATCACACTCCTCTGCCAAGGTTCAGGGAACACTACAGTTAGGGAGGAAGGAGTGTAAGGGCCATTGGATGGGGACAAGTGCTAGGAGGTACTGTATTCTCTCCACGATGGGGCTACTGTACTCATGGACTCATACACATGCAAATGACCAGCACCAGATTAAGACAACTTACAAATGACCAGCACTAGGTCAAGACAACCAAAATTCTAGTATGGACAAAAAAGGAACTCACAAGGCCTCACCCCTGATTAAGGCAGTACTGGCAGTTAGTGGCTGCTGGGGGAAGGAGAGTCATTCTTTGGTGTGTTGTGGTCACTGGTAGCCTCTCCACATGTCCAGTGATGAACTGCACACTCACACAAACATACATACATCACCTATCAGACCTAGTGGATTAACAAAAAGAAGGAAGGAAGAGACAGAGGAAGGGAAAGAAAAGGAAAATGAAAAGATAATGGAGTTGAGAAGGGGACATGTCGGGGAAGTCTAGGGAGAGTTGGGGGGAGACAGGGAGTACATATAATCATATTGCATTATATATATATATATATATATATATATAAAATCCTTAAAGAATAAGAAAAAAAATTCTTACAGGAGAGAAACCTTTAGGGAGCGGGTAGATTAAACACCAGATTCGTAGCACCTGAAGAAACAATTTAGAGACTGGAAAACAGACTGAGTCTCCTATACATTGCCAGGACCCTAACATAAGGACCAAATCAAAACTTGAGAGAACTAGAAAACCTAGATAGCAACACAGTAAAAAGGTCTCACTTGTCTCAAAGAGCTGTAGAAGGAAATAATAGGAAACTCGTCTTGGGGGAGAGTTCACATCTTGCAGGCAGGTAGAGGCAGAATGATGACAGGGAAGCCAGTTGATGTATAAAGGACACAAATAAGTCGCACTGGAAATGTGTTCTCTTGCAGCTTTATATTTAATCGGGTTGCCATCTTATTATTAAGTAGTAAATTTTCTTTATGTGTCCTGTATAAAAGTATTTTTCCAGATG
This sequence comes from Lophiomys imhausi, assembly GCA_907164525.1. Lineage (NCBI taxonomy): Eukaryota > Metazoa > Chordata > Mammalia > Rodentia > Muridae > Lophiomys > Lophiomys imhausi. The sequence goes on from CAJQZJ010031511.1 coordinate 228,137, forward strand.
TATGCCTTGCAAATTCCTCCTCCCAGAGGATGTCTTCTCTCCTCATTTTCTTATCAAGACATTTTTCTGAGACTTTATTTTAGTTCAAAAACTTTAGCCTGTCATTTTTAAATTCTGAGTGTTTTCTAAACATTGCTATAAATAGAGGCCTACTCTAATGCCTCAAAATTTTTACTGTGTGTTTTCTCCTAGAAAATCTAGTTTTAGCATTGATGTTTAGACTGATGTTCCATTTCCTTCTTCAAGTGGTGTGAGGTGAGGATGTAAATTTTATTTAGTCCCTCACTGAAAAGACATCCTTCTTCTCCCACATACCCTTTTAGCTCTACTGTAAGAGTGCGGATTTACTTCTGATGTCTTTCACCCTGCTGATGCTCTTGTCCACCCTTTCAGTAGTAGCTCATACTGCAACTGCCATCAGAGTCTCAGCCCAATTATGATTCTTTTTAATTTTATACCTCATTGTAATAGAAAGAAACATTACTAGAACATGTTAACTCTAAATGGTGAAAGCAAAAAAATCTTCCTTTGTTGCTGATCTACTGAAGTTCTGTACTTGAATGTGAAACTAGCAGTAGAAATTCTCAAATGAATTTAAATTAAGGAAATGCACTCCAATGACTAAGTCTATGGATAGTGTCAAAAGAATCACCTTCTTGGATATTTTCCATAGTTAATGAAGTCATGTAGTTGTTCCTTTGATTATAAGTTTTGTGGATTAAATGTATCGATTTCTATAGGCTACATCACTCTTGTACTCACACAAATAGCCCTACATGGTGACAGTAAAGCATTCTTTTATATACTTAAGATTTTATCAGCTAGTACTCTAGTTAGAAATTCTGTGCTGCTGTTCTTGGGAGATATTAATCTACAATTTTCTCTTAATGTCATGCTAAGAGAGAGTAAACATGAACTTGGAATGGTTCTTTCAATAGCTATAGAGTTATCCAGTGAAGAGCTATAGACCTGCATATTCTTTATGGGGGAAATATTTTAATTAAAATTAAAAATTTTGAAGGGCATTTGTTCTTATTTTACGTCTATTTATACTATTATTCTGTTAACTAGGTTGTAGCTTTACAAGATTTTTTCTTTTTACTTTATATGAGATGTCAAATTTATTGGAACAAAGCTGTTCACAATTGTGTGACTTTTCCTAGGCAGGGGAAGGAGTAGAAGAACAAACATCTATTCACCCCAGGTCACTTTATCTACAGATAAAAGAAACCATTCAAGTCTAGCCTAGTGAACCACTGAGTTTGGGATTCCCTTACTGGATGAAGTATGGGAAAAAGGGGGACTCAAAGGCAGCTGCTGCCCTAAAAACCCCCACCCCTGTTCTAGTATGGATGACAACTAGGAAGTTCTGCACTCCTACAACTCTCTGTATGGCATGCACTCAGCTCAGCCCTAGAAGCTGTTATTTTTTTACAACCTTGAAGGGGTTGCTTATCCATCTTCTATGTTTCGAGACTTTCCCAGGACTTGTGAGTTTTGTTTACTTCCTGCACCTAGTAAATTTCATTTCATTTTTGAGTCTCAGAGTCTCAACATCTTCTTTTCAAGGTGGAATGTAACAATTCAGAGGAAATACCTAAACCACAACACTTTGACTATCTCTCCAATGCATAGAATTTGTAGTGACATCAGTTTTAAACTCCTAATAACAGTCTCTTTAACACTCTTCTTGAGGATTTTACAATGGTACTGTACTTAATTTTTGGCCTTGTTTACTTTCCTACTGTTCACTCAATTTTATGTTGATTGGTTTATGGTCTGATGTTTTTTATTGTTTCATTATTTTCTTTCCCCACTTCAGTGTTTAAGATGTTCTTTTTTTTTTTTTTACTTCCAGCTCTGACAATATTCTTTGTGAGGCTTGGGCAAGTTCCTTAATTACTCTGTCTTGGTTTCCTTACTGCTCAACTAGGGATGCTGCCGTTCACTGTTGTGTTTGCTTTCTGTATGAGATTAACAAGGTGGTCTCTGAGATGTATTTTCACACAAATATTCTGGGTTAGAAGTTACTAGGCATTTAATAGTAATAATAACTGAAAACCCATCTATTGACTGCTCTATTAATTATATTACAGTAGTATCATGAGTAAAGTACTGTCATATTGGAAAAAATTTTAAGTGATAAGACAACTAAAAGAAGGAGAAATCAATAGAAGAGCTAAGATCCAGGCCATTCTGACTTCAAAACTTATGCTCTGAACAAACACAGATGTTGTCGTGTGCCTGATTTTAAATCCCGATCAGTTTCTGTGCTAAAAAAGACTTATATTGTGCAGATCCTCCCTACACATTGTTATGATATGGATGGTGCTGTGAATTGAAAGTGTCCTCCAAAGGTCATGTATATTAAACATGCTCCCAATTTCACAAACGGTATGGAGAAGCAGGACCTCTATGATGACGGGCTCACTACGGCAGAGCCCATCAGAGTAAATCAGAGTTATCGTGGGAGTGGGTTGCTGCAAAAATGAGCTTGTCATAAGAGTGATGCTTCTTGCTTTTCCTTTCTCAACCTCTTCTTTCACACCGCTGCCCCCAGTAATAACTCAGATATATTTACTAACCTCTCTCCTTATTTATATAAAGCGAGTAAAGGGGGTCTCATACTTTCTTCAGTATGTGTCCTTGTCTTCTTTCATTTTATTTCAAATATGGACTTGAATTGGCTAGATCTTGTCAACTTGACACATCTGGTAAGAGGAAATGTCATTTGAGAAAGTGCCTGTATCACATTAGCCTGTATGCAAGTCCATGGTATATTTCTTTTTTGATTAATATGGGGAACCCCAGATCACTATGAACTGCACAGCCCTTGAGCAAGTTGTCCTGGGAGGTATGAGAAAGCAGTCTGAGCAATCAGTAAGCAGTGTTCCCCAATGACCTCTGCTTCAGTACCTGCCTCCAGGTTCCTGACTTGAGATCCTGCCACAATTACCCTCCATGATGAAATAGAATTGTAAGCTGAAACACACCCCTTTTTCCCCGAAGTAGCTTTTGGCATGTTGCTTAGCATACCCACAGATTTTAGACAGTACTTAACTTAAATCTCAAATACTGCTATAGAATTTCATACCCTCAATTTATTTAAGATTGTCAATTTGACCTTTTCCATTACTTTAAAAGTTAGAAAAGTATTATGAATTGGGCTTTATAATGACAGCACATGCTGGCAAGGTTGTGAGAAAGGGGAACACTCCTCCATTGCTGGCGGGAGTGCAAGCTTGTACAACCACTATGGAAATCAGTCTGGCCATATCTTAGAAAATTTGGAATAGCTCTACCTCAAGACCCAGCCATACCACTTCTGGGTATACATCCAAATGATTCCTAACCAAACCACATGGACATTTCCTCATTTATGTTCATAGCAGCCTTATTTGTAATGGCTGGAAACTGGAAACAACCTAGATGTCCCTCAACCAAGGAATGAATAAAAAAAAAAAACTGTGGTAAATCTACACAATGGAATACTACTCAGCCATCAGAAACAATGAAATCATGAAATTTGCAGCCAAATGGATGGAACTAGAGAAGCTCATCCTGAGTGAGCTAACCCAGACTCAGAAAGATGCACATGACATATATTCACTTATAATTGATTTTAGCCATATAGTACAGGATAATTATACTACAACCAATGCACCAAAGGGAACAGGAACATAGATTTTGTTTCCTATCAATGAGACACTTTGCCCTAGTGGTGCTGCCTTGTAGGCCCCAAGTGTATGAGGAGGCTCTTGGCCCTCATATGACTGCTGAACTGGGGCAGGGAACTGTTATGTAGGAACACTCCACTCCAGAGGAGTGGGATGGAAGGTATAGGGGGTAGAGGGTGGGAGGGCGAGACTGGGAGGAATGGAAAGAGGACACTGTGATGGAGATGTAATCTGAAGTAATAAATAAATATTAAAAAATAATAAAATGATAAAACACATAACTTAGTTACATATTCCCTATGAATATGAAATTTGGAGCATACTGTTTACATGTCTCTGTCTCATCAGAAATGACTTTAAAGATCACATTAGATTACATCATGTAATATAAACCTCAATCTCTATGCCACTCACCTTTGTTTCCACTCATTGTTTACTCTTGACAGTAGGTATAACTAGCCTTCTATTGAATAATTACAGACAGAGCACTGAACTATGGAGACCCATTCATAGCAGTTGTTGACATGGTTGTTATTTTGGCTGTTAGTTTAGTGAGGGAAGGTGGATAAGGACAGAGCTATACTACAGCTGTCATTTATCACTAACATAGAGTCCCTTGTGCACTTTTATACAGGTTACCACTTCAGTCTCATAAAGCTCTTGTAATTGTAAACCTGTGAGGACATTGATTCTAAAGAGTTGTGTTCCTCTAAGCCACACTGTTGCCACGTAGTACACAGAATATTGGCGATTAGTCTATTTGACTCCAAAGCCTGCTTTCATCTCTTTGTATTTCTTATGTAAATTCTCTTTAGAATTTTCTCTGCTGTATAAATAGCACACATTACTCCTCTGCCCCTTTATAGGCTGAAGCAGTAATTTTATGATTTAAGGCAGTAATTTCATGCTTCTCTGTACTGCCACATGGTACTCCAGAGAGCATCAGAATATTCATACGGTAGGTGTTTAAGTTACTGCAGTGTAAAGCCTTGTGAGACCCCTTTGCTGCAAAAAAAATCCTCATAGTTCCGAACCACTTTCAACTCTCCTTTTATCAACCCAGGCATGTGACTTTTAACTAGTATCTGCTCTCCAGGCAGAAGAATGAAGGAAGGTACAAATAATAACAGTTCTTGACTCATATTTCTAACCAGTCTGATAGCAAGCTCAAAGATCTTAGTCAACAGAGAATTGTTGATTGTTTAAAAGGGTCTGGTTTTGTTTCATAGTCTTAGAATGCACTATTAATTCTCCTATTGGGGTTCACCAGAAGTTTCATAGGTTTCCTAGTGGCCACTGCCATGCTGTGCACCATTGGCTTTAGTGGGCCATACAGTGGCATCTTAAGTTGTAGCCTGTCCTGGTGGGATAATCTTTGCTGAGATGCACTTATATCTGACAGCCTGAAGCCACTGAACAAAGGGCTCAAGTCATCATTGGTCTCCTTAGAGAGAGCTCTCTGACTTTAGCACTATGTCTTATATATCAAGATACTCAAATCGCTTTGTGCTTTCTAAATTTCATTGCCCACTTTATTAATTGGTAGGCAAAAGCTACATGTTAATGTTGTAAGAATGATACCTTGATACATATAAACATTGTGGAATTCCTAAGTCAAGATATTGATATATCCATTATTCATATGCTTAACAACTTTGTGATAAGAACCCTGAAATCTATTAGCAAGGATGTATGTATAATCATTATTATTGACCACAATCACTGTTTGGTAAAACGAACTTTTGAACTTTTCCTTTAGTTTACCTCAAATATTGTATACTTTGACAAATATTTTCTTGTTCCTCCTGAGACTCTGGTAACCCTTGTTTTTTCTTTCTGTTTCTATGAATTTGATATTTTAAGATTCTACATGCGATAGAGATGGTTTGGTATTTAACTTCCCAAGACACTTTCTGATCATCTGGTCCTGTTAACAAAAGACCAAATGTGTAAGTGAACAAGTAAGGTGCTCTATGGAATATCAAATAATTAAAGTTCCAATGAAATGGAATTTGATGAGAACATAGAAGCCAACATGGTCTGAATGACTTCAGCTAGTAATGCTGCCTAGGCTATGCAAAAGCTGCTTCTTTCTGGTTTACTCTGTGCTATAATATATAAGGACTTGCAGACATTTTCTGTAAGAGGTTAGATGGAAGACAGTGTCAGCTTTGTACTCCACAGCCTTCATTGCAACTATTCAACTTTTCTTGTATAACAAATTGTAGCCATAGGCAATGTACCACTGATTAGGCATGGACATGTCCCAATAAAACTTTATTTACAAAACAGAAAGCCACATTTCACCCAATGTTGTGGCTTTTGGATCCCTGAAATAGACATTCCAGTCACTGAGTTTGACTCAACAAAATGACAACATCCAGAACAATTATGAATCCAAGAGAATGTAATACTATGTCTTCATCAATGTTCTGACTGTTTCAAACCTATCCTGACTCTGCAAGCATACATCAGGAATGCTAAGTAAAGATGTGATCACCTCCTTCCTACCTTTCTGAAACTGCTGTTGCTAACATAAAATACAGTGAATCCCACCACAGTTTCAGAATTACTTTGTTTCTATCATGTTACTCCTTCTAATGATAACTTCATTTCTGAGGAGGCCAATAAAGGGAGGTAAAATTGTACTTTGAAAAGTTGTGGTTCTATTTTCTCTAGGGACCCTGTGATATAGTCCCCTTGCAATTGTCAAGCAGATCCCTTCGTTCACAGCTCAAGTTCGTTAGTATTTAGTTCTACAGTATGGGCCACGGTCACATCTGCCTGGCCTTATCTCGCCTCTTCACATCAGATTCAAGATTCACATCAAATTCAGTCCTGGGCTCCTTATAATGATCCAAGTTCCTCTGCTGTGTTTCCTTGAGCCTTGCTGATGATTGTTTTTATGGCTCTTGCCTGCCTGGGGAATGGCTCTTTGGGCTGTCCTATCTCCCCTCTGAATACCTCTTTACTTGCTCCGTTGCTCCAGTATATATAAGTACCATTCTCCAAGATTACCTGCATATAAGTGTCACACTTATTAGTTTGTATATACATATATTTTGAATACACAGAGATGTTTTAGAATACTTATATTTGTATTTAATATTTATATTGTGGGACTCTTTGTGGGGGGAGGTAGAAAATGGTCTTCCCATTCTAAATAAGCACCAATGGAAGATCAAGGAAATGGTTCATTCAAGTATATCTTGAGTCAGTCAGTGGGTTTACCTACAGGATCATGCATAACTTTCACTCAAAGACAGCTGTATCACCAAAACGTCCACCCAGCATGGGGTGACATTAAAAGCTGCATCTCTACAGATTCCTGTGTAACATGGGGAGGACCCTTGAGAATTCTGTAACTTTAGGGTTTTTTAAAGATATTTTTGTTTATGTGTCTATCTTTACCTATGTGTTTGCATGCCACATGAATACAGGTGCCCAGGAAGGGCAGAATAATTATAGGTGACTTCGAGCCATCCAACCTAGGTGCTAGAAACCAAATTATGGTCCTCTCTAAGAGTAGCAAACACTTTTTGCCACTGAGATATCTCTCTCCAGTCCCGAGAATCTTGTAACTTTTGAAGCTTTCTGAGTCTTGAGAGTTTCATTAGCCTCCACAGTCTTCTGAGCAACCTCCAAAGAAGAATCTTTCAATTTGAAAAAAAAAAAAACACTCCTTAAAATTTGCAGCTGAATCCCAGGCAGCTAGTAAAACAGCAAACAGTGGCATATGATGATGATGAAGATGAGAGCAGTTACTCCATGCTTAATTGGAAGCTAGGAACTCTTGGTAAACATTTAAAGTGGATTGTATCAGCTGAAAGAATAAGTACACACCTGTGGCTGGTGTAAAAGTGTCATGTTTACCCTTGCTTTCTTCTTTGGGGAATTCACATAATTTCTTACTTTGACATTTAGTCTAACTGCCAATCTAGGGCAATCTAGAGACAGTGAGTGGCCTTTTCCATCTTTGGGAGTTGAGTTCATGAGATCAAATGAACTCTTCACCAAGGAAATACTCAAGTAGAGGGTCTCACAGGTAGCACATAAATAGAGAATAGAATTTATTAGCCATTTAATGTCTCCAGGGCATAGAAGTGATTCCAGCAAGATGCATGTCTGTGTGCCCTTTCCAGCTGCCACTTTGTATGTTAATTGCTCACCCTTAACATTTATTATCAAATCTTCCAGTTTAAACTTCTCAAATGAAGAGTGGAAGGTGGTCTTTGCTCAGGGGACTCATCTTCTATTGCTTTATGGAAATGAAACTTGGAATGTGTTTACTACTGGTCTGTGAAATCCCAGGTAGGGAGATACTGACTGTAAAAGATAGGGTGAAAAAGAATGTGTTAGAGTCACGTGTATACCATAAAATCAGATGCACTGCATGCCTGAATTCTCATTCTTCTATTCACCTGCAAGAGCGATTCCATAATGGCATCTCATTCTTGCCCTGGGTGTTTTATATCATTCTAAATAGCATACATGGTAGATAGATTATAAACATATAGGCACACCTTATCAAAAGTGTTTTCTTTGTCAACCTCAATTATACAAAGAGGAAGTGGTAAATCAAACCAAAGTATCATTTTAAAAAGTCCTTGTGCTCTGATTTTTTTTTTGTAGTGACAAATTAATTCTTCTTGGCCTCATTTAGATCCCATTTGCCCTTGCCTTAAGGTAGTGATAACACACTTAGTATTGGTTAAGACAAATAGACTATAACAAACTGACAGCTGCTATAATATTTAAGAAGACAGGCTACAAAGGGAAGGCACAAACCTCAAAATAATCAGAGGACTATTTACTTTAGGGGCAAACAGCCATACCCAGTACATCAATATCTACAATAGCCACTTTCATGCTCCATCTGCAGTCAGTTCTGAGCACACCACTGTATTTTGGCACCATTGTTGATGACATCACACTAAACGTCTTGCACCAATACACAGAAACATGAGTTGCATGATCACAAGAATAAAGGATCAAAGAAATAGTTTCTATAGATGTTTTTCTTATTGTTTGCTAATACTTACATCATCTCTCTATTTACGTAGTTAACCATGAAATTAAGTTTTAAAAAATGTGGTCATCTGTGGTAGATCAAATCTTCAAAAGAGAACAGGGCTTATTTCTAATCTTTCTTCCTATTTTCTTTGAAAAAAATAAAAACAGAGCTGTGACATTCCAACTGTAGCAATCTTGAAATGTCACGTCTGTGGGAAGCAAAGGGACAGCTTACTCTTTTGTCTGGATAAAAGGAAAGACTTCTCACATTGAAAAATTAAGAAGCATTTGCTTAATGCCAAGGATTTTGATAATCTCCTTATATTAGTCTTTTATATTTTTCTTTTTAAATTATTTGACATCTATTATATGTGCATGAGTGTTTTGACTGTATGTATGTATGTGCATCATGTGTGTGCCTAGTGCTTGTGGAAATCAGAAGAGGGTATCAGATTCCCTGGAACTGTAGTTAAAGATGGTTGTAAGCTTCCATGTGGGTGCTAGGAATTGAACCCAGGTTCTCTTCAAGAGCAGCAAATACTCTTAACCACTGAGCCAGCTCCCTAGTCCTTACTCACCCCCTCATGTATAGATGGTTGTTTCTAAAATGTAATCATTTTTATGCATAAGGATAGGTGCAGTGACATTTCAGTGTGTGACCATGTGATTTTTCCACCATAGTCTTCCCTGTGACATAGCAGTGTGTTCAAAAATTTATAAAGCCAGAAGAAAAGGTCATAAAATCTGCCAGGATTATTTGGAAAGTCTACATAGATTCAATGACATTTTAGTCTGTGACTTCAAAAATGATGCATAATTACTATCATCTCATTTATTCACATCCAATCTAGGATATGATGGGCCTAACTCTTCATCTGAATTTCATTTGCTGTGTATATAATGTTGGATTCAAGTGCCATTGAAGAGAGATAATTCTTTCTATAACAAATGTGAAAATAAGACCTCTTATCAGCTCAATGTTAATGAGATGCAAATTCTTGCCAAGACAAGTCTAAAATGTCTTTTTTTGAAACATGGATTTCTCAGCTAGCTCTCACTTCTTTTCTTCCTGTGATTACATTCCATAGCATAAAATATATAGTAGATAAGAAGTCTTTCTGAACCACTAGACTCCCAGGATATAGTTCCTGATATGTTCTTCATCTCCAAGAACCCAAGTAGAGTTGTCACATTATATCTTCTAAATACACAATTCATTTTAGTATATCTATTTATCATTGTTGTGGTTTGAAACTTTTAACCATTTGTAACTACTTCAAGAAATTCCACTTTTGAAATGGAGAAGAGAGAGGTCATTATTGGGGAACAGGATGCTAGTCATTTTTCTCTTCTTGAAGAACTGTGAACTTCACATGCAGCATTATAAAAACCTGAGAGTATCTCAAAAGAACGAAGGAAATAAGATAGTACAGAGGAAAGGGAGATGAAATGTGGATACAAAATCTTCTTAAGGAAGAGGAGATATCCAGTATAACATGGGTTGCTGGGCATTTAATAGACAGGGTTACTCAATGCAGCAAAAGCAAATAAAGTTTGGGTTCAAATGTTCTTTTGATTGGATGATTAGATAAAGGGAACTTTAAGGAGACTTCTAACTTGCTGTTAATTCTACATTGGACTCAGTGAATAATCTAAAATGCTGGAAATGTTGAGAAAATTTAACTAGTAAACCTCTCTCAAGATGTGGTTCTTGGGAGGAGACAGACAAGCTGTAGAGACAAAAGGTTCCATCACGACATCTGTTAGAGAGGCTCAATTGCATCACAGTGTCCCTTCTTGAATAGTTAGCAATAAGGTAAGATGTGTGGAACCTAAAGTTGCCCCTGATATCTTCTGAAAGTTTTCTGACTATTGGTAATGTCCAAGTGAGAAGAAGGACTTTGTAGCCTTGAGCATCTTACACAGTTCAGCTGGCCTTACCAGGAAAGAGGTCTGCAACTGACAGCCAGGCTCCTCTCTCCTCTCAGCTTTGTTCTTAGTACTTAGTGTTGAATCTCTTTAACCACACATCCACATGCATGCAGTACAAGCCCTGCTAAATGACTTTATACATCCTCTTAGGAGAGACATTTCTTTTCCTGAGGCAAGTTGAGAAATGGTCCCAGAAGAAGCCTGCTAACTGTACCTATATGGGTTGTGTACCCAGCTTTGAATAAAGGAGAAAGCAGGGTTCCCTGGTAAGTGTGTTGTACACGTGTAACCAGTTGCTGTAGCTGGGGGGAAAGATCCCTTTCAAAGGTCAGCAATGGCAATAAAACTAGGGGAGGCTCTTAAACAGAGGAGTATGTGCAGGTACAATCAGGGGAAAGACTAACAGTTTGAACAAATATTTTAATCAGTAGATTATGGCTCCTTCTAGTCTCCCACAAAGAATCCCTAGCTCTCAACTCAACAGGCCAGCATTTTCCATTTCATTTAGGACTTGCCTCACACTATTTCTTTCACCTAAGTTGAACTTCCTGCTTGCATTTTGGTTGTATCACCCCATCCACCTGGAAAGCTCTTCATTGCCACACGATCACTAAGGTGCCCATTCCTATGGTCAAACCATCATCGATTCCATGTGGCAAGGAGATGTACTGGCACAGGAGCTCTGAGAGGAGTGGGATATTGTCTAGGTTATGAATCATTTATAGCTGGAGGGCAAGACTTTTCTACACAATGTGAAAATGTACAAATCGGCCTGTGAGAGAAGCAGGGCATGGCCGATCACCCTGAGGCTACCAGGGCAGGTTTCCTGGAGGGACCCAGCTTTACCTGAATCCTCGTGTTACAGACATGGAAAACATAGGGGACAGGAATGCTAATATATGTAGTAGGTGGATACCACTATGAAAATCCAGAATCATTTGAGAGAAAGATCACGCTCTACTCATCCATCAAAACATAGGCTGATTACAGTTCCTTGCATCAGGAATATTTCTCTGACTTAAAGTTTAACTAAGTACTTCCTCTTAAATGTCTGCAACTTTATCTGTACCTTCCATAGTCCCTAGTCTCTCTCTCTCTCTCTCTCTCTCTCTCTCTCTCTCTCTC
>CAJQZJ010031511.1:239893-266238 GCA_907164525.1 Lophiomys imhausi
TCTCTCTCTCTCTCTCTCTCTCTCTCTCTCTCTCTCTCTCCCTCTCTCTCTGTTTATTTGTGTGTGTGTATAATTAATTGTTCATATTTGCTCTCTTCCCTTTTCTAGAAATTATGATATGTATTACTCTATCATAATGGAAACCAACTAAGTGTCTCACACAAGATAAGAATTAATAAATACAGCTAAGTGCATCTGAACAAAAATTTAGACATGCACTCATTCAGGATAGGTGAAGGTTCTTCCTGAGTTGAACACAGAAGCTGTCAAATGCTTCCTGTGGCACGGTACGCATGAACAGGTTCCTACTGAAAGGTCTATTGATCTTACAAGGAAGTGGTGATGCATTTTGGGTGGGGTGCAGAGGCATTTTTATCTAGGCTGTAGATCATTATAATGGGATGAATAACAAAGGCAATTTTGCATGGAAACAATCTCCAGCTGCCTGTAACTTTGGCTCAGCAAATGTCACCCCACAACTATTTACTACAGTATTTATTGCTCTGTCATTAGATCATAAATAACATCAACCTAGCAACTGAGGGACAATGCCATGATAAGAATTTCAGAAAGCAAAGAAGCCTACATTCACATTTAAAGAGGAGGCGTTGAGAGTAAACTCTAGCAATTACCAAGACTCATAACTTTCCCCATAAAAACAATCTGAGCAAAGCCTAAATGGTGCTTAGAATAGCATTCCTTACCAGAACTCCCTCATAAAACTGCAGAATCCAGTGGATATAGCTATATCTGTCATAGGCCTGAGGCAAATAAACCTTAAATTGATGGGGATGATGTCAAAAGGAATTCATGTTTTCATATTCACATTGAAATTCTGATTCTAAGTACTGAATGAGAGCTGAGAGCCAACTGGTAACTGGTTTGTTAGTTGTGTTTTTCTAAGTGAGAGCTGACTGAGAAATATAAAGAAACTTAGGACTAACCCCTCTAACCTCTCTCTCTCTCTCTCTCTCTCTCTCTCTCTCTCTCTCTCTCTCTCTCTGTGTGTGTGTGTGTGTGTGTGTGTGTGTGTGTGTGTGTGTATACTGTCTTTGAATGACCTGAAATGCTTTATTGTGCCTCTCAGCAGGAAGCTTACCTCTTGCCAAATCATTTTTTGCTTCCCTATTTTATTATTAGGAAAATAATTTCTGGAAGGAGCTGTCACCAGGATTCTCATTTTTTTTTTCCTCCAGGCTTTCTGACCACTCATTTTCTGTTAATCCTCGCGGGTCTCCTCTCATTCCCACTTTGAATGTTGGAGTGACCCATGCCATGAGATCACTCATTAAGGAAGCTGAATGAATCTCTTTCATCACCAAATCCATAAGGCTCAGCACTGATTCTTCTTGGGTAGAATTCAGACCGTTTGCAATCAATGTGAGCAGATGGGTGGAGGAAGCATTTTCTGGTATGGGAGTCATTGCAACAATGACCCCAAGGGTTCATTTTGGCCTCCCATGGTATGTGTTCCGGGGAACATTCAACTATTGCTAGTACTTGCAAGTTGGATAACCAGATCCTGAACTTCCCTGCATCTTAATATCTGCATTTGCAACAAGAGTTTATAATAACTCCTTCATTGTTTTCCTACTAAGATTAGTCCAGAAGGATTGGTTGTGGGCAGTGCTAGTTATGATGTCTGGTGCCTAAGAAGCACACTGTAGATAAACCCATCTCCAAGGTTTATCCACCTCTCATCACTTAACTAACAGGTAGATACCTTGAAAAATTCCAAAGTGACGTGGAACTTCTCAGTCAACACAGGATACTAGATTGTGGACTAACACTGACCCAATGCCTATGTCCTCTCAGCCTCAGGGAAAAAGAGTGTCTCAAGCCGTTTTAGAGGACCTGTTTCTCCATACCTTCTCTTCCAATGGCTTTAGCAGTGCTGTGAATTTCACCGAGTTTCTTCATCAACTCCTCTCAGCTTCCCATGTAGCTCTTCCCCTGAAGTTTTCAAAATTTAAGCCTTCCATTAAAGATAGTGTGCTCCCTTCCCAGTATGTCCAGATAATATCACATCCTTCTTCCCTTCTGAACTTTCCTCCTCCCATGGGTTCATGACACAATTCAGTCTAAAGGTTCTACTCCCACCTCCTTACTTGTCCCAGCCCAGCCACTCATTGTGTAGCCTACAGAAAGATTTCAACCATTGTCACAGCTAAATCTCCTGCTTTATGAAACAAGATGATAGCAGTACCCATTTTGTAAGATAGTGAATGGGACATACATCAAAAGAGGAAACTCTGGTGAATGCTATTCACTATGGATTAAGAGGTCAACAGAGGTTGGTTGTAAATGAAACCTCATAGGAGAACATACAGAAAGCATGACCCAAAGATTTAAGGTCTGTGGATACTATGTTCTCCCTGTGTTCCAGTCATGTTGTCTCTCAGCCCTGTTCTCCCATTCCCATATGCACATATGTAGCACAAACAGCTTTCTTAGACTGAGAATGCAGAACCTCACTCTGAAAGTTCACCATGGCACATTTGTGGGTAAAGACTGGTCCTCCAACTACCTACTTCCCAAAGACTTGATGTGTGAAACATTGTGCTTATGCAGGACTAGGGGTCTTGGATAATTTCACCAGAATCCCTCTAAGGCAGTGGTTCTCAACCTTCCTAATGCTGTGACCCTTTAATGGATTCCTCATGTTGTGGTGACCAAAATTCATAGAATTATTTTCATTGTTACTTTATAACTGTAATTTTGCTACTGTTATGAATTGCAATGTAAATATTTTTGGAGATAGAAGTTTGCCAAAGGGGTCACTACCCATAGATTGAGAGCTGCTGCTCTAAGACACACCCACACTGCCAGGAAAAATATGACGACCTCTACAGTAGCATCCTCAAAGTAATTCTACTAAAGTTTTCTTGTCTCAGATTATGTCCGCACCTTTCCTTTGTGAATTTCTTTTCTTCTAAGCCACTGACCTACACCATTTACAAATACTGCCAGTGAGATATCTGTGTCACATTTGTGACCAGCCACTTCTACCCAATGTGTGCTGCCTGTCGGTGGATAAGCAGTTTCAAGTTCATTATCTGGAAGAGAAGAAAATAAGAACAAATCCTGGCCCTTAACCTTGCATTGGTAGATTTCAGAAACATGTTAAGAAATGTTTCAAAACTAGCTCCTGAAGGCACAGAGGTGGGAAGGCAAAGATTTTCTTAAACCTTTACAAGAAAAGCTCAAAATTTCTTGCCACATTCGATCCTGACCTTACCCCTGCCTCTAATCAAATGCTTTTTCCCCCTGTAGGCACAAGAAAGAGAAAAATAAAATAAAAAGCAATTGAAATAGCACAAGTCAGAGCAAAACCTGGAAAGGTCTGCCCTCTTACATCACACGCCAAACTAAACTGTCAGTTTGTGATACAGACACACTGTGGGGACAGCACCGGCGGCAGTGACGAGGAGCCGCTATTGTTTTCCCATGCCCTGTGGGGACTAGCAATGAGGGACATATGCTCTCCCAGGAGGAAGATCCCAGCCAGAAACACTGCACCGCACACAGCTGAGTATTCCTCTGTGCACTTCAAGTGTGATTAATTAAGTTGATGCACAAAAACTGTACCTGTTTATAAAACACCGCATGATGATTCAATGCATGCCCCTGTGGTGTAGCGTTCTGATCAGCATGAACAGAGCCGGTTCCTCAAATGCATACTCTGTCCACATGATAAAAACCTACTAAAGCTTCTCTTTTGGCTTCATACAGAATTCATTGCTATCTGCAGACAATGCATTGTGCCATTGAACAGCAGAGCTGGTTTTTCTAACCTACCTGCAACTTCTGTACATTTTTTTGATTAATATTTACATAGGCTTTGTTGATACCCTACTTCAGTAATTAAGACCTTTCCTGGTTTTCCTCTCCATTTTCTTCCTTGTTCTTGGAGGCTACTCTGCCTGGTGGGCACTGGGTTTGGTGGTGGTAAACCTCAGTGATCACTGGCTTGATGTCCAACTAGAAGCATCTTTATTTCCTTGCCTTTAAGAGTCTCATAGCTATTACAATTAACCTTGTTGCTTCTCAGTTGCCAGAAATAACAAGGACACTAACATCTTCCTTCAGCATCTTTCAGCTACTGCCTGTTGGACATTGGCATTTTGATACCAAACCTTCCTTATTATGTGGATGGGGAAACTCCGATGATTTTTGATCTGACACTGCCCAAAGTGAACACCTGCCACAAAATGATCCCACCTGAGTTCCTTCTCTCCCTCTTTGTGGCCACTTTTCTATCAGTGATAATCCAACTCCCATATTGGTCTCAAGTTATTCTTTGTAGAACATAAGACTATGACAGGAAAGTATGGATTCTTCAGCCTGGTTGATTGGTGGAAGGGGAGAAACTAGTTTAAAAGAATATTATCATTGAAAAACAAAGAAAAAATTAAGAATAGAGTAATCATGAAAATTTTGATGAAAAACAGACAGTCGATGGAAATGAAGGGAAATGGACATTTTCAGAATCATTAGACAAGGAGTAAATGCGAGGTGACAGTGGTGTTCCAACCTGAGTAAAGATATAGTACCAGAATATCATGGTTTGGATAAATTAAAAAACATAAACATGATAGGAATCTTTCTGTTATTCATTTGTAGATTCCACTTGACTTTCTGCACAGTGAAAATGAACAAGGTCTCATATCATGGCCAATATGAGGATAAAACAATATAAGGAATTTTTAACCATTCTAATCTGTGATATGGGAATGTGGATATTGCAGTAGTTAGAATCCTTTTTTTCTTTCCAGTTTAGATATGGAGGTATTAATTTTCCTTGCTACTTTACCAAAGAACCATACATTAACAACGTGAACTAAATACATTTCCTCCAGAGCCCAGAAGTTAGAAATCAGTTTCATTGGCACGATGGCAGGTTATCAGCAGGCTGGTTCCCTCTGGAGACCTCAAGAGGACAGCCTACTTCCTTGCCTCCTGCTTCACGTAGCTGCCTGTATTCTTTGACTTGCTTTCCTTCCTACAACTTTAAGAACATCTCTTCATTCTTTATTTCTATTATCTCTTCTTTGTTGCCTGGTTCCTAATCCATCCCTCTTAGAAAAAACCATGTGGTCACACTGACCTCCCCTTGGAAATCTGTCCACTTCAAGACCACTAAGAATTCCAAAATGCCCTTTGTTGTATAAGGAATTGACATCTTAGTAGTCACACTTTTATCCACAAAATCAATAAATCTCATTTTGATTACACCTCCTTAGCTTCTCTGAGCAATGCATTGTAATTGTCCGTGTAAAGTCATGGCATATACCATGTTAAAATTTCTACATTTAACATTTTTGTTATTTTATTTTGTCTCATTTCCCAATTGGTTGTTTTTCCAAAGAGAAAATTCCTTTTGACTTTGCATTTCACAACATTGAAAAAACTCATTGATATTCTTTAGAGGCTTTGATTATTTTGTATTCCTTAAGGGATTTGGTGGATGATTGCTAGGAATCATTATCTTCTGGACACATCACGGCAGCCATACATATGAACTCAAGGCAGTTGTGACAGTATGCACAACACCTATGTGACTTCAACCCAGAACATATCCCAGCATGGAGGGGGGAGTTGGACACACAATCTCGGCTCTAATTGTGGCACCACTGGCAATTGTGGGCTGTTAGGATAGAAAGTCAGTTTTTTCTAAGAGTGTAGTCCTTCGCAAGTCAACCATGCTCCAGCGGAACACCACACATCCAGAAATATTTTATACATGACAAACTAGATCTTTAATGGTTTTGTTTTTCTTAATGGGCACAGAATTGGATGCTTAGGGATAGTTCTGGGGAGAGTTGCGGTGATAAGTATATTCAAAGAGATAAGTATAATATCAAAGAGATATTATAGGAAACTGTTAAAATCTTTGACTCAAAGAACTAATTAAAAAAGACATTGTAATACATAAAACCTGTTAATGAATACAAATAGTTTTACTTCTTTAAATTCAAAAATCTGTTTTTCTCCTTGCCATATGACATTGGCAAGAAATTTCAGGACTTTTTTACAAAGTCATGACAGTAAGCATCCTTTCTACCTTCCTAATGTTTTCAGAAACAACTTTCCTACTAAAATGATACTAACTGTAGAGTCTTGAAGGTACTTTTATTAGTTTGAAGAAGTTATTTTCTGTAAAATTCTTGAGGATTTTTGTCATAAAAAGGTACTTAGGTTAGTTATAAATGGCTATTTTTGTAAAAGAAAATCACTCTGTAGTCATTAAAATAATATTTTCTTTTTATTCCATTGATAAGGAGAATTATCAGATTTATTTTTGCACTTTAAAAAAACCCCATCCTCTTGGAATGTGTATATATGAATTGCACATTATCTTTGGTATATATTATTGCATATTATATATTGCATGTATATATAATATATATTATATATTATTGCATATTATCTTTGGTATATATTACTGGAAATAATTAATTACTACTTAATAATTTTTCTTATACCCATATGTACTGAACATATTCTATAAATACACCTGATTTATATTGTCTTTGTCTGGTTTTCACATAAGTTAATCGTAGCCTTATAGAAAAATCTGTGTGTGTGTGTGTGTGTGTGTGTGTGTGTGTGTGTGTAAAATGGAAGACTAGAAACTGCTTTCTTGTGACCCAGTTATAGAAAATAATCAATATGAGAAAGTAAAGATCATTCCAAAGGGAGAAGAAGAGTCACATAGGTACTGATAGAACTGAAGAGAAGAGATGAGAAATGAGAATGCAAGCAAAGAGGCCAAGGCAAATACAACTGAGACAGTATTGCTCCCCAGTGGGATGACTGGAAGCAGAACCGTTGGCCAAACTGTAACCTAAGAAACAGTGATGAAAACAGACAAGCTCACAACCTCCAAGATGCCTCAAACTTCATTCTGTTTTTTGGTGAGGCAGTGATTCCTTTTGTCTCACAAGTCAGCAGAGGAGAGGAACCCAGTTTTCTCACTCTATACAACTTGAAGAGTAGTCACTGGGTGCCATCTTGGCAAGGAATCTGTTTTTTAAGGTCAAGCATATCTGAAGTCCTGAGAATAAGGAACAACCACATACCAGAAAGTCTGAAATGACCCTGCCCGAGAATGGGGGTGATCCTCAGCACTAGAAAGCAGTTGTGCTTTGTAGGAAGGCATGGCAAGCTGGGAGATGCAGATGGGAGGAGGGTAGGAGTCTTGAATGAGGCAGAGCAGTGCCCAGGAGAAGGTGCATTGGTGAAGGCTCCTCGTGTTGGTTTTCCGAGTAGATCTCATAAATTCACAATGGCTCTCAAATTTGACAGCCCTAAGCCTGAGGTCAGCCGGCGATCAGTGGAGCCAGGCGACTGCCACACAGGCAGTTGGTTGTTCAAACTCAGAAGCTACTGCAGACAGAACACTTGATATCCACAGATACATCACTCCAGGAGTGGCAAAAAACAAAAACAGTGTTTTGGGGCTTTGTAAAGTACTGTGGCAGGGACAAATTGACGTGCTGTGGCTGTTTCCTCTACCCATGAACTTGGGACACAACTAACGTATTAGCTACCAAAGGTGTCAAATCTAGGGAGTGTCCGGTGAGCGGAAGATCCTGCCCACACAGATTGCAGAATTATATGTAACCAGCAGAGGCCTCTGGTATGCAAAGAAGACATGCTACTAAAGTAAATATGCTTCCAATGGACGTCAGAAACTTGTCCATTACAGGTTCAGCATGCACATAAACTATGGGAAAGGCAAGATCCCACAAGATTAATGGTCCCACTTTACCCTGCCCCGCCCCCATACACAGATCAAGAAATACAAATATATCTTTCAGATGCCAAAAGAAGCTGCTTTTGGTTCCCCCTACACACTTGCATGTATCCTCTTTATCTTCCCTTTTAATTGCATGTTTAGACGTAGTTTATCTTGCTTGTATTTTAAACAGCAATAATCTTTTATTTCTTTTATTTCTCTCATACATGTACCTAACTTTATACATTTTTAACTATTGATCAGTCTTTTTCTTTTTGTTCTATGTATTTATTTTTCTTTTGTTTGCTTTCTACTATGGTTTAGTCATATTTTAATGCTCTTTTGCTTTCTTGTATTTAAAATAAAGATCTTATATTTTTATTTTTAATACTTCTCACATTTATCAAAGCTTGCTTCTAAACTTCCTCACCATGGTGAATCCTTTGTTTTCTTTTGCAAATTTTTTTCTTTCTTTTCCCCCTCTTGAACTTTCTTTTTCACCCTTCCTTCTTCACTTTTATTCACTTAACCTAACTTCTCCCCTATCGTGACTCTTCCTTGCCTCTACCTGTTATCTAATTAATTTACTGTGTCTGCATTTGCCCTAAATGATTTTGACTTCATGGTTCAGTCTCCAATAATGTTTCCCTCTTCCTTTTCTATGACCACTGCTGATATATTTCTGCGTATTGATCTAATTTTAGTATTTTTTTTACATCTTTTAATGCAGTCATTGCTACCAAAATGTTTGGATGATGCTGGAGGTTGAGCCCCAAAGACTAGGCTGCTCAGAAGATCAACAAATACAACTAGAGGAAGACATGTCAAAATGAACAGATGTGTAAATTATAACATATATCCACAAGAAACAAAAATCAAAGCAAAGTGACTCTCCTAATAGATAATAATTCCTGATCTACTGAACTCAAATATACTTTAAACATGACAGGCAACAGACAGAAGGAAAGAAAGAGAATACTATACCGAAATTGTTTACTAGTAAAAATGATCCATCCCCTAAAAACAAGACAAAACAACAACAAAACCAAATAAACAAACAAAAGAAAAAAAAACCAGATGAATTCAATCAAGGACCAGGAAAACATCAGCAGAATAGATGAGAAAAATCAGTAGCTGGGATGAAAACTCAGAAACATTTAAAAGATGAGCAAAAAAATTGAGATTTTTTTTTCAGAAAAAATAAATGGAAATGCTGGAAATGAGAAACTCTCCAAATCAAAATAAGAATATAGTAGATAGTATCTCACAAAATAGAAGAAAGAATGGCAGGATGGAAAAGTTAAAAAAAATACTAAATCCAAGCACTAACAAAGGAAAAATAATGTGGGCTCATGTTTTGAGGGAACACACACCCTGTTACAGCAGGGAAGTCACAGCATCAGGGTTTCACTGTATCTGTAATCAGGATGAAGTAAGAGGTGAATGCCAGTGCTCAGCCCCCTTCTGCCTTTTTATTCAGTCCAGGATCCTAGCCATGTTTCCATCTGCATTCAAGGTTGCTTTTCCCCACTCGTTAAATCTTTCTGGAAAAAAAAAAAACTCTCAGAAACAGACACTTCCAGAAGTACACTTCCATAGTGCTTATAAATCAAGCCAGGCTGACAATGAAGATTAACCATCACAGCTCTACTCCTTGTCACCTTGACTCCCAAGCACATTGGTTTACATGCTAGCATTTTCCTCCTTGCTCCTAAAATCTCATAATTCAAACATAGTACAAAATGTATTTCGTTCAACTCTAAAAATACCCATCACCTTTAACTGCTCAAAAACACAAAGTATGAGGTCTTTCTTGAGATTGTTGACAAACTTCTTAGTGTGATCCCCTATGAAACTAAACCTCAAAATGTGTTTATTATGCAGGTCTTGTTTAAGAGACCATATTGCAGCAGATGGCCTATTCCTCTAGCTCTAACAATCTTTCTTTCCCCATATTCCATATTTTTCCTGAGCTTTAAGTGTAGGGATTATACTTTAAATATATCAACTGGGCTGGGGCACTTCATGGTAACATATTCTCTGTATATGTAGTAGCTCTTTGTAATATTTTCTACTTGTTTCAAAAGAAAAAGATTCTTTGATGAATATTTGCTTGTATTATATATAATTATATATAAATATATAATACATATGACCTATTCTTTTATTATTATTGTTATATATATACATATATATAGTTACATATTACAAAGGCATACATAAACACATGCATACCCTAATGAGTGTACCTACTGATGCTTACATGTACTTTTATTTAGGACTGACCATTTGGGATTAGATAACCTATCAGGAAGCTCATCCCTTAAGGATACTAATAATAATCCATTTCTCTGCAGCCATTGATTGCATGTAGTTCCTCATCTAGGGAAATGGATCTAATTCCTCATCAAAGAGTGAGGGAGACATGAGAGGAGTCCTTGTGGGGAAAGGGTAGATGGACATAATTTAAACACATTACTTGTGTATGGAATTCTCAAAAATATTTAATTGCATAAAAATTTAAGTTACATCTTTCTAGGACACAATAGCATGGGAGAATCACTCCCATTCTAGAAAAGGAGGGATGGGGGTATAACAAGACAGATCAGAACAATCAAGATCCATCCCAGCATGGCAAACATCAAACTCTAAAACTCCATGTCTGGCCTCCTGGCATTATTAAGGAATGGTCCAGGTTCCAATGGCTTTGGGCAGCCCCACAGTGTCAGCCCTGCTGACTACAGCACATGTGACTTCTCCCTTATCTGAATTCCACCCAGTGCCTGCAGCTTTCCTCAGTGGGCATCCTCCGGTCACAGCTTCTCCATTACTTAGGCTTCACCTTAGGCTTCCTGCAATGACCTCTCAGACTTTCTTGCCTTTGGAGGCCCTTTTGTAGATTCGTCTATTTGGCAAGGCTATGGTGTATAAAGAGACCTTTAATTCTTCTCTTTCAATCTTTATGAATTCACTTCTTCTTTCCTTTAATCTTCATTGCATTGACAATTGTTTTTGAGTTGAAGGAGGCTGGAATTTGTTCTTTTAACTTTAAGGGAGATATTAATTCTAGGTTTATTTTGTTTGATTGTGTATGTCTCCTATCAACTTAAGAACATCCTCTTCCATTTTTAAGTATTTTTGAAAGATTTTATTTCATTTTGTGTGCATGATTGTTTTGCCCTTGTGCATCTATGTTTGTCACATGTGTGCCTATTGAATTCCCCAGAACTGATGTGCTAGATAGTGTGAACCACCATATAAGAGCTGAGAATAGAACCTTGTGTCTTCTGCAAGAACAAGTGCTCTTACCCACTGAGATATCTCTCCAACGTGAGTAACCCAAGTGATATTTCTTTTTTAGTCACAAGAAAATGCTAGGTTTCTGCAAGGCTTTTCTTTTGAATGATTTTTCCCTGTCTGTTGATAAGATGACTTTTATTGACTAATATTCAATATTCACGTTTTACTTTCCCAAGCTAAACTCTACTTGGTCATGGTGTAATGTATGTATGTTATTCTACTATGGAAACCAAACTTCTCCCTTGAGAGATCTGAAATTGACTTTACTGATGCAATTCAATTGAAGGAAAAGCTTACATATTTATTGATATGCATAGATGTCACAGAAAACATTCCAACTCAAAGGAGGGCCATGTGGTTGAGTCTTAAGTAGCTTCTTGGTAGAGAAGAGGGTAGTGGGTGTTATGGGGAACTTAGAGGAGTAGAACTTAGTTTTAAGGGAAATGTGTGAACCTGAAAAATAATATTATAGAGCAAGGTTCCTCTGGGTTTTACTTGTGCTGTTTGACTTTGAGTCTTTTTCTCCCATGTTATGAGTTTAACCTTCTTTGGTCAATGACATTTCAGTAATGGACCTGAAGACAATTGTGTTCCTTTTCAGACAGATAAGAGATTTCTGAGGAGACCCTACCCTGTACTTACAGTGCTGATGCATGAACAATTTGAAGTCTAGACTGACATATTTTAGAAAATCATTTTCTTTTTTTTATTTATTTTATGCATATGTGTGCTCTATCTGCATGCACACCTGCATTCCAGAAGAGGGTGCCAGATCACATTGTGGATGGTTGTGAGCCACCATGTGGTTGCTGGGAATTGAACTCAGGACCTTTGGAAGAGCACTAGGCAGTGCTCTTAACCGCTGAGCCATCTCTCCAGCCCCCAGAAAATCATTTTCTAAGCTGCAACATAATATTACAATTAACTTATCAGTATGTTTTACATTTAGAATTTTTATCTTGATATCTATAAAGGATCATGGTCTGGAGCTTCCAGATTTTGTATAGTTTTTTCATTTGGATCAGTTTTTACCTTCTAAAGAATTTATTTATTTTGACTAGTCTGTTTGTTACATTTGTTGCTCTATTTATAATGCTTTATTCCTGTGATTTTAATGTCCTGGAAGCCAAATTAATATCCCCTCTAAATGTGATGATGTTGTTAATATACTTCTAAATTTTTCCTGAATCATTTTGACCAGTACCTTATCAAATATATGAATTTTTCTGAAGCTTTCAATTTCATTTGGTGTTTCATTTCAGTAATTTTCATTTGCCTATTTTCTCATTTCTATTTCTTTCTGTTTAACTTGCTCTTGCTTTTCTTGACTCTTTTGGTGGGATCCACTTAGCAATGTGAAAGAATTTGTCTACCTAATAGTACAGACATAAAACTTCATGTATAATTAGCACCTTTAGTCATAGAACCTGCCCAAAAGACCTGGCAGTGTTTCAGCCTGTGTTGGCTGCTGGTCAGCTGGCAGCTGCTTGATGTGACGAAGAAAATAATGAAACCAGAAGAAGGGATTAGGACTCTTTGGTCAGTTATGCAGTAACTGCATGTTTGCTAAAGGCTTTGGAGAACACTTGAGATGTGGATCATTGCTCTAGGCATTAGGAAGAGAGCTGAGTCTGACTTAAGAAGAAATTTAATCTCTCACACATTTCTTGCAGTGCTGCAGGTATGTGCAAAAGAAATCACAACTATATAGGGTCAGGACCTGAGGAAAATACAGACTAAGAACACTAGAGAGGTGATAAGATTGGAGAGGATGGAAGATGCACAGAATCACAATTGGTGGCTGCCTCAGAGGGTGACCAGGAAAATAACTTAACAAAGAACAGTAAATAATGCCTAAAATAAAAGGATGTGAAAGTTAAAGGATATGATAATAAGTATTTTCAGATACTTAGAATATACATGATGTTTGGAGATAGATACATATACATACATATATAAGATAGGTAGATAGATGTGAAGTGGTTACTATAGGTGTGCATATTATCACACGCATCATCTAAAATGATTATTTTTATGTTAAGAGTACCTAAAATAAAATCAACAAAATAGACAAACCCTTAACCAAATTAACTAAAAGGCAGAGGGAAAAAGCCCAATCAACAAATCAGAAATGAAAAGGGAGAAATAATAACAGACACTTAGGAAATCCAGAGAATCTTTAGGTCCTACTTTAAAAATCTATACTCAACCAAATTTGAAAACCTAAGCGAAATGGACAATTTTGTTGATAGATTCCACCTACCAAAGTTAAATCAAGATCAGGTTAACAGATTAAACAGCCCTATAACCCCTAAGGAAATAGAAAGTCATTAAAAATCTCCCAACCAAGAAAAGCCCAGGGCCAGAGGGTTTCAGCACAGAATTCTACCAGACCTTCAAAAGAAGAGTTAATGCCAATACTCTTCAAACTCTTCCACAAAATAGAATCAGAAAGAACACTGTCAAACTCATACTATGAGGTCACAGTCACACTGATCCCTAAACCACACAAAGACCCAACAAAGAAAGAGAACTTCAGACCAATTTCCCTCATTAACATAGATGCAAAATTAATTAATAAAATACTGGCAAACCGAATCCAAGAACACATCAAAAGTATCATACACCATGATCAAGTAGGCTTCATCCCAGGAATGCAAGGATGGTTCAACATATGAAAATCCATCAATGTAATTCACCATATAAACAAGCCGAAAGAAAAAAAAAACACATGATCATCTCGCTAGATGCTGAAAAGCATTTGACAAAATCCAACACCCCTTTATGCTAAAAGTCCTGGAGATAACGGGCATACAAGGACCATATCTAGAAATAGTAAAGGCAATATACAGCAAGTCAGTAACCAGCATCAAATTAAATGGAGAGAAACTTACAGCATTTCCTCTAAACTCAGGGACAAGGCAAGGATACCAACTGTTGCCATTTCTCTTCAACATAGTACTTGAAGTTCTTGCTAGAACAATAAGACAATTAAAGGAGATCAAGGGGATACAAATTGTAAACAAAGAAGTCAAAATATCACTATTTGCAGATGATATGATAGTGTACATAAGCAACCCCACCAGAGTACTGTTACAGCGGATAAACACCTTCAGCAAGGTGGATGGATATAAAATTAATTCAAAAAAATCAAAGGCCCTTCTTTATACAAAAGATAAATGGGCTGAGAAAGAAATTAGGAAACAACACCCTTCATAATAGTCACAAGCAATATAAAATACCTGGGGGTAACTCTAACCAAGCAAGTGAAAGACCTGTATGACAAAAACTTCAAGTCCTTGAAGAAGGAAATTGAAGAGGACTTCAGAAGATGGAAAGATCTCCCATGCTCATGGATAGGTAGGATCAACACAATAAAAATGGCCATCCTTCCAAAAGCAATATACATATTCAATGCAATTCCTATCAAAATACCAACAGAATTCTTTATAGACCTGGAAAAAGCAATTCTCAACTTCTTATGGAATAACAAAAATCCCAGAATAGCAAAATCAATCCTGTACAATTAAAAAAAAATCTGGAAGTATCACCATCCCAGATTCCAGATTTCAAGCTGTACTACAGAGCAATAGTAATAATAAACATCACGGTACTGGTATAGAAACAGACCAGTGGATCAGTGGAATTGAATTGAAAACCCAGAAATGAACCCACACACCTATGATCACTTAATTTTTGACAAAAAACCAAAACTGTACAATGGAAAAAGGACAGCATCTTCAATAAATGGTGCTGGTCTACCTGGATGTTGACATGTAAATGAATAGAATTAGACTCATACTTATCACCTTGTACAAAACTTATGTCCAAGTGGATCAAAGACCTTAACATAATGCCTGACACACTAACTCTGTTAGAAGAGAAAGTGGGGAAAACACTCGAACTCATTAGTACAGGTAACAACGTCCTGAACAAAACACCAACAGCTCAGGATCTAAGACCAACAATCAATGAATGGAACTTCATGAAACTGAAAAACTTCTGTAATGGAAGACACTGTAATTTGAATAAAACTGTAACCTACAGATTGGGAAAAGATCTTCACCAACCCCACATCTGACAGAATGATAATATCCAAAATTTACAAAGAACTCAAGAAATTAAATGCCTAGAAACCAAATAATCCAATCAAAAAATGGGGAACAGAGCTAAACAGAGAATTCACAAAAGAGGAATTCCTAATTACTAAGAGATACTTAAAAAAAATGCTCAGTGTCCTTAATCATCAGAGAAATGCAACTCAAGAGGACTCTGAGATTCCATCTCACACCTGTCAGAATGGCTAAGATCAAAAACTCAAGTGACAGCACATGCTGTTGAGGTTGTGGAGAAAGGGAAACACTCCTCCATTGCTGATGGGAGTGCAAACTTGTGCAACCAGTATGGAAATTATCTGATATCTGGGGATATCTTAGAAAACTTGGAATAGCTCTACCTCAAGACCCAGCCATACCACTTCTGGGTATACATCCAAATTATTCCTCCCCAAACTACAAGGACGTTTCCTTATCTATGTTCTTAGCAGCCTTATTTGTAATAGCTAGAAACTAGAAACAACCCAGATGTCCCTCAACCGAGCAATGGATAAAAAAACTGTGGTATATCTACATAATGGAATACTACTCAATCGTCGACTCAAGGAAATCATGCAATTTGCAACCAAATGGATGGAATTAGAGAAGCTCATCCTGAGTGACTCAGGATGGATGCACATGGCATCTATTCACTTATAATCGGATTTTAGCCGTATAGTACATGATAACTACACTACAGTCAATGCACCAAAGGGAACAGGAACCTAGACTTTGTTTCCTGTCAATGAGATACTTTGCCCTAGTGGTGCTGTCTTGTAGGCCCCCAGTGTATGAGGAGGCTCTTGGCCCTCATATGACTGCAGAACTGGGGTGGGGACTGATATGTAGGGACACTCTGCTCCAGAGGTGTGGGTTGGAAGGGATAGGGAGTAGACGGTGGGAGGGCGGGACTGGGATGGGTGGAAAGAGGACACTGTGATGGAGATGTAACCTGAAGTAATAAATAAACATTTAAAAGAGTACCTACAATGTTCCTTCTTATCATTTCATTAGGACACAAAACAATATTATTAACACATTTGACACTAGATCACTAGACTTCTTCATTCTACATAACTACATCCCTTTACTCATTGGCCTATGTTCCTCCATTTTCTTACCCATCTACTTACCTCCAGTGTAATCACAATCATTTTGCCCTTCTCTACATATTCAACCACTTATTTTTCTGATTGCATAAGTATTTTCTTTTCATATAGGCTTATTTCACTTAGAGCAATATCATCTGTTTATTTCTTTTGTTAAAAGTGACAAGATCTCATCTTCTGTATGATATTCTGCTGTGTGTTTTTGTTTTTATAAATGTTCTACCACACATTTCGCTGTCTTTTCCATTTTTTGGATCATCTCATCTTCTATGCTGAAACTTTGTCAGAGATGTAATCCAACTTTTTTGCTTTTGATTTTCTTGTTAGTACTTGTGTAGAATAAAAAAAAAATCACCATTAAAGTTGATAAAAAGGATATATATTCTCTCATGTTTACTTTTAGGGTTGTTATGATTTCTGTGTGTGTGTGTGTGTGTGTGTGTGTGTGTGTACGTGTACATATACTTGGGGATGATAGTTATGAGTTTTTCAGTGAATAAAAGACTGGGCTCAACTCTGAATAGATATGATCAAGTGAAAATTCATAGTCGAGGAGTTAGGTAGCTGTATTAGGAAAGTAGTAATGGAAACATCAGGGCTAAGGATTCTGGCTATGCTCAACTAACTATATTGCCACTAATGCAGGGCATGCTGATCAGATACTTCCCAAGGCATAATGGGAAGGATGAGAAGTTGGTCAGATATCAAGAGTGATCCAG
The DNA here is from genome assembly GCA_907164525.1 of Lophiomys imhausi. Lineage (NCBI taxonomy): Eukaryota > Metazoa > Chordata > Mammalia > Rodentia > Muridae > Lophiomys > Lophiomys imhausi. The sequence goes on from CAJQZJ010031511.1 coordinate 256,857, forward strand.
AATAAAAGATGCATTCTTGCTAAACTTATTTAACAATGTTCTGGGTTTAGAAAAGGTACAGGTTTGTCTTCAAGAAGTATGGAATGTCTATGTGTTAAATCTGAGAGGTGCAGAGCTACCAGGAAAAAGGTGGAGCTATGGGATGTACATCTGGTTAATTCTAATAAGCAGTTTGTAAACCTCATAAAGTTGTATGTTAGTCACAAAGGGACTTTCTGGAGATGTTCTCTGATAATTGACTGTCCATGATCATAGGACATACATTAGAGGTTTTCATGCATTGTTTTCTAATTCATGTACCATGGATGAACACCACTTCAGAGTGCTTATGCAAAGAGCCCCAAATGAACTGATCACAGAGACATGAATATTATTGTTAACTGAAGCACTATCCACAATAGCTAAGTTACATAATCTACCTAGATATTCAAAAACAGATGAATGGAAAAGGAAAATGTGGTGTATATATACACAATGAAATTTCTTCAGCTGAAAGGAGAAATAATAAGTTATGTTGTTTACAAGTAAACATATGCAATAGTTAATAAATTAAGAAAGCTTAATACTGTATGTTTTCTATCCGTTGTATATAGATACCCCTATAGGTTTTATATGGGTACATAAAATCATGCATGCATGTTTCATATGAAAGTGAAATTGTCTAGGGTATCTGAGGGGACTAATTGGAAGGGTGAAGAGTGTTGAAAGGGAACTACAGGGCGTGGGAGAGAATATTCTCAATGCATATATAAAATGACATTATATAAGAGACCACCGAGATCCAAGATGGCGCCGACCATAGAGCAGTGCTTCTGAGTAGTAGGTGAATGAGATTAGTCACTGTGGAGTGAATGTGAGGTCCCCTAGCCTACAGTGAAACACAGACGGTGTCTGAATTCCCACAGCGAACATTGAGACTGGTCACCAGGTAAAACAGCCCACGCAGTTCCCGGGAACACAACCCTGAGATCAGCCAGCTCCCTCACCGGTCTGGAGAAGAGCTCTGGCTAGAGATCTAGCCCAGGAGCGGATCCAGCCCACGACTCCAGCCACAGACCAGCGGCCCTGCCTGTCTGCCTGATATTCAGCCTGCACTCGAGCCGCACCACAAGAGCAAAGGTAAGTGAGATTATTTTTTTCCGGAGTTTCGAACATGGTGGCACAGTGTGCACTGTAGCGGAGAGGCAGAGACCTAACCCAGTCACAGCAAAGCAATTAGGAGCCAAGACTGCCTGCAAACAGAGCCCGCGACAGTGTGTTCTCCACAAATACTGGGGCAGGTGGGTCACTCACCCTACAACCCAAGCATCTGAGGCAGTCAGCAACAGGCGCCCTGAGGCTGGTATCAGCTGTGGGTGGAGCTCCCTGCCTGCATAGTCAGCCTAGCTGGGGAGCCAGAACGACTGGGTCAGTGAGAAGAGAACACAGACCCAACCACAGCTCTACCTGCCTTTCTGAGGAGACCTGTCAGCTCCCAGGTCCCCAGAGGCTAGCCCTCTCCCCACTCCAATCCCCTCTATATTGGTCCAATTGGGTCACAAGCAGTTGAGGAGAGTGGCATCCACCATCCTCTCCGAGAGCCAGTCAGTCTATTATAGGAACCTGCCCGCCATCTGGAGGTAAACACCAGGATCTCAGGATCAGCCAACCCCAAGGCCATGGAGTTTTCCTGAGCACCAAGGTCAGGTAACAAAAGAAACAAACAGATAACACCTGGGTCCATCTGATGAAAAAAGGACAGTGCAAGAACATGGTAAAAAACAAAACAAAACAATAGGATGTCTCCAGATCCTAGCAATAATGCTACAGACAACTCTGGACAGCCGAACACAATTGAAGCAAAGGAAAATGACCTTAATCCTACGCTTATATTAATAATAGAAGGCCTAAGGGAGGAAATCAAATACCTCAGAGAGCAACAACAAAGTACTGCAAAGGAGGTGATGGAAATGAATAAAGCGCTTAAAGGAATGGAAGACCTGAAAAGGGAAGTTGAAGCAATGAAGAAATTCCAATCTGAGACATCCATAGAACTGGAAAACCTTAAGAACCGGAACTACAGACACTAGCATCACCAACAGAATACAAGAGATGGAAGAAAGAATTTCAGGCTCAGACGATAAAACTGAAGAAATGGATACATCTGTCAAAGAAAATGTCAAATCTAAAAAAGCCCTGACACAAAACCTTCAGGAAATCAAGGACACAATGAAAAGACAGAATTTCAAAATAATAGGAATAGAAGAAAGAGTCCCACCTCCATGAACCAGAAAATATCTTCAACAAAATCATTGAAGAGAATTTCTCAAATCTAAAAAAAGAGATGCCTATAACTGTACAAGAAGCTTACAGAACCCCAAATAGATTAGACCAGAAAAGAAAATCTTCCCGCCACGTAATAATCAAAACACTAAATGTACAGAACAAAGAAAGAATTTTAAAAGCTGCTAGGGAAAAGGGTCAAGTAACATATAATGGCAAACCTATCAGAATCACACCTGACTTTTCTTCAGAGACTCTAAAAGCCAGAAGGGCCTGGACAGACGTCTTGCAGACCCTAAAAACCACAAATGCCAGGCCAGACTACTATTCCCTGCAAAATTGTCAATCAACATAGAAGGAGAAAACAAGATATTCCATGACAAAGCTAAATTCAAACAATATCTATACACAAATCCAGCTCTACAGAAGATGTTAGAAGGAAAACTTCAACCCAAAGAGGGTAACTACACACAAGAAAGCACAGGAAGCAAATAGCATGCCTGCAGCAAAAACAAAAGGAAAGAAGCTCACTCACACACTTTTTCTACCAACATCAAGAAGGCAGGAAGTAACAATCACTGGTCATTAATATCTCTCAACATCAATGGACTCAATTCCCCAATAAAAAGGCACAGGCTAGCAGAATGGATGCCAAAACAGAATCCCACATTCTGCTGCTTAAAAGAAACACACCTCAGCAAAAAAGATAGACATTATCTCCAAGTAAAGGGCTGGAAAAAGATATACCAAGCAAATGGACCCAAGAAAAAAGCTGGAGTAGCAATTCTAGTATGCAACAATTGGATTTTCAACCAACATTAATCAAAAGAGATGGGGAAGGACACTATATACTCATCAAAGGAAAAATCCACCAAGATGAAATTTCAATACTAAACATCTATGCCCCAAATGTAAGACCACCCACATTCATTAAAGAAACACTACTGAAGCTCAAATCCCACATTGAACCTCACACATTAATAGTGGGAGACTTCAACACAACACTCTCACCACTGGACAGATCAACAATGCAGAAACCAAACAGAGAAATAATGAACCTCACAGATGTCATGAATCAAATGGACCTAACTGATATCTACAGAACATTTCACCCAAAAACAAAAGAATACACTTTCTTCTCGGCACCTCACGGAACCTTCTCCAAAATCGACCATATAGTCGGTCACAAAGCAAGCCTCAACAGATACAGGAAAATTGAAATCACTCCTTGTAACTTATCAGACCATCATGGAATAAAGCTAGGCTTCAACAGTAACAAAAACAACAGAGTGCTTGCAAAAACATGGAAACTGAACAACTCTCTCCTCAATGACCTCTGGGTCAGGGAAGAAATAAAAAAAGAAATTAAAGTCTTCTTAGAACTCAATGAAAATGAAGGCACAACATACCCAAACTTATGGGACACATTGAAAGCAGTGCTAAGAGGAAAGTTTATAGCTCTAAGTGCCTTCAAAAAGAAACTGGAGAATTCCTATACTAGCCACCTAAAAGAACACCTGAAAGAGCTAGAACAAAAAGAAGCAAACACTCCCAAGAGGAGCAGACGAGAGGAAATTATCAAACTCAGGGCTGAAATCAAAAACTTAGAAACAAAAAGAACAATACAAAGAATCGACAAAACCAAGAGCTGGTTCTTTGAGAAAATCAACAAAATAGACAAGCCCTTAGCTAAACTAACTAAAGGCAGAGGGAAAATACCCAAATCAACAAAATCAGAAATGAAAAGGGGGAAATAACAACAGACATTGAGGAAATCCAAAGAATCGTTAGGTCCTACTTCAAAAACTTGTACTCCACAAAATTGGAAAATCTAAATGAAATGGACAATTTTCTTGATAGATTCCACCTACCAAGGTTAAATCAAGAACAGGTAAACAAATTAAACAGTCCTATAACCCTTAAGGAAATAGAAGAAGTCATTAGACGTCTTCCAACCAAAAAAAGCCCAGGCCCAGATGGTTTCAGCACAGAATTCTACCAGACATTCAAAGAAGAGCTAACACCAATATTCTTCAAACTCTTCCACAACATAGAAACAGAAGGAATACTGCCAAACACATTCTATGAGGCCACAGTTACCCTGATACCTAAACCTCACAAAGACCCAATGGAGAAAGAAAATTTCAGACCAATTTCCCTTATGAACATGGATGCAAAGATACTTAATCAAATACTTGCAAACCGGATCCAAGATCACATCAAAAGTATCATACACCATGATCAAGTAGGCTTCATCCCAGGGATGCAGGGGTGGTTCAACATTAGAAAATCCATCAATGTAATCCACCACATAAACAAGCTGAAAGAAAAGAACCACATGATCATCTCATTGGATGCTGAAAACGCTTTTGACAAAATACAGCACCCTTTCATGATAAAAGTCTTAGAGAGATCAGGCATACAAGGACCATACTTAAAAATAATAAAAGCAATTTACAGCAAGCCAATAGCCAACATCAAACTAAATGGAGAGAAACTTAAAGCATTTCCTCTAAAATCAGGGACAAGGCAAGGCTGCCCACTCTCTCCATATCTCTTCAACATAGTACTTGAAGTTTTAGCTAGAGCAATAAGACAACTAAAAGAGATCAAGGGGATACAAATTGGAAAGGAAGAAGTCAAAGTATCCCTATTTGCAGATGATATGATAGTATACATCAGTGACCCCAAAAATTCCACCAGAGAACTTCTACAGCTGATAAACTCCTTCAGCAAGGTGGCTGGATACAAAATCAATTCAAAAAAATCAGTATCCCTTCTTTACACAAAAGATAAATGGGCTGAGAAGGAAATAAGGGAATCAACACACTTCACAATAGCCACAAATAATATAAAATACCTGGGGGTAACTCTAACCAAGCAAGTGAAAGACCTGTATGATAAGAACTTCAAGACCCTGAAGAAAGAAATTGAAGAAGATATCAGGAGATGGAAAGATCTCCCTTGTTCATGGATAGGTAGGATCAACATAATAAAAATGGCAATCTTACCAAAAGCAATATACAGATTCAACGCAATTCCTATCCAAATACCAACTCAATTTTTTACAGATCTGGAAAAACAATTCTCAACTTCATATGGAATAACAAAAGACCCAGAATAGCTAAATCAATCATGTACAATAACAGAACATCTGGAGGTATCACCATCCCGGAATTCAAGCTGTACTACAGGGCAATAGTAATAAAAACAGCATGGTACTGGTATAGAAACAGACCAGTTGACCAATGGAATCGAATTGAAGACCCAGAAATAAGCCCACACACCTATGGTCACTTAATTTTTGATAAAGAAGCCAAAAACATACAATGGAAAAAGGAAAGCATCTTCAATGAATGGTACTGGTCTAACTGGATGTCAACATGTAGAAGAATGCAAATAGATCCATACTTATCACCCTGTACAAAACTTAAGTCTAAGTGGATCAAGGATCTCAACATAAATCCAGTCACACTAACATTAATAGAAGAGAAAGTGGGGAAAAGCCTTGAAATCATTGGCACTGGTAGCAACTTCCTGAATAGAACACCAATAGCTCAGGCACTAAAACAAACAATCAATAAATGGGACCTTATAAAATTGAAAAGCTTCTGTAAGGCAAAGGACACTGTCCTTAGAACAAAACGGCAGCCTACAGAGTGGGAAAGGATCTTCACCAACCCAACATCTGACAGAGGGCTAATATCCAAAATATATAAAGAACTGAAGAAATTAAACACCAAAAAATCAAATAACCCCATCAATAAATGGGGTACAGAGCTAAACCGAGAATTCACAGAAGAGGAATCTCTAAAGGCTGAGAGGCATTTGAGGAAATGTTCAACATCTTTGGTTATCAGGGAAATGCAACTTAAAACAACTCTGAGATTCCATCTCACACCTGTCAGAATGGCTAAGATCAAAAACTCAAATGATAGCACATGCTGGCGAGGATGTGGAGAAAGGGGAACACTCTCCCATTGCTGGTGGGACTGCAAACTTGTGCAACCACTTTGGAAATCAATCTGGAGATATCTTAGAAAATTGGGAATAAATCTACCTCAAGACCCAGCCATACCCCTCTTGGGCATATATCCAAAAGATTTGAAACGAAACCACAAGGACATTGCCTCAACAATGTTTATAGCAGCTTTATTTGTAATAGCCAGAAACTGGAAACAACCCAGATGTCCATCAACTGAAGAATGGATAAAAAAAAAACAGTGGTACATTTACACAATGGAATACTACACAACTATCAGAAATGAAATCATGCAATTCAAAACCAAATGGATGGAACTAGAAAAGCTCATCCTAAGTGAGCTGACGCAGTCCCAGAAAGATAAACATGGTATGTATTCCCTTACAAATGGATACTAACCATACATCAGAGGATAACTATCCTACAACCTACAGACCCAAATAGATAGGAACCTAGCATATCTATCCTAGGAAAAATTCTACCCACCAGTGAGTCATGGAATCTGCTGCAGGTTAGTGGAACCCCACACTCTAGATGGTGTGCCTTATCAAGCTCCAGTACGAGTGGAAGCTCTTGGGCCTCACATGATGCAAGATCTGAGGGAATATGATATGTGAGGACCCACCTCATCTGAGGAGAAGGAGAGTACCAAGTAGAGGAACAAGGAGAGAGGGAGGGAGGGAGGGAGGGAGGGAAGGAGAGAGGGAGGGAAGGAGAGAGGAAGGGAGGGGCCAAGAGGGGAGGAGGGAGGAAACTATGTTCTAGAAATAAATAATACTTTTTTAAGAAAAGAGTTAATAAGCTTAAAAATATAATAAAAATACAATATAAAATTTTCAAACTATAATTTACCTTACTGGCATGAAAGGAAAATGGCCTTAATTTCAGATTAGAATGTTAGACTGCAGGTGGCTACAGAGATTACACAAACTTGATAGCAGCTTAAAAGTTTTTTTGTTTTGTTTTGTTTTGTTTCCTTTTGTTTTGTTTTGTTTTGTAGTGGTATAGGCTATTTCCATGGTTTGGCATTAAAAAGCAGGTAACAGGTTGAAAACACTGTAAATAAATTAAAGGTGACAGCTGTTCAACCTGGTTTTACAAACCTCCAAGAGTTGAAAAAACTTAGAGCTAAGGTAAAATAATGCATGGTGTTAGCCCATGCCATTACCTCCAGTAGAGACAGGAGGATCACTATAGAGTTAGTTGTCTTATAAATTCTAGAGTTACAAGAAACAGGGTGATGATGGTGCACACCCTTAGTCACAACATTGCGGAAGAATACCCCCTTAATCCCAACACACTAGAGACAGAAACAGGCAGATCTCAGAGCTCAAGGCCACCTGATACAAAACAAGCTCTAAACAGAGAAAAACATTGATCCAGGAGTAGAGGAGCACATCTTTAATCCCATCAGTTGGGAACCACATGTCTTTGATCCCAAAACTTAGAATGCAGAGACAGGCACATAGGATTTGGAAAGATTTAAGTTTAAAAGCTACTTACAAAAGGCAGGCTGCAATTCAAACAAATTGTCCTTTGAGATCTCAAAATATATACACTAAAGGTTTGTTTAGCTGCAAAATATCAAAATAATTTCTTCTTTAATCCGGATTGAAAGGTAATACTTTATATATTATCAAAAAAAAACAAATTTGCTCCAGGAAAAATATTACCTAACCACCCCCCCAAAAAAAAGGTAATTGTCCCAGAGTTAGGGTTAGGGCAGGGCTCTGTTCTTATCTTTCCAGGAGATTTAAAGCATCCATTCAAGGAATCCAGGGACAACTGGACAACGGAAACCTCAGCAGAAAACAGATCAGACACCAAAGAAGACAAGTGGCCCAGATGATCCAGCCTTGCAGACTCCTTCAATAGCAGTTTCCTCAAAAGTCTACAACCACAACAACTAAAAATCGCTAAGATCTTTCAGCTCCACCAACTACTCCAGCCAGATCTTCAGTTAAGCTCTGAAGATCAGCTTCTGTCTATGAACTTCTTAGGACATCTAAATAGCTGAGCACAAAAGGACTGAACATCAAATGATTCTATTAACATTTTTAACCATTTTTCCATTCTTATTTGGGCCCCAAACAGGTTTACTACGTCCCAAATCAGCAGGAAGTCATTTTAAGAGAACAACGTCCCATCCCCAGAAGGTGGGGAGGATGTTCTCCCCCTTTGGTTATTTGATAGAAAATAGAAAATTTTGTTATTTAGGGGAAAAGACTACAAGCTGTTAAATGGTCTTGTTAAATGGGTTTTGGAGGTTAGACCCAGGGACTTCTCTCTTTTGCTTTTCTGTATCCTCCTTTCTCTCCTATATAGGAGTGAACAGACTTGAGAAAAATGGGACATAGACATAGTATAGGAAAGATCAAGAAAAAAGGACAGATTATTGAATATAGCCTTATACCTTTGTAAACTGATACAAAATTAATATTATATTTGGCTAAATTGGTATTGATCATTGTATATTAATGCAAAATTAAGATTGTATAGGGTTACATCGGTATTGATCTTTGTATATTGATACAAAATTAAGATTATATTTGGTCACAATGGTATTGACCCTTGTATATTAATGTAAACTTAAGATTGTATTGGGCTACATCGGTATTGATCTTTGTATATTGATACAAAATTAAGATTATATTTGGCCACATTGGTATTGATCTTTGTATATTGATACAAAATTAAGGGTAACGCTTCTTAAAGGTATTGTTTGTAGTAATACTTAAAAATGAAATGTCAAGTTTTGACCTCTCGCTACCAACCGACATGAACTGTTTAGGATAATTAAGAAACGGAAACTAATAGTCATGAAAACGTGTCATTTTGTTAGTTACTATGACAGTCTATCACAGTTATTTTCTAAGCTACTCAGAAATCAAGTTGCTAAGAGACAAGCAATATTTGCTTATCTAAATATAAGAGATAGATAGGGCATCTTCAAAAACCTCAAGAGATCTGCAGAATATGGCATTCAAAGATGTTTTCTTAACTTAAGATTTTTTGATATCGAGACATGTCAGCTCCTGACAGCACCCCCTATATTACTCCAAGTAGAAGATGAGCATCGAAGAATCTCCAGTGGGAGATGATTGAATTGGTGGTAAGCCGTTCTCTTGGCAAGAAAAA
>CAJQZJ010031511.1:301238-346049 GCA_907164525.1 Lophiomys imhausi
TTTTTTTTTTTTACTGGCTTTGTCTTTGGAAGGTTCAAAGTTTCTCAGTGGTTTCAGAGTGTCCTAGAGTAAGTAGCCTTGAATTATAATAGAGTTTTCACATAATACACACCTGTAAGAAACTCCAAGGCCTCCTGCTGGTACCTGCTCACCTGTCTACAGCTACAAACTGGGGTGTTTAGCAGAAGATCAGGCCTTATTGGTTAGCTGGCAAGTCAGTTAGATAAAATGAGTTTAGGAGAGCTTTTGCTATAAATATATCCAAGCTTAGATTAAAGTGAACTGAGGAACTGAACTGGTCCAAGCACCAAGTATTCTATATGGAAGAGGATTAGGCAGGAAAAAAATGGTATGAAGTCATTTCTCCATCCTCTGGTCCTTGGGGTTCTGTTTGTAGTCTCCTCCACATAGCATACCCCCTCCATCTCTCCCTCCAAAGGAGACATGCCACAAGCACTGTCCGCTAGGATTTTGCTACATATTGATGGAAGTCATCATGCCTGACCTGGGTATGAGGCTAATGAAGACTGAGAAGGCACCTGACCTTCCCAGCTCGTGTGAGCTGCTGATTCAGCTAGCTAAGGATACCTGATGTGGAGAAACCAACCTGTAAAATAAAGGAAAGGGTGTAAAAGTCACTGCTTCTAGTTGCCTAAGAAGCCAGCCCTTTAAACACTCTCCTGCTACTTGAGAGTTCTATGAGGTGACAGTGAGATGCCCAGGGATGTGGGAGATAGCACAGCGGACAGCTTGGGGCCATTCAGCCTTAGCTTGGTAAAAGTGATGGACTGACTGGAATGTTTGCCAGTCCTTGAAACAATTGTTCCTGGGGTAATTTGTTGAATTTTAACAGGCTGAATTTTTCAAAAGCAGTCTACAGCCAGAAAGCCACTCCACAGGAGAAAAAGAGAAGGTTGTGTATCTTTCCATAATGAGCTTTGATGCCAATATGGACATCCTGCACAGGGAGAGGAGTCAGGTGTAGGTCAGGCCAGCTCTGTAAGTATTATCAGGATCTCCCACCCATTCCCAGGCACATACAGTCTATAAGAGAGTAACTACTTTAAAATAAGCCAGTTTATTATGGCCACGATCTGAAAACTGTTTTGTTTTAGTATTTTTTTTTCCTATTAAAAATGAACACCTAGGTTTTTAAAGGCTGTTATTGGTCTCTAACTGCTAGGCATGGAACAAATGTAGACCTTTGATTAAGCAGAGCAGCTTCCTTCCTCATGTGAAGTTTGGAATTTAACATTGAGTGAGTTTGGGCTAGATCTCCACATGGGGCAAACAGAATCATAAAAGCTGACCATCTTTGCCATATAATACCAGAAGGAAGGGAAACCCAGTGTACAGAAGATGTGTGTACAGGAGGTTGGAACAAAAGGGAAGAGATACATTTTCAGTTTCTCATTTCTAGAAACTTCCTGAAAGCCAGTTTCATTCCAAAACCTGTATTTGAAAGATAACACTTTTTTATTATATGAAAATTTCCTCTTTTGCTGAGGTAACTATAATTCACCTAATCCTGCTTCTTACTGCCAGAGTATTAAAAATAATCAAATGATAAACACCTCCATATTCTGCCTTTTCACTACATGTCAGATAATTTCTCCAAGATAGCTGCTGTGGACTGAAGATCTTCTCGAATCATATACTGAAGAGCCAGTCTATCTGGGTAGTGTATTTGTCAACCAGACTTACAGAAGATAACTAAGACTTAACATAGGTTGGAGGTTTAAGTCTGGTAAAAATTGATTCTTTTTAAGAAAAGGGAAATAGAAGCCTGGAGTGATCATGCATGCCTGTAACACCCAGAAGACTGGGCCAGTTCACCACTTGCAATCCAATTAAGCTATGCAGCAAGTTCCAGGCCTCCTAGGGCTACGTAGCCAGACTCTGGGGGAAATAAGAAAGGATGGAAGGAACAATGGAAGGAAGGAAGGAAGGAAGGAAGGAAGGAAGGAAGGAAGGAAGGGAGGGAGGGAGGGAGGGAGGAAGGGAGAAAGGAAGGGAGGGAGGGAGGGGGGAGGGAGAGAGGGAGGGGAGGGGAAGAGAGAGGAGGGGAGAGAGGAAGAAAGGAAAAGAGAAGAAGAGGAGAAAGGAGGAGAGGGGAGGAGACAAGAAAGAGGAGTAGAAGTTGGAAGAGAAGAAGAGAATCTCTCTCCATTCACATATAGAATGGAGGTGAGAAGACCCCTTTTAACAGGCCAGAAGAAAGTTCAAAGCAGAAACTAAATCAATTGGACACTTGACTTGGGGCTTCTCAGCTTTAGTAATCAATAGAGATAAATCTCTCTTGTTTTTGGGCACCCTGTCTACAGTATTTCTTTTTGGAACCCTGAACTGATTGATAATAAACAATCAATATTGTTTTATTTTCTAATGACCTTTTGCAATTACCATCCGGTGGTGGTGGAGGGAAATACAGGAGTTTGTTCACATATTTGAGCCCTTTCTATAGATGCAAGATCTGAATTAGCTCTTTCTAGACAAAGCTGGGGTTCACTAATACAACTTCCTTTATCAGGAATTGGATACCCAAACACTTAGCTCAAAGCTCTGGCTATTTCATAAAAATAGCCCTTCTTACAGAGAGAGCAGGAAGAAAGGCCCCTTGTGAAGAAATTTGAAGATTTTTGTCTTGGCATACATGATTTCAGGCAAAGAGTGAACAGGATAAATAGTTGATATCTTCAACTCAGAAACCCATTTCAAGTGACTTCTGCAGCATTCTGAAGGCAGCTCCTGCAGGCACAGTGGATAGGAAGCCTGGAAGCCCCACAGCCCTGAAGCACAGTGGCCTTGAGTCATCCGTGAGCACTGAAGCCTTTGGCCAGATTTCTGACTAGGGAAAAATGGGCCTGTGGCAGGCTTTGCTTCAGGGCCAGCATCACTGCCTCCAGCAAAACATGTCAGTGCCCAGAGTTTCCTAGGAACAGCTGGAGGCAGGTGCACTCCCAGACAGAGGATGGCAACCTCAGAGCTGGCCTTGAAATGTCAGCTCAGGACACACACTGACTTCAGTTGGAAGGCCATATGGCTATTCCTCAAGGGTTGCCTTAATTAAACTTTAATTTTTTTATATACTTACAGATTCATATCTGTGGCTAGAAACTCATGGGCAGAGAGGATTCCCTGTATCTCTTACCTGGGCTCCTTCCATGATAACCATTTGCAGGGCTGTGGTGCACTCTCACAGCCAAATGTTGACAATGAAGCCATTACTTCCTAGTTTCACTTCTACTCATGTGTTTAATTATGTGCAGTCTGAGCACCTGTGTGGGTTCACATATCCACTCCCACAGTATAGAGAAGGAACAGTTCTATCCTCAAGAAATGCTTCTTGTTTCCCTGTCTAACCACACTTCTATCCTCCCTCCCCAAGACCCACCCTGGCAGCCACAAGTCTAGTCTGCAAATTTGCCGCTTATCCACCTCAAATCTGGTTTGTACATGGAACCACAAAGTCTGCAAACTTTTTGAGGTTGGTCTTTTTAAAGAATTTTTTTAGTTGTTTGACAGTTTCATATTTACATAATGAATTTATTCGTTTTTTAACCCTGCCAGTCCTTTCTGTCATGGTCCTCAATGGAGCCTTTCTCAAGGAAACCCCCCTCCTACTTCCATGTATTCTTTCTGTGTATGGCCCACTGCATTGAATTAGAGTTTCTTGCCCTAGTGTGGGTGGCAAGGACAACTTATCAATGGCTACACTACTGAAGAAAAGGAGCCATTAGTGGCCCATAGTCAGAGAAAGGTGGGGCTCCATAAGCCCCTCCACCATCTGTGATGAAATGTTGAGGGGCTCGTTATTACGCAGGTATTATCCAAATAATTATAGCTGCAGGGAGTTCCTGAGAAAGGTGACTCTTTTCCTGCTCACCTCCCTGTCCTCCATCTCATGTTCTTTCTGTCCCCTCTTCTACAGTGTTCAGTGAGCCTTGGAGGGAGTAACACAGTAGCATGTGCCGAAGAGGCAGAGACAGAACAATTGACTTTTGAGCAACACATTTCCCTGCAGAGCCATCAAGGCTCCTATGTGCTTCTATGGCTAGGGAGTACCTAGCATTGGACAGTCAAGACCGACTGTGACTTGTTTAACCCTTCACGTGACAAAGGGCCTGTGGTCGTTCCTAGTTTCGGAGCACTGACAAATAAAGCTGATAAAATTTTCATGCGTCATGAGCTTTTGCTTTGGTGTGTGTGTGTGTGTGTGTGGTTTGTACCTAAGCCTATACTTCTGTAGGGAAAATACTCAGCACTATATATTCTGGATTGTAGATGAGTTTGTTCTTTTTTAAGAGAAATTACCAAACTGTTTTCTGAGATGTTTTCTGGCATAGCCAGCAGCTGCCCCTGCCTTTGCTGTTTCTGCTAGTTTGGATTTTAGCCATCCTGGTGGGTGTGCAGCCATGCATTTCTGTGTTCTATCCTGCATCTCCCCAATGGCAACTGATGTTATCTGTCTTTTAAAGTCCTTATTTACCATCTGCATAGCCTCTTCAGTGAAATAGCTGCCCATGCCTGTTGTCTATTTTATGTTTGGATTTAATTGAATATAAAATGTTGAATTGTAGGAGATTTGTTGTTTAGTTGGTTTTTATGGCTCTATTTTGCACATTCTAAATTCTATACTTTGTTGAATACATGGTTTGGAAATTTGGAAATATTTTCTCCCAATCTGTAGCAAGTCTTCCCTTCTGCTAATAGAACTTTGCAAAGTGAAAGATTTTAAATCAGAAAATGTGTACTCACCTATGCATATAGATAAAGAGGCAGGAGATCAACATCAGATGTCTTTCTCTACCATTCTCCATCTAACTTTTTTTTTGAGGTGTGGTCTCTCATTGAGCCTGGAGCTCACTGTTTGAGCAGTGTTGGCTAGTCAGCAAGCCCCTTGATCTGCCTATCTGCTCCCCATCAGTGCTGAGATCGTAGGCATGCAAGGCCACACTTGACTTTTCTGTAGGTTCTGGGACCCAAATTCGGATCCTCATCCTTTATCAGAAAGCATTTTACTCACTCAGCCACCTCCCTATCCTTTTCTCCAGTCTTTCAGATGTTTTATAGTTTACATTTTAGTTTGTGATCTGTGTTTTTGCACAGTTGCTGGTGAAAATCCAATCAAAGCAATGGACTTAAGAGAAGTGCATTCCGCTAGCCTATCATTAATTCACTGGGTCATCCAGTCAGTCAGTCATAGCCCTATATACCATAGGTTTCCCCAACTAAGGCTTTTTATTGGAGGACACAGCAGTTTCCTCTGTTATGTGCCTCCCAAAATGGCAATGGCAAAGCCCATTTAGCCACCAGAAGCAATAAGATGTGCCATTTCTGAACCTCTGATTCCTAAAATCCTCTCACTGCCACAGAACCAGAGTAGACATAGATTCCAATAAGACAATAAGAATGCTCACTCTCAGGTCTCTGAGGTGGTTGAAGAATAGATAGCTAGAGTCTCATAGTTAAATTTTGAGTTGTTTAGGAATCAAGAGGGTGTTCTGGATCTAAGAAGATATTTTTAAAATTATGAGGCAAGTTAGTATGAAAGCTGAGTTAGATATAGAACTTTAAACTCATGGAGATGGTTAGATAGTAGAATGTTAAAGTCAGGTGCCAAATACACATGGACTGTATATTGGGAATGTATGCTAAGCCATATAACTCTTATAATCGTGGCCTATTTATTTCTGTTGTTTTGTATTGTATTTATAGTTATAAGAAAAAGAACCATTTTTTGGACTGAAAGGGAGAGCTGTTGGGGGGAAAAATAAATACCTTAAACTAAAAAAAAAAGAAGGGAAGAGGAGGGGGGGTTGAGGGGGAGGAGGGTGGAAGGGTGGGACTGGAGGGGGGAGTAGGGAGGGGATTGTGATTGAGATGTAACTTGAAGAAATAAAAAATAAATTATTAAAAAAAAAATGTGAACTTCAGGTTGTGAAGGGCAGTCCTGTGCAGTTGCCTTACACATTTATACCACATGAAGCACCCAAGAGCCAGGCCTGTGGCTGCGAGTGCCTCCACTCCTAGTCAGTACTGTCAGTCAACCTCCCCACCACTGTGGAAAGAGCAGTCTGCCATTACTGTATTACTTGGCAATTACAGACTATTGATAGGAGTGAAGAATTTTCCATGTTAAAGGCTTATCTTAGTTTCTCCTGTATATTATCATATTTTCTGTGATGTATAATAAAGGGCTATGTCTCTCTAAAAAAAAAAACAAAAAAACAAAAACAAAAACAAAAAAAAAAGAATGTTCACATTTGTGGTTCAAGCAAGGCAGGGTGTCATAGAAAACAATGCTAAATAAAGTGAGCTCAGTGAACAATCACTGACAAGAATTCTACTTAACCTCTCCAAAACTCAGCACCAAGAAGAGTACTTGTCTGCTTCCCATCTGGGTTGGCTTTACCACACCCTCTTGGAAAAAACTAGGATTAAAGAAGGGAGAATATTGATATTTGAAAGGAAAAAGAGGCAGAGAAAAACATGGAGACTTGGTCAAAAGACAGATAACATAGAATGAGACAGCTCTTCAGACACTTTGTCAACCATGTAAACAGTTGATATGTGGCTCATCCCTTTGTCATTGGCTGGTGTATCCCAAAATCTTGTCCAATTATCCCCCACACATAATTAATAACAAATAAGCACATATTAAAGAGCTAGAGTGACTGGTAAGTTTTCGAGGATTTATTTCAGGTCTCATCCCTAACGTGGAAACACTTCACACATTACAGAACACGTCTTCTTTCTCCCCCAGTGACTGATACGTGTGAATCTCTGTGTCTACTTGCTGTCTCCACTAGCTGAGACATGTGTCTTTATAGTTGTAGCATTTAGCACATTTCATAACTCACAAGGGATGGCCGACACATAAACATCAAAGTGGAAGAGAACTAACTCTAGATTGTCCGTCTCTGCTTTAGATGTGCTGCTCTCTCTGGAACAACTGGGCTCTCTTGGATATCTATAATTCTATGACCTACAGAAGACAGAGCAGAGCCACTTGATGTCAGACTCAAGCGCTTGAACAGCCGGAGCTGATTCTGCCTTCCAGGGACAGCTTGATTTATCTGGTGCTGTATGAATCTCTGCACTGCTCTCTGTCACTTCTAGACAGAAAGGAAACAGGAGGAAGAAAAGAGTAAGATTTAAGCACTCCTTTCTATTCTTCAGAGCTAAAGGATGAAGCAGACGAAATGGATGCCAGCAGATTGTTTTTCTCCTTCTTCTTCCAGAACATAGACTATACATAGAAACAGAAAAGGGAGCAAAAGAGCTTTTATCACACATATATTAGCTACCCAGACTGTCTGAGTTCTGGCTGGCCGTGAGACTAGAACATGGGCAAGAGCCTGAATGGGGGAAACAGCACTGAAGTCAGCAGATCCCTGGGAGAAAGCTCATCTGGAGTTCACAGCAATCAGCAAAACAGGAACATGGGAATGGTGTGGTAGCTTAGATCACTGGTGGGAGACCAAAAGTGGTTCATCTGTCGCAAGGAACTTGGAGGTGTAAGGGGAGCCTGCTTTGTCTGACTGATAACATAGTCAGAAACTTTCCACAAGGGCTAGAGGCTTAGAAGTGAGATTTCTTAAATAAAAATGCTTTGTGGAAACTTGGCAGTGGTGGTGCACACCTCTAATCCCAGAACTTATGAGGCAGAGGCGGGTGGGAACTCTTTGAGTTTGAGGCCAGCATGGTCTACAGAGCAAGTTCCAGGACAGCCTGGGATACACAGAGGAATTCTGTATTCAAAAAAAAAGAAAGAAAGAAAGAAAAAGAAATGCTTCACTGACTTCCAGATAAAATACTGTGACTCTGTGTTAGTGGAGACAGCCTCCTAAAGGCATGGCTATTTCCTGTTTGGGACATAAATTTGTTCTTCATTTATCTATTTTTGAAGTCCGGAAGACAAATGTTAGGAGATTAAGGAAAGCAGACTGGACTGACAGCAGAGTTAAGAATCTATGGAAAGTCCAAACCCCTGTGGAGAGGTAGCTACCTCCAGCAAAAACTGCCCAAGAGTCTTGACCTAACTAACAATCCCAAACCACAACACATCAAGAAAGGGTGTCACATGTGTGCTGACTAGTACTCGTGTCAACCTGACACAAGCTGGAGTCATCCATGAGGAGGGAGCCTCAATAGAGAAAATGCCTCCAGAAGATTAGGACACAGAGCTGGGTGGTGGTGACACACACCTTTAACCCTGGCTCTCAGGAGGTAGAGACAGGTAGATCTCTGAATTGGTCTACAGAGTGAATTACAGGACAGCCAGGGCTACATAGAGAGATCCTGTCTCAAAAACAAACAAAATGATTAGGTAGGCAAGTTTGTAGGGCATTTTCTCAATTTGTGATTGGTTGGTAAGGAACCAGCCTATTGTGGGTAGGGACACCGTGAGGCCAGTGGTCCTAGGTTCTATAAGAAAGCAGGCTGTGGACGGCTGGGTGCAGGCGACTGCTGGTGAGGCACCTGTCGAAGCTGGCGCTGGTCCCCCTGTGCCTCCTCTCCCTGTCCAGGCCCTTAGGGAGTTAGTGATGGGTCTAGGCCCCTAGGGAGTTCGCTGTCCCACTAGGTGAGCCGAGCCGACCCTACTGCCAAGATGCCAGCCTGTTTCTAGAGGCCAGAAAATGCCCTCAAGCAATGCCAACAAATTTTTTGAGGCTGGCAAAAAGCAGCCTGCCCTGGATGTTCTTTATGATCTTATGAAAAGTAAGAAACACAGAACATGGCAGAAGATACATGAGCCAATTATGTTGAAATACTTGGACTTGTGTGTTGATCTTCGAAAGAGCCACTTGGCTAAGGAAGGGTTTATATCAATAAAAGAACATTTGTCAGCAGGTAAACATTAAATCTTTAGAAGATGTTGTTAAGGCATATTTAAAGTTAGCTGAGGAAAAAACAGAAGCTGCTAAAGAAGAGTCCCAACAAATGGTGTTAGATATAGAAGATCTGGATAATATTCAGACTCCTGAGAGTGTTCTCTTAAGGACAGTAAGTGAGGAAGATACTCAGGATTGTACTGACAGATTGCTACTGACTCCCTGGGTCAAGTTCCTGTGGGAATCATACAGGCAGTGTTTTGACCTTCTCTGAAACAATTCTAGAGTAGAGTAGAGCGCCTTTACCATGATATTTCCCAGCAAGCTTTCAAATTCTGCCTCCAGTACACTCTCAAAGCTGAGTTCCGCAAGCTCTGTGACAGTTTGCGAATGCATTTATCACAGATTCAGCGCCACCATAACCAAAGCACAGCAATCAATCTTAATCCAGAGAGCCAGTCCATGCATTTGGAAACAAGACTTGTTCAATTGGACAGCGCTATCATCATGGAACTATGGCAAGAAGCCTTTAAAGCTGTGGAAGATATTCATGGAAGACGGATGGACCACAGTACGACGTTAAGTTCCAAGATGATGGAGTCAAACTTGTGGCTTACATAGGTTTGATCACATTCAAGGATTATTATACCTGTGCTTCAACCAGTCTAAATTGAATTCTTTAATGTTGTCTTACCATAACACAAAAAGCATGAGATTGTATTAATCATATATAATAGATTGATCATGCACTGTATTCACAGGACGTGGGAAAACAATGCCATTTTCTCAATTTAAGGTGTTGCATTATTTCATCAATCATTTAAAAAAAAACTAAAAAATAAAAATGTGAACCCTTCAGGCGTTAACACCTTTAAAAAAAAGAAAGAACGAATGAAAAGAAAGCAGGTTGAGCAAGTATTGAAGAGCAAGCCAGCAAGCAGCATTCTCGATAACCTCTGCATCAGCTCCTGCCTCCAGGTTCCTGTGGTGTTTGAGTTCCTGTCCTGATTGTCTTTAATGATGGACTGTGGTGTGGAAGTGTAATCAAAATAAACCATCTCCCTCACACCAAGATGCTTTGGGTCATGGTGTTTCATCATAGCAATAGAAACCCTAAGATACCATGCTTGTAACTCAGTAGAAGACATCCTCAAAGTGAATCTAGTCTTTGCACATTTGGCATTCTTGTGTACATAATATAGTTAATGAAATGAAAAAGAAGAATCAGGAGAAAAATTAACATATGACCAACAGCATTTCAACCATCTCTTAATGTATAAAATCTCAGCAAAAGAAAATGTGATCATTGTAGCTAAAATAAATAGTTTAAGTCACATAAAGAGCATTAGATTAAACACCTGGAGGAATTAACGTACTTGACAGGAAAAAAATACCAAGAGTGAGAACAGAGAAAAGAAATATGAAATGTGAGGGAGGGAGTAGCAGAAAGAAAGGAGTTAATGAGAACATATAACCCTATCTAATTGCTTCAAAAACAAAACAAAACAAAAAGTATAGAGGGAGAATTGTCCTTCAAAAAGAATTGGTGATGAATTTCTCAAATCAGATTTGGAGTCAGCTTACAGAAAGGAAACCTAAATTTCAGGCTTTGTAGTTACACTGCTATACATCAAAGAAAAAGATAAAAGTCTCAAAGGCAACCCAAGAGGAATGTCAGATTGCTAAAATGGGATGGCGGTTTGGACCCCTATTCTCTGTGTGGAGGCCAGAGAGCAAATCCCTTCAAAGATGAAGAGAAAATAATGACTCTGCAAGGTTTCCTTGCCAGGATACGATGATCCCAGAGTTAAGGTGAAGTGAAGACACTTTAAATGAACAAAATGCTGCCATCAAGGAGCCCATGCCGAAGGAGCAGTGGGGAAATGACTCTCAGAGAAGAAAAGTGACCCCAGAGAGAACACCGGGGATACCCTGAAGAACAGAGATGGAAGGACGCTTAAGTGTGGGCAAAGCCGTGGCAGCACTGGTTAAGGGAACAATAGCAAAAGCAATGAACACCAGCAAGAAAATTGAAAGTAGAGCAAAAGTGCTCAAACTTTTGCAAAACAGTGTGAAAAGAGGGAGTGACCTTTTCATTATGTGACAGACTAGTAAAGATGTGGATAAGTATATATTTTCTTACATAATTTGGGGAGAATTTTTAAAGTATGACAAAAAGGAACTATAATGTGTACATTTTAGAACTGTGAAAACAAAAATGAAAAATAACATTATTTTTTCAAAAGTAGGAGAAAAGAAATTGAAACAACACTAACTGCAAGCCAACTAAAATAGAAGAAATTAATTTAATATATGTGTTGGATAGTAATAAATAAGATAAAATTCAAATATAACTTCAATTATAAAAATCATTATTCACTCTGTATTCATTTCACAAACTTTTTCTTAGGCTTTCAAGCTATTTGTCCACTCTAATAATAGACAAAGTTACCAATTATGAAATAGTTCTAAATAGGGCCATTACTCATCTTTGCATTACTGTTTCAAAACTCTTGAGATGGGGCTGGGGAGATAGTCCAGCCATTAAGAGAACTTCTTGCTTTTGCAGAGGACCAGGGTTTGGCTCCCAGCATCAATACGGTAGCTCATCATCATTCATACAAGATTACTGTTTCAGAGATTTCAGCCAATGGCAATTTGGTCCAGTTGCTTTTCAGCATGGGGTGAAGTAATATACCATAACAGATATATGGAGCAGAGGAAAGCTATTCACTTCACTGTGGTCAGGAGACAAAGGATTAGGAAGAAGGGACTGGTACCCTAAAATGTCCTTCCAGGGCCATATCCCAGTAATATGTCCTCCTATAAAACCCCTCCTCCAATTGTCCCAGAGCAGTATTAGCTCAAGACTGTTAGAACATCTTCTTTGGGAGGGCATTTAAGACCCAGATCATCTCATTGTTAGATTAATTTAACAATATATGACAGGAGCTTATCCACAAGCATAGAGGAAGATTTGTTTATACCTCAATTCAATAACATTTTTTATGATACTCTATGCAGTATTTGACTGCACAGAGTAATTAAATACATTAATGAGCAAAAAAGAAGTTTGCTGCCATGGAGCTCTTATTTTATGGATAGAGATGAGCAGTTATGCCTGAAAGATATTCATTGAGGATGTGTCTTCAAGACATCCACTATAGGCTCAAGGTCTTATTCTCAAAAGCTTTCATGATCTTACTCTGTGTGCATATGTAAAGCTTTGTTGTATTTGTTTAATGTACTTGCTGGGGTTGTCTAAGCTGTCCTCATCCACAAAGACCCTCTTAAGTTCCTTCCCAGTAGAAGGACTTCACTTCCCCAAATCAGCTATTTCCATTTGTTACTCATTTTCTGCTGCGGAAGATGGATGGAAATTTCCCATGCCATGCCAATCCAAACTGGCAAGAAACATGTGATTCTAGAATTGCTGTTTGAGTTTTGTCATAGTTCACTCTACTGGAGTCAGGACCTACTCTTTAGACAGGACCTGGAATGGAAAGGCATGGTACACAGGTATATTCTACCTACAAAAACATGGAAGGAAGAAGTTAGATTCCATTTTCAGTTCATAGGACCAGATCTGCCTGACCTAGTGACCCCAAGAAATCACTAGTTCCAGGAACTGACCAAAAAATTCTCCACCCTAAGGGCAGCCAATCGGGAGATAACTACCCATGTAACCACCTAGCTCCCTCCCAGTCAGATTAAAGGTTACCTAACCCTTACTGGAATTCCCTTTTAGCTTTAAGAAGGTCTGTGTACGCCTTTGTTCTGGGTCACCATTTTGTATGAATGGTTGACCCCAGCATGCTGTAGTTTCTGCAAAATGTAGTTTCTGCTTTTGCATACTATTTCAGTCTGGGGTCTTTCTTCAGTAATTCTTGGACCCTTACAAACATAGCCATGGACATGATCTTCATTGATTGAACTGCTAGAGTTTGTGATCGTGCTAATGAAGCCTAGCCTCTTTGAAAAGCTGACAGGAACAATATACATGAATTAAGCCCAGCTATTTCACTATGGCACACTTTTAGGTAATATTCATTTTATCTACTTCAAAAGCTGTAGTCATTCTTTACAGAACCATCACATGTGATAAGCTCAGGGGCTGATTTTACAAAATTATTTCTGCAGCTTCACATATGATTTCTGACAGAGTAGAAAGATTTGAAGGCTCTATGGCAGGAATAGTGTTGTTAGTTTCTTGTGTGTGTGTGTGTGTGTGTAGTAATATTTTACATGTGTGTGTGTGTTGTGTGTGTGTGTCTGTCTGTGTGTGTATATGTCCACAAGTACACAGGAAGCCAAAGGAGACTGTTGTACGTCCAGCTCTATCATTCTTTGCCTTATTCCTTTGAGACATGGAGGGATTCTCACTGAACCTATAGCTAGGTGATTTTCAAACATCCCCAGCTCTCCTCTTGCTTCTGTCCCAACTAGTGCTAGAATTATAGATGCAGACTAAGCCCTGTCTGTCATTTTTAGGGGGTGTTGGCTGAACATTGAAGCTCAGGTCCCCAAGCATGCATAGCAAGCACTCTTAGTCACTGGGCCATCTTTCCATATGCTATTTGAGATTCTTGGCATGTAAACATACATCTGTACCCACATGCACACACATGTACACATATGAGATGGAGGAGCAGAGAGAGACTGATTTCTCTGTCTTCTCAATTACTCTACCTGAGGTGGGGATAACAATAATATTCACTCATAAATACATTCTGTGTGTTATATGAGAAATTACATCATAAAAGCAATTTGAAAACAGTACTGGGAGTATGTTAGTTAATAGTTTGCTTTTTTGCAGAGTCATGTTGTAAGATGAACTTCGTTGATACTTGATGAGGGCCTATGTCTTGTACATTAATCTTCTTAACAAATTAGAGTGCTTGTGGTTGGATGAGTGAAGTCTCCACAGAAGGAAAGGTAGAATTTTATGAGCAGCCTTCCAGAGGCTGTGGAATTCCTTTGTATACCCATGAGTCATGCTGTTGGTTGAAGGTAGGCAATTAGTTATTTCTGATTAGGATACTGTAGTTCACTTGTACATCAAGCATGGATAGTAGGGGGAAGCTGGGCCAAGACTCTAATTCATCAGTATTTCTCATGAAGAACTTGGAAAAAAGCATAGGAATTAGTGAACTATACTTTCTAATCAGAAACCACAAAATAATCCAGACACACTGATGCATTAAAGAGGGAAAATTTTCACCTAAGGATAGAAGGTCTGCCTTTGCTTCAGATATGAGTAACAGTCAAGGTCTAGGGATTACTTGTTTTAAGTGACCAAAAATTAACTGACATTGTTGATGCCTGATTTGCCAGTGTCTACAGGAAAGACAAGGAATGCCACATCTTTGCGTATGCATATGGAGGTAGCAGTGATGATGTTGTGTTTCGTGGTGAAAATGACAGTAATGGTGGTGGCAGTGGTGTGTTTGATAGTATAAGTGACAGTGGTGGTGATTGTTGTACCTTACATATAATAAACTTTCCTACACTATCCTGCTGTGTGAACTCCGTACCCATAGCACTTTTTCTACTCCCGTGGGAGGAAGGCCTCCCCTTGCCAAAGCAAGATTCCCCCACCCCAGTCCTCAGCAGTGAAGTTTAGTCCACTCAAGGGCATTATACAAACAGCCCCCATTTTCTATGAGTCCTTCTGTGTCCTTAGTACATCTGGTGATAGTAACGAAAAATACTCTATGTTTTTCATTGCTTCTCTGTTCTTTCTTTGAACTCTGAACTATCTTGGAGTAAGAGCTTTGGAGAATCCCAGTAAAGGGCTCTTGAGCGGTATTGCCAATAGTCCCCTGGTTCTGTTGAATTTTGAATTCAACTTTATTTCCTTAGCCCCAGTCACTGACCGGCCAAAACAGTGGTAGTGGTGCTTGTGATGCTGGCGATGGTGATGATAATGCCGTGTATAGTGATGAAAGTGGGGGTGGTGGTAGGGGTTGTGGTGATGGTGGTCGTGTGTTTGTGTGGCTGTAGAGGTGATGGTGATAGTAGTAATGATTATAGGTGGTGTTTCAGGATGAGATGATCCTACCTTGAGAAATATTATTTCAATTAAAAAAAAAGAAACCTCTTAAACAACATTTAGCTTTCTTCTTTTCCCTTTTCCATTTTTTCCCCACAAGAGTAGTAGGGGACTCAAACCTGACTTCCTAAATCTGCATCTCCCCTTAGTGTAGTGTTACCAGAAAGGGAGGGGGAATGTTAGAAAAGCAGCAGAATATATTTTAATGTTATCTTGATAAATGTGAAAAATGTTTGTGTTCATAGAAACAGCACGTGTTTGCTGAAAACACTGGCACCTGCCTCCATGGATTTTCCCTGGCATATGGGATAGGGAATAGGTCCTTCGAGTAGTCATGTAGGTCTCTGCATATTCCTCCACCATGCAAGGGAAGGGAGGGCGGTAGCAGCTATCTCTTTACCCTCATCTTCTGTGGAGGATTAGTCCCTTTGGCCTGAAGTCACTTTGCAATTCTATGCTTTCCCATACTGACAAATGTAGATTTTTGAAAACTTGTTTGTGCCATTGTTCTGAGATCCATCTAAGTCTCTAAGAGTTTTCTGTCTCCAAGTTCTCTCCTCCCTTAAGGTTCCATCCCAATGCTTAGTAGAAGTTAATCCTTCTCATGGTTGAACATAACACAAGGAAGTCATTCCTTCTTTTCCTGACTGTTGGCAAAAATATCCTAGAAAACTTCCCAAATAGATGCATATTTATTTACTTAAAATTATCTACAACAGTTACTTTATACAGATAGAGGAATATTAAATTTCTAATGTCCAACCTTGATCTATGAAAAGGATATCTTGAAGAAATTTTTTCAATTCAAATTCCAAAAGCTGTTTTATCTACTCACCCAGGGTATGAGGGCTGTTTTTGCAACATAAACTTTCTTCTCTGGCCAGAAATCTGTAGGAGGTGTGGTCCCAGGCATACACTAAGTCAATTCTATTCTCTTTTCATGGGATATAGAATAGGGGCACTACATTTACAGACTGTGTAGTTGAGTGTAGTACCTAACTGAGAGCTGGAGCTGTTCCATGCCTGGGCTAAAACTTCATTTACTTGAGAAGTAAGATCAATGAAGCAGATAACCAGAGCAAAGCAGGGGTGAGTTAACAGTCGAGTGAGTTTCCTAAGCCAGTTTGAAGAACACTTTTGTGGCTCTCCTACCAAAACTCTCGCCTACTTAGCTTTTCAGGGGAAGATGATAATTTTCTAAATGGACTCTAGATAAGTGTCAGAAATGAGCATTCCGAAAGCTTTCATGGAAAGAGGCAGAACGGACAAAATGGTATTTTGGCTTTGTTCAAGTCTCAGCATAAGGTACTTCCTCTGCAAGACTGTAATTACAGCAGGGTTTACTCTAAATTGCAGTGAATCATAAAAAAGGCAATTATTGCCAGCAGTCCTTGTTCTCTGACTGCGAGTTGAATGAGGAATTTAATAATATTATGAGAAAAAATTTTTTTCTACCAAACTAATTCTCAGAAATGGTATAAATTGGATGTGTGTTTATTTTTTATGACAAGCTTATCTTAATTAAGTTTTTCATAGTTATGTTCCACTGGTTCCTGTAAAATGAAAAGGGGGAAGATATGTATAGGCAATG
The DNA here is from genome assembly GCA_907164525.1 of Lophiomys imhausi. Classification (NCBI taxonomy): domain Eukaryota; kingdom Metazoa; phylum Chordata; class Mammalia; order Rodentia; family Muridae; genus Lophiomys; species Lophiomys imhausi. Next base: position 317,719 of record CAJQZJ010031511.1, read on the forward strand.
TGAATATTATATATATTATATATATAGTACATTTTTTCAGTCTCTTTTGGTCATCATTTTGAGGTGTCTTTCATCTCTTAGGACTAAGCATTGTTCAAAGATGTTGAGTAATATCTGTTACTGATTGGTACAGGACAGTTATAAAGTTCTGAATAATTATCAAAACACTGTGGACATCAATGCTTCTGACTCATTGTGAATGGTCCTATAGATGAAAGTATGTTGATAAGATCTGAAACATGACTGGGCACCTCAAAGAGAACATCATTTGTGGTTGGGATACTTACACTTCCTTACTTACAGTTTCATTAACTCTCACATCATTCATAGTAGCACTCTAGTTTCAAAGAAAAGGGAAACCAAGAGGGTAATTAAGCTCTTCAAAGAAATACCATTAGGGGGTAATAGAGTAGGAGCCCAGACTGGACCTCATCTAATGAAGTCTCAGTGCCTTGCACTTTGATTTAGTTAAATGGTCTTTATTGGGTGAAATACCTGGTACCTGATCAAATTCTCCTATTTTTGAAGTTAATAAGTGGTTGACTTGAATATTGTTAATAATAAAATATAAATTCTGCTTTTTATAGTGATTCCTTCTTAATTAACATTATCCAGTGAATCATTAATTTAGTCTGAATTTTTCTAACAGTTGAAAAATCTTGAAAGACTCCTTTATGTTGAAGAGGTAGGAAATCCAATTTCTAGTCATCTTAATGCAAAAGCAAATTATGTGGGAAAACATTGTCACGGTTCAGGCAATACTAGTGTGAGACAAATATTCCAGTAAAGCTATGAGTTCTTTTTGGGGACCCGAGTTCCCATGGAACACAGAAAAGATCTATATTGTCTCTTCTTGATTATGTCTTCCTGGTAAAGAAGCAAAATGGCTATGGAACGGCTCAGAGATTCATTCTATTTTTAAAAAATAATTAATTTTGAAATACAATAAAGTAAAACAAAAACCATCACATCAAAGTTGGACAAGGCAAATCAACAGGAGGAAAAGAGCCCCAAGAGAAGGCACAAGAATCAGAGACCCCTCATTCACATATTCAGGACTCTCATAAAAGCACTAAATTGAAAGCTTTAATAAATACACAGAGGACCTGGTGCAGATCCCTGTAGGGTCTGTACTCGATGCTTCAGTCTCTCTGAGTTCATATGAGTTTTTCAATTGATTTAGAGGACATTATTAATAGATTTATTCTCGCAGTCCCAAGATTCTTGATTCTAGACATCTCTTCTAAATGGTTATATCTAAAATATGGGGCCAGTGAGATGAATAAAGGAATAAAGACACTTGCTACCATACCCAGAGACATGGCATATGAAATTGGTCCTTAAAATTCACATGGTGTGAGGTCACAGCTAACTCCTGACCTCTATATATGCGCATGCACACACACACACACACACACACACACATACACACACACACACACACACACACACACACACACGAGTGAATAATAAATGTAAAAGAAAAGTCCTAAATATAGATATAGACTAACCTTGAAATAACTACAAGGGACAGAACAATTTGAGAGTCCTAGACTTGAATTTATCCAAATCTTTGGTAGTCAAAGGAGATAATTTCTAATCAAAAAATGAAAAGAAATTTGCAACTGTATACAAATAAGTTTTAAATTTTATATTGAGTCTTGCTTATGTATGTAATTCTGAATACTCCCATGCAATAAAATGCAGATTCTTGTATATAGAGAAAATTGCTGCTACCAAACCATACCATATAAAGATGTTCCTTTTAAAATGTTTATTGCATGCATGTGGGTTTTTCCTGTGTTTATGTCTGTGCACCTTGTGAGTGCCTGGTGCCACAGAGGCTGGAAGACAGTGTTTCATTTCTTAGGACTAGAGTTACAGATGGTTTGAGCTGCCATTTGCTTTGTAAGAATTGGGAAGCATCAAGTATTATTAGCTGCTCATTCATTGCTCTGGCTTCAAATGTTAATCTCCAAATTCAGGATTATTTAACAACATATTTTTTTCTCTTTCTGAGATCCACGGGGGACCAGGAAGATGTTTCAAATTTTAGTTCCAGTGTTAAATACAGCTGGTTCCTATAATAAATAGCTCTGAAAGTACTAGTCAACATAAATACCAAATAGCCTATGAAGGGAGAGACAAAGGATATGTAAGACTGTAAAAATTAATGAACACAAGGCCATCTCCTCCTTCACGAGACTCTGACCTCATTTCTTCAGGAGACATTCCACAGAACTCAGTCCTTGATAATATCTAAACTTGCATAGCTGGCTGGTTTGCTTTCACTCCCCTCTGATCCCTTATTTTCACTACCCACTTGCATCACCACCTAACTTAACATACTCTTTGTTCCTTAATCCCCTCCTGTGGCTGTTGCCTGGCGGGCTAAAAATAGCTACTCCTTTGTGCCCCCACCTTTTTTGTAGCTGCTTGTGTGCTTAAAGGGGCCTGAAAACCATTTTACAATGTTCACTCCTCTACGGAGGTAGTAGAACCCCGGCGCGTCAGCTTAAATAAACCTCTTGTATATTGCAACGAATCTGGGACTTTGGTGGTCTATGGGCGTCAAGATTTCGGGAAGCCCCCTCGCAGGTTCAACATTTGGTGCATTGGCCGGGAAGCACCTGAATGCCCCCCAGACCCCAAGACTCCAGAATTCAGAGGTATGCACACTCAAGCAACTCTGTTTTTCTATCTGTCTATTCTAAGCTACTTTGTTTGTTTATCTGTCTATTCTGTGCGAATCGCCATATGTACTGCTGCTCACCCCGGCATCTGAGTAGCCAGAATTAATTCCGGTATCTATTTCTGAATAGCCAGTAGTTCCAGCTTCTGGTGGAACCTCTTAGGAGGCTCCCGTCTGTTTCCAAAGGCAATCACGCAGCTTTTGTCCATTGTTTACGTCCTGTGCTGTTCCGTCTCCTCGTTTGTAATTTGTAACTATTCTCCTTTTCCCTGACAATTTGGCGATGGGACAGATGTTGACGACTCCTCTGTCTTTGACCCTGAGCCACTGGACTGAAGTTAAAAATAGAGCACATGACCTGTCAGTCATAATCAAAAAAAGAAGTCAGCAAACTCTGTGTGCCTCAGAGTGGCCTACATTTCAGGTTGGTTGGCCACCTGAAGGATCTTTTTCATTAGACAAAGTTAGACAGGTTAGGTATAAAATTTTTAATCCAGAACCCCACCAGGCACCCAGTTCAAGTGCCTTATGTCTTGGTGTGGGAGGCTGTGCTGGTCTCCCCTCCTCCATGGGTTCGGCCTTTTGCTTCTTTAACAAGTCAATCTCCTGCACTCTCTACGCTGCCTGTTCCAGCTACAGAAACATCTCCTTCACACTCCCCTTCTGAAGTCCTCCCTCTGAAGCAGACTCTAGCAGAGAAGGAGCCCATCCAAACTTCGGGCTCCCCAAAGAAGACCAAAGAGATTTACCCCGACACCCAAACAGAGGAGCTACCCCTCCTAAACCTGCCCCCGCAGCTTCCCTTGGCTCCCTGTTCCACGCCACTCCCGAGCTCTGCCACACCCTTCCCAACCTATCCCCAGCAGTTCCAAGGGGTCTCAGCCGCCCAGCCCTCGGCCCCACTGGAACCCTTGCCAGGAGCCGAGAGAGGGGGCCCTGCCACAGGGATCAGGAGTCAGAGGGTTGCTACTCCAGACTCCACTGCACTCCCGCTCAGGGAGTACAGTCCCCCTGTATTGGCCATTCTCCACAGCAGATCTCTATAACTGGAAAAGTCATAATCCCTCTTTCTCTGAGAACCCACAGGCTTTGACTTCCCTGATAGAGTCCCTTGTCTTTTTGCACCAGCCTATGTGGGACGATTGCAAGCAGCTCCTGCAAACTCTCCTCACCACAGAGGAGAGACAGCCAGTGCTTCTTGAGGCCAGGAAAAATATGCCTGGTGCAGATGGGCAACCAGCTCAGCTACCCAATGAGATTGATGCAGGGTTCCCTTTAAATAGACTGGACTGGAACTTCAATATGCCTGAAGGTAGAGAACACTTGAAAGTTTACCATTAGGCTCTGGTGGCAGGTCTCCGGGGTGCTGTTAGACACCCCACCAATTTGGCTAAGGTAAGAGAAGTGACTCAGGGACCAACTGAGTTGATGACGGTGTTTCTAGACCTATTGATGGAAGCTTTTTGGAGATTTACTCCGTATGAACCTACCTCTGAGGAACATAAGGCTACGGTAGCCATGGCCTTTATTGATCAGTCAGCTCTAGATATTAGAAAAAAGCTACAGAGGCTGGAGGGCCTACAGGGATTCTCGCTCCAGGACTTGGTTAGAGAAGCAGATAAGGTGTTCAATAAAAGAGAGACAGAGGAAGAAAAAGAAGAGAGAAAACTTAGGGAACAGGATGAACAAGATTTAAAAAGAGAAAAAAGACAGGAAAGAAATTTGAGTAAAATCCTGGCCACTGTAGTAAATGAAAGCGACCAGAGAGACAGGTGAGGTCAGAAAGATGAGGGAAAGGGCAAGAGGCAATCATTAGACAAGGACCAATGTGCCTACTGCAAAGAGAAAGGACATTGGCTCAAGGATTGCACCAAGAAGAAGAGGGGAGGACCTCCCAGAAAAAATTATGGCTTTAGAAGAAGAAGAATAGGGGATTGGGGATCGGATCCCCTCCCTGAGCCTAGGGTAACTCTCAATGTGGAGGGGAAACCCGTCCAGTTTCTGGTGGACACTGGGGCTCAGCATTCAGTCCTCCTCCAAACAGAAGGACCACTATCACTAAGAGGTCTTGGATGCAGGGAGCCACAGGGAATAAATAATACCCATGGACTGCCTGAAGAAGAGTGGATCTGGGCATGGGCCAGGTATCCCACTAGTTCCTCATAATTCCTGAGTGCCCCTATCCACTCCTGGGCTGTGACTTGCTTTCTAAGGTGGGGGCCCAAATTCATTTCCAAACAGAAGGACCATCAGTGACTGACAGAGAGGGGAGGCCACTTCAGGTCCTCACTATGAGGCTGGAAGATGAACATAGGCTGTTCGAAAAACCCCCTCCTCAAACAGCAGATATGCAGGAATGGATGGCCAAGGTTCCCTCAGTCTGGGCTGAACTTACTGGCATAGGAATGGCCAAACATCGCCCACCCATGGTGGTGGAGGTTAAAGCTACCTCCACCCCCATTTCGGTCTGCCAGTATCCCATGAGCAAAGAGGCCAGGGATGGCATCCACCCACACATACATTGGTTCCTTGAGCTCGGGATCCTTGTTAAATGTCAGTCAGCATGGAACACCCCTCTGATCTCGGTTCAAAAGCCTGGGACCAATGATTATAGGCCAGTCCAGGACTTAAGGGAAGTTAATAAAAGGGTTGCCGATCTTCACCCTATAGTGCCCAACCCTTACAACCTCCTTAGCACACTTCCCCCTCAGCGAACGTGGTATACAGTATTGGACTTAAAAGATGCCTTTTTCTGCTTACAGCTTAGCCCTTCTAGCCAGTCTATATTTGCCTTTGAATGGAGAGACCCAGCCTCAGGATAATGTGGACAACTAACTTGGTCATGCCTGCCTGCCACAGGGATTCAAGAACTCTCCCACCATCTTCGACGAGGCTCTTCACCAAGATCTGGCCCACTTCAGGGCCTCCAACCCCCAGGTAACATTACTTCAGTATGTTGATGACATTCTCCTAGCAGAGTAGACCAAAGAAGACTGCCTCCTGGGAACTGAAAACATGCTTACTGAGCTCGGATCCCTGGGATACCGGGCCTCTGCCAAAAAGGCCAAGATTTGTCAACAACAGGTCAGTTACTTGGGGTATCTAATCAAAAATGGAAAGAGGTGGCTGACAGATGCTAGAAAAAACACTGTGGCTCAGATACCCACCCCCAAGACTCCCCGACAAGTCAGAGAATTCTTGGGAACTGTGGGTTTCTCTTGGCTATGGATCCCAGGGTTTGCAGAACTGGCTTCCCCTCTGTATCCGCTCACAAAGGAGAGTTCATCTTTCTTTTGGGGTGAGAAAGAGCAGAAGGCCTTCAACAAAATTAAATGGGCCCTGCTATCAGCTCCAGTCTTAGAACTGCCTGATGTGACTAAGCCATTTCATCTGTATGTAGCTGAAAATAAGGGGATAGCTAAAGGAGTCCTGACTCAGAGACTGGGTTCATGGAATCGGCCCATGGTATATCTGTCAAAAAAATTAGACTGTGTGGCAGCAGGATGGCCCAGCTGCCTCTGGATAGTGGCTGCTTTGGTGGCTTTAGTCAAAGACACTGACAACTTAACTTTGGGACAAAACCTTACAGTTACGGCCCCCCATGCTCTAGAAAGTGTAGTGCACCAGCCTCCTGAGAGGTGGCTGACAAGTGCCAGGATGACTATCAGTCACTCCTCCTGAATTCAGACCACATCAATTTTACACCTGCCACAGGGCTTAACCCAGCCACCCTACTCCCCAACCCTGACTTAGAAGGATCAGCTATCATTCATGATTGCCGACAAGTGCTTGCAGCGGCTCATGGCACTCACACAGATCTCACTGACCAGCTGCTCCCCAATGCTGAAGCCACTTGGTACATGGATGGGAGCAGCTTTCTTGAAGAAGGTAAGCGCCAGGCAGGGGCAGTGGTGGTAGATGGAAAATGGGTCATTTGGCCTGCAGCTCTTCCCCAAGGGACTTCAGCACAGCGAGCTGAACTGATTGCCCTCACAAAAGCTCTTAAAATGGCGAAACAGACAAAGATAAATATCTACACAGATAGTAGATACGCTTTTGCTACTGCCCATGTACACTGGGCCATTTATCAACAAAGAGGGCTTCTCACTTCAGCTGGAAAGGACATTAAAAATAAACAAGAGATCCTGGCTCTACTAGCTGCCCTCATGCTGCCAACTAAAGTAAGCATCATCCACTGTCCAGGTCATCAAAAGGATGGGTCTCCTATAGCTGAGGGAAACAATATGGCAGATCAAGTCACCCAAGAAGCAGCTTTGGGAGATGTTATACTTGAATTACTCACTGTAGACCCTAATGAAACAGAGTCCCCACCAAAACTTCAAAACGGTAAGCAGACTATAAACCCAAAAGAGGCAGAAGAGATGTTAAAACAGATGCACTGGTAGACTCCTGGGTACAAAAAAATTAATCACTCTAATTAACAAAACTAACTGTGAGATTCCAGGACTTCACAAGCTAGCAGAAAATGTTGTCCAAGCCTGTATACCACGCCAGAAGGTCAATCCCAGTCAGAATAAGACAGAATCCGGTAAGAGACTGCATGGAGACAGTCTGGGGGCCTACTGGGAAGTTGATTTCACTGAAGCGCGTCCTGCCAGGAATGGCAACAAATATCTGTTAGTCTTCATTGATACATTTTCAGGGTGGGTAGAAGCCTTCCCCACCAAAAATGAAACTGCCTGTATGGTGGCTAAAAAAAATCCTAGAAGAAATATTTCCCCACTTTGGGGTCCCTAAGACACTAGGGTCAGGCAACAGGCCAGCCTTTACTGCCCAGATAAGTCAGGAAGTGGCCAGGTATTTGGAGACTGATTGGAAGTTACATTGTGCATATAGACCCCAAAGCCCAGGACAGGTAGAAAGAATGAATAGAACTCTAAAAGAGACCTTGACTAAATTGTCCTTGGAAACTGACGGTACAGACTGGATGGTGCTTCTCCCTTTGGCCTTGTTCCGTGTAAGGAACACCCCCTCTCGTTTCCATCTTACTCCCTTTGAGATTTTGTATGGCACTCCCCCTCCCTTGTTCACCCTTGAGAGAAAAATTGACCCTAGCTGTTGTTGTAACAATGATTTATATGCCAGATTAAAGGGACTCCAACTGGTCCAGAAGGAGGTGTGAACGCAGCTTGCTTATGCCTATCGACCAGGCACCCCGGAGACCACTCACCCATTCTAGATCGGGGATTTTGTCTACATTCATCGACATCGTTCACAGAATCTGGAGCCTATGTGGAAAGGTCCATATGTTATGCTGCTAACCATCCCAACTGCTGTCAAGGTTGACGGAATCTCAGCTTGGATCCACGCCTCCCATGTGAAAAAAGCACCTAAAGCCTCAGCAGAATGTCAAGTTCACTGCACTTCCAACCCTCTCAAGCTCAAGCTCCAACAATCCTTAGACTCTTAACTCCCCTTTTGCTTACCCAGCTGACTATGAGTTTCCCCAGCCCCATGTGCCCAAACGCCTTACTTGGCAGGTCTTGTCCCAAACAGGAGATGTGGTTTATTCTAATTCCACCCTAGCTTCCCCCTGGACCTGGTGGCCAGAATTGCATCCTGATTTCTACCAACTGGCTGCAGGGCTAGACTACTGGGACATCCCTGGTTATTATCTGACAGGGGGAAAGGACCCAACAACAAAAGGGCTGCCTGAGTGTGATGGAAAGCCAACCTACTCGCACAAGCCATGTTCTGGGAATGGGCTGAGAGGTAGAGGATTCGATTGCAAACACCCCCAGCTATGCAATGAACAATGAAAAATCCCAATTTATGTATGCCCTAGGAATAACTCTAGAGAAAAAAGCTGCACATGTGGGGGAATTGAAACCTTCTATTGTGGTGCCTGGGGCTGTGAGATGACAGGTGATACTCAATGGCTTAACTCAAAGAGTGACAATGCAGGCGAGTCGGGGTTATGAATATAAACAACCAGGGCTAAGTCAACACACCTGTATTAGGCCTTTCAGTGGTACTACTTTTGTCCAATATAGGGTCTCTGTACAGGTAGATTCTCAGCAAGGAGACTGGAAAGGAACAGGCCCATATCTTAATTTTACTTGTAACCCCCTCATCTTCAAGTTCATGGAGACAGGAAAAAAACTTACAACTCAATGGATAAGAGCAATAACATGGGGTCTAAGATTATATGTCACTGAACATGATGATGGAGTGATTTTCACTATAAGATTAAAATTGAATCCCCGCCACCCACTGTCATTGGACCTAACTCAGTCCTTAACCAAGGGGTTCTGGTTCCCAGAGCGGTCACTCGAACCTCAGAAAGTCAACAACGGTCGAGGATGCTGACACCTGTCCCCACATCATCCCTTGACCTATCCACCCAAATGAGAATGCTAAAAAGAACCAGGTGCTTACCAGGTTCTCAATGCCACTAACCCAGGGGCAACTGAGTCTTGCTGGCTTTGCTACACTGCCCTGCCACCTTATTATGAAGCAGTTGGGGTGGATGTTGAGATAAACACCACCCCCTCCTCCAAACAATGTAGATGGAAACAAGGTGGGGGAGCCAAGATAACCCTTTCCTCAGTGTCAGGAAAAGGAGTCTGTGTAGGCACTCCATCCCCCTCCCAACAACACCTTTGCAATAGAACTGAACATGTCACTGACTCCTACTCCTCTGGGTACCTCATCCCACCTGACGATAGATGGGGATGTGCAGTACAGGGCTTGCTCCGTGTGTGTCTGTAGCTGTGTTGAACACAATAAATGAGTTCTGCATGCTGGTGCAACTATTTCCCAGGCTAACCTACCATCCAGACTCTTCCTTCTTAGATGCCTATGAGGGGGGGCATAAAACTAAAAGAGAACCTGTAACAATGACTTTGGCTGTACTATTGGGTATAGGAGAAGCAACTGGAATAGGAACAGATACCACGGCTTTAGCACAGCAGCCACGATACTATGCTAGCTTACGCCAAGAAATAGACACTGACCTACAAGTACTGGAAGATTCCATTTCAAAGTTAAAAGAATCCTTATCTTATCTGTCTGAGGTGGTCATGCAGAACCAGAGAGGGTTAGACCTTCTATTTCTAAAAGAAGGAGGATTATGTGCTGCCCTAAAAGAAGAATGTTGTTTCTATATAGATCATTCTGGAGTCATTACTGACTCTATGAATAAACTAAGGGAAAGGATAGCTGCTAGACAAAAAGAAAGACAAAGTTCCCAGGGATGGTTTGAGTCATGGTTCAATAAAGCCCCATGGTTTGCCACTTTAATATCTACACTGATGGGACCCCTCATTATCCTTTTCCTCCTATTCACCCTAGGGCCTTGCATACTAAGCCAACTAGTTTCCTTTGTTAGAGAACGGATCAGTGCTGTTCAAGTGCTAATGCTAAGACAACAATATGCCGAGATCCCACTTGAGGAATCAGGCCCCTGATTTCAAGATTGAAATCACTCACTTGAAGAAGAGGGGAATGTAAGACTGTAAAAGTTAATGAACACAAGGCCTTCTCCTCCTTCACGAGACCCTGACCTCACTTCTTCAGGAAACATTCCACAGAACTCAGTCCTTGATAATATCTAAACTTGCATAGCTGGCTGGTTTGCTTTCACTCCCCTGTGATCCCTTTTTTCATTCCCCACTTGCGTCACCACCTAACTTAACATACTCTTTGTTCCTTAATCCCCACCTGTGGCTGTCGCCTGGTGGGCTAAAAAAAAGCTACTCCTTTGTGCTCCCACCTTTTTGTAGCTGCCTGTGTGCTTAAAGGGGCCTGAAAACCGTTTTACGGCATTCACTGCTCTACGGAGGTAGTAGAACCCCAGCGCGTCAGCTTAAATAAACCTCTTGTATATTGCAATGAATCTGGGACTTTGGTGGTCTCTGGGTGTCAGGATTTCAGGGAGCCCCCTCATGGGTTCAACAGATACATTGGTACTGTTCACATATACACTAACTCAATGGTGATGGGCAGAACTATGAGTCCATCTATTGTCTTATGCCTAAAAAAAAAAACAAGCAAACAAACAAACACACAAAAACTGTGTTACTTGTAGAACCAACATGATTGCCAAAGACTCCTAGTTAGGTAAATTCCCTTAGCTGTCACCCTGGGTCATTTCTGAGAGGAACAACACAATAACAAGAAATCCTGTGCTCTCTGTGAGCCCCATGTTCCGAAATGAATCACAGGATTGTCTTTGGGAGTGCAAAATCCAGACCACATTTTTATGATGTTTAGTGTTTCCTTAGCCATAAATATTCTTTAAAATCCAAGTTGGCTATCTGACAGTTTCATTTTCTGCAGACTGCCAGACCGAGGCCATACACCATGTCTGATCATTATCTTTGAATCAAGATCCTGTCCTTTTGATAGCTTATCAATAGCCCTGGCATTCTGACCATCCTCTTTGGTCCCAGATTAATGGTTTCTGCCCTATATCCTGCCTCAAGGCAAAGTGAAGAACAGGGCAGGATGATGAGGCAAAGACAATCCTATTCCTTCTCCACATTGTATCCCCGCTCATCTAGACCATAGGAAATACTCACCTCATTTCATATTTCTCACTATTCTTTCTTTTCTCATATTAAGTTTATTGTGAGGTTAGGAAGCTTAATTTTGCAATATATTGGGTGTAAACATCATTGCTTGACCTTTATAGTTTGACATTGCTAAAGTCACTTATATGAGATTTTGTGTAAAAAAAAAAAAAAAGCATACAGCTTCTTTTTTGCTTTCAGGTGACTCCATTGTCCCCTTATTGAAGATGTGTACTAAAGACTAAATTACAGAGCCTTTAATCCAAAATATTCAAAAACCTAATGTTCTGAGTTTTGCACATAAAGTTTAAGTCCTAAAGGATCCCTAGAAAACTGCAACAAGATACTGTTCCTTCTTGGAATAAAATTGTTCCAAAACTATAGATGAGGATGGCAGCTGTATTTGTGTGTGGGAGGGGACTGGTGATGATAAAGAGTTCCCTAACTCCCAGCACTTGAGAGGCAGAGGCAGGTGGATCTCTGCAAGTTCGTAGCCAGCCTGGTCTACACAGTGAGTTCCAGGACAGCCAGAGTTACATAGCAAGATTCTGTCTCTAAAAAATGAGTTCCTTATCTCTTCTTCACAAAGCCACCTTCACATTTCAGCTCCCCAAATTTTCTTCCTCACTTTTGGTACCAATTATCACTATTTGTCAGGATTCAATCTGAAATGACTAAAATTCAATCTGAGCTGGCATGGTAGTGCACAGCTGTAATCCTACATGTAGCTCATGAGGCTGGGAAAGGATGAAGGCAAGGTGAAGGCTAGTCTAGGCTGAGTGGTGAGCTCCAACCCGGCCTGCTGCATAGCAAAACCATATCTCAAAAAAAAAAAAAAAAGCGGGGAAAAAAAAACTCATCTCCACCTAATTTAAGCACACAAGTACTCCTATTTTGAGAATATTGATTAGAAAACTCCAAGTGTATCAGGGTAGGAACATGATTGATGTCATGGGATAGCTTTCTTGTTTTCTATCACCACTTCTCTCTCCAGAACAACTTTTTAGGAATCTATTCTTATGACTGCAAATATGTTACTAGTTGGAGCCAAATTTTTCTAAACTATTACATGAAGGAAGGAAATAATTCTTTGTAAGTTCCAGAAAAATACTCACAAAAGGGTGTCTACTTTTCACACTTTGGATTATGTAGATATGCTTAAGACAGTTTTGTCAGCTAAGGTGTGATCTTCTGTAATTGACTGGTCTCACCCATCGGAAGTGCATCCACCCCACTGAAGTGGTTGGCTCTAGACACAGAAGAGATAAAGTATGACTCTAGGAAAATATATAGCAATGGAAATCACTAAATGAGCTGCACCGTTTGTGACAGCACATCTGTGTAGCTGCCACAGCAATGCAGAGAAAAAGACTCAGGGACTTAGCCTTTTGCTGTTTAACTAGACGATGATGTGACCCAGAGGTCAGGGACTGGGTCAAATTGGCTTCTGTATTCATACAGCTTAGAACAGAAAATATAGTTTGTATTTAAATTTTTAATAAACATAGAAAGCAAGCAGGCAAGAGGAAAGCATATAATAAATTTCCATATTCTCCGTAGGAAGCCTTATTCTGGGGTGAGGGGAAGTGGACACACTCAACGTGTTGGTGGGAACACTCTACAACAGGAGGAGGAGCAGAGAGCAAACCTTCCATTCCAATCACAGAGTTTCAGTGATGCCCCTTAATGTCAGCCATGCTGGTGACTTGTTTCCAGCTGCCAGTCAGACCCATGGCAAGCCTCACATAAGATCCAGCAAGCCCATTGTTTTTACAGTTGGTCCCGTGTCAGAGCAATTTAAAAATTGAAGAAGGATCCATCTGGCAGCCATTTCTACCTCCACTGAGGGGCCCTAGCACCATCATTTACAATTTCTCCAAAATTTAAAGCATGCTGATAGGACAGATGTTGGGGGAAAAAATAAGATAATTACATTTTCATGCCCTACAATAAGTGACAGAGTCAACGAAGTCTAGCCCTCAGCTCAGTATCCGTATTCTCCGAAGGAGGACTTCACAGAAACATTTCTCATATTCCCAACCACTACTTTTCTATACTCCCCAGCCACTGTTGGCTACTACATTAATTAGCTGGTAAGTACAATAGGTGTCGTCACAATTTTGGAATTGTGGTTTCTTAAAAAAACAGTAATATTATAGGAATATGTTTTTGTTTTAATCCCAAGTGTGGAGATATGGGGCTGACTGATTTGCCTCAGGCTCTAGCAGAGGTGTGGTTTTGCCAGCTGCAGTTAGTTTCTGGTATTGTGTGACATTTGGAATTCTGAGGATTTTTCAGAGGAGAGGATGTATAAATGCTAGAGCCCAGATAGGTGGGGTGGGGGTTTGTTGGTCGTTGGTGGGAGTGTGGTTCTTGATTACTGTTGGTTGCTGTGGTTGCAATTTGCTAAGTAGTTGCCATGTGCAAAGGAGAAACAAGAAGAAGAAATTAAATATCCTGATGGCAAAGATCAAACTTGCCCCAAGGAACTAGATGCCCTAATCAGCAGGAAGTAGCCTAACAATAGGGTTGTCCCTTTTGTGATCCCTGACTTTATTCAGAGATCTCTTTCCTTTTATCTCTATCCTTTTTTCTCTTTTATCTGGTGTTAGGGGGTTGAAAGGGTAGAAGAAAAGGGGTGGAGATGGGTGGGAGAAGGATGAACCCACAAAGTAGCAAACGCCAGCTACGTAATAAGTTCAAGTATTTGTGATGAGAGAGAAGTACTTGTCCCAGAGCTCAACAGTGTGGTTATCAAGTAGCACCTGCAAAAGGATCAAGATAGGAAAGAGTTTCTTGAATAACCATATGCTAAGAGAGAACTGTACTTTCTATAAACATGAGACCTGGCAGGAACTACAAGTGCAAAATAGAGTGCTACCTGATGTTATACAGATTCTTATTAATAGCAATTAGTCTAAGTAAAAAGTCCAGGATTAATAATAAATTAGAAACAATGGGCATAACCCAAGAAAGAACCAGGAAGTCACATGATAACCATTGAAGCTGTTATGTTTAGACAAAAGTGAAGGCCCCTCCCTCTCTCTCTCTCTCTTTTTCTCTCTCTGTTTCTCAGTCTCTCTCTGCTTGTGTGTGTGTGCACTCATATGTATGCATTTTTATACATGCATTGTGTTCCTAACATTGAATGAAACACAGTGTCACAATTCTGAGGCAATAGATTCGAGGGCGTATTAGAGCCAGGAAAAAACAAATTGATGGTATCTAGCAGCCATTATGTACATGCTATGTGAGTTGGAAAACACATTGGGCTCAGTGTCCCTCAGCATATTTACAGAATGAAACTCTTGTAGTTTCTTCATTCTTCTATGCATGCTGATAAATCTTCATCACCAACTTTGTATAACCTACTGTCCCAGGGAAGCAGGAATCTCAACTGGGGAATTGCCTCCAACAGAATGACTTGTGAGCATGTCTGTGGGCCATTTTCTTGATTTACAATTATGTAGGTTGAAACAGCCCTCTCTGGGTGTTGCCACACCTAGGCAGGTGGGCCTGGCCTATACAAGAAAGGTGGCTGAGCAAGATAGAGGGAACAAACCAGTAAGCAGCAACACATCCCCATGGTTTCTGCTAGAATCCCACCAATCATAAATAGTAACCATAAATAGTAACCTGTAAAAAATAAATCTTTTCCTCCATAAGTTTCTTTGTGGTCATGATATAAAAACAACAGAAAAGAAAATTAGATTGATATGTATGAAATATGAATGAGGAAGTAATATTTTTGAAGGAGCTATGAATCTAGAAAACCTTTGATAAGAAGGGGAAGATTCTTACTCTGCATCTGAAGCAGCACACCCAGGCACATCGCCATCACATCCTGGGAAATCTTCTTCTGCTGATCACAGAATACTCTTGTGTCTTCAGACACCACCATCCTCTCAGAGATCCAGGATTCAGCACATGCTCTTCCTCTAGATGGGATCTCTTTCACCCTGTCATTCACTGAAGTCATGTGGACACTCTACTGCTTCTAGGTAGAAAATGAGGAACTGTTTAATTGGCCAACACTGGAAATGGTTATTAGCTTCTATGTTATAGAACATTATCATTGAAATCAGGCATCCTCATACCTTCTCTGTCTTACAATTCCTATCCAAAAATGGTGAATAGATCATGAAAGGTCCTGCTCCCAATGACACCATAGGTGTATTTATTTATTCTTCCTTCATCCTGGCTTCACATAATCATATGGGCAATTGAGACCAAGAGTCAGCTTAAGTATAATAATCTCTCTTTTTTCACAAACAAGCCAACACTTGGGGCAGTAAGGATTGCTGGGTAGGCACAGTAAGAAATCCTGCCTTTGAGCTAAGTGACATGCTCAGTCTTTAGGGGGAAATTCGGTGTTAAGGTGATTCTGCATTCCTTAAAACAAAATCATTTTGACTTCTGTTCTTGTTCTTTGTCCCATCTTGAAGATGCCAAGGAAAGGGTTCGAATGATGGTCAGTGTGGATTCAGCTGCTGTGGGCCCTGTATCTGTCATAACATCACCACTGGAGAAATCCCTCTCACTGTACACACATGGCAACAGCTCTATTAAGCTTCTCTCAACTCCCCATTCAGAATTCTTTCCTATGACAGCCCTCCCAGCAGGCTTTGCTCTGTCTCCAGTGCAGCCTGCTTGCTATTCTCAGGTGTTGCAGTGATTTGTGCATACATGTCTCTCCTCCCATAGTTGAAATTCCCCAGAGATTTTCTATTCTCTATACATCTCCCTTTTGCTCCCAGAGCTGTATCTAGATAATAATAGGCTCTCAATAAAAGTGGCAAAGGAACATTAATTTAACATCACTTGAATGCAACTTGCATTTATTCCCCGAGGGGGATGCATACCTGCCATTTTCATAAGTTTATCTCTCTAGAGAAAGAAAGCAAAAACTTATCAGATTTATTGATCCAACTTTGAAAACCCTCAAACTACTGCAGCATTTCTTTTCCATCTTCGCTGAGAACCTTTGATAACATCTGTAGACTTTATTCAGCTCTTAAAGGTTATGTGCTGCTCACAGCCCTGCTTATATTTTAAGAAGTTACACAGTGTCACTGCAGATTTGTGGGGAGAACACTCTCCCATCCAACTACCTGACCTGGTAAACAGTCTTCAAAGCATGCACTCCTTTAGTACCCATTGAACTGAGCAAGCAGGCAGACAGGGGTGGTACTCTTGGACTGCACAGGACCTGTTGCTGAGGCACTTATTAAGGACATCTCTTTAACCCCTACAATCCCAAATGATCCAGACCCATTTTCAAGGAAACCATCCTGGAAACTAACTGCTCTGACTGGTGTCAGTGATATTCTCAGAACTTTCTACACAATTAAAACAGCTGGAGGTTGAGATCACGGCTCTGTGGGTAAAACATATCACTCACAAGCTTGAGAACCATAGTTCAATTGGTTCCTCAAAGCCACATACAGGATTGCAGCACAAACACATGCAATCCCAGTGCTTTTGTGGGAATATAGAAGGCAGAGACAGGAGCACCCCAGGAACTCACAGGCCAGCTGGCCCAGCAAGCACAACAGCAAACAGGAGACTCTGTCTCAAAGAAAGGTAAAGGCTGTACATGGATCTCCACATTCATGCTGTGGCATTTATGCACATGCATTAATATATTCAAATACCACAAATAAATAATCCATTATCCATTGAGGGCAGAGCTGATACTATCTGTAGGTGGCTGATAAAGATACTGATACTGAAGCGCTGGTCCCTTAAGGACTCAGCCAAGGTCTACTCTAGGAAGCAGCCCTGAGGTCCCATCCTAGACACACCACCCTCATTTAGGATTAGACAAAAGGGCCCATCATCAACAACCTTATGAAATTATTCAAATCTCAAATGTCACTAATTTAGAAAGACTAGAAAGTGGCCTTATTTTAGGACTTCTGAAATTTTAAGGTGGACTATAATTCTATTCAGTGAAATTCTGTTATCTTTGCTTTTCAGTTTGGTGAGTTTTGCTCACTACAAACAACAATGCACTATGTGTCAACCTCAAGATACAGAACATACTGCTCATCACTTCCTGAACCCCTTCAAATCAGTCCCACACCTCTGGGAAATTATTTTGTTATACCATAGATTGATTATTTGTTTTGTGGTATTGCTTTTAAATCAAAACAATTATTTCAAATTATCACCCTTTGAATGGTGAGAAAATTCATCTCAGGTCAATGGAGGTTTTTCCCACGTGGCTTCTCTGGGTCTTGATTTATTTGTCACATTTAAAATGGTTTAAATGATCTATGTGTACAAATGTGCCTGTGTGTGCATGAGTGTACATACATACTCAATCACAATTATTAAAAAAAGAAGAAGAAATGCTCTGGAGGCGACAATGTGATAATGCTGTGAAAATAAGATTAGGACCCATTTTCAATCAATAAATATGTGTGTTGATCAGATACCACAATTAACTGTTTAATTAACACCTTCTACCTAAGCAAGGTGCCTGCCCCAGAAATAGTAGTTGGTAGTAAACACAATGAAGCAAGCACCTCTCTGAAAGAAAACCACCACACAATGTCATTTTTCATTTAGGATTCAGAGCTATGCCTCATGGTTGCTATCTATCACCTAAAATTGTATGAGAAATCTCATTGTTTCTTTTCAGTAATCATGATCTTAACAATACAAATTTATGTATGCAGTATGATCCATATGTTTAGTGCATACATGATCAAATCCAAATAATCAATGCTTCCATAGCCACGTTTTAAATTTGAATTTTTGAGTAGTATGAAACTTGTGTTTACTTAGGGGTGTGGTGCATATAAATGCATACATAGAATGCTTGAATCAGGATACTTTACTGCTCCATCTCCTTAGCATTACTTTTTTAAAAAAGAGATTCTATATTTTTAATTCATTTTGAGTGTACTTATTGCAAAAATAAAATTCATACATCTAACTTATTATCAATTTAATAAACAAATATGATACTTTTAATTTACCTGAAGATAAGAAAAAGACATTCTGTGGTCTTGTTAAATAGGTTTTGGAGCCATTTGTTGGACTGAAATGGGGAGCCTTTTGGGGGAAAAATATATACCTTAAACTTAAAAAAAAAAAAAAAAAAAGGAAGGGTATGGGAGGATTTAGGGGAAAGAGGGTGGAACTGGACGGGGGAATAGGGAGAGAATTGCAATTGAGATGTAACTTGAAGAAATAAAAAATATATTTAAAAAATTAACAGTAAAAAAGAAAAAAAAGACATTCTTACAAAATACACGATGAAACAAATGATTCTTATTTATAGACCACTTTATCATTTTTGTTGGGTGCTTTCATGTTTCTCTCTTCTTTCTAGTTATTCATAAAATACAGGCTAGTATGAAATATAGTCTCTATAGTTCTATAGGATGTTAGAACTTATACTTCTGACTTCATGTTACCTAACTTAACACTATCACTCCCCCCCATCTCTATTAATCATTATTATATATCTTGGTTATTTCTTTTTCCTTTTTTTTTAAATTAAAAGTAGACTTTTTTCATACAAAGTATTCTAATTACAGTTTGTACTCACCCACCTCCTCCCAGATCCTTCCCATCATCCTCCTATCCAGATGCACACCCTATCTCTCTCTCTCTCTCTCTCTCTCTCTCATTGGAAAACAAACAAGAATCTAAAAATAATAATAAAATAAAGTAAAATCAAGCTGGAATACGACTAAACAAACAGAAAAAAAAGAGCCAAAGAAAGTTCACAAGAAGCACATAAAGACACAGAAACTCACACACGTTCACACAAACAGAAATCTATAAAGACACAAAACTAGAAACCATACTGTATACACAAAGGACCTGTAAATAAAAATAAAAAAACAAACCAAACAAAATAAAACAAAACAAAAAAGTCCCAACAAAGCATTAAGAGATACAGAACCCGCAAAATGACATGAAGTTTGTTTTGTATTGGCCATCTACTCCTCAGTATAGGGGATGCCCTTAAGAGTGGTTTGTCTACACAGTGACACTCCCTTAGGGAAAGCAATTTTCCTTTGTGAGCAATTATCAATTAGAGATAATTCCCGGGTTAGGAATGAAGACTTGTGTCCACTTCCCCTCTCAGTGCTGAGACCCCATCTGGTTTGAACCTATGCAGGCATGTTGCCACAATCTCTGTGAGTTTATTTGTACATTCTTATTTTGTTGGTGTGTCTATACCTTCTGGCTCTTACAATCTTTCTATCTCTTCTTCCAGGTTTCCCTGAGCCCTGAAGGGAGGGGAGGCTTCCTATGAGGACTGAGTGTTTCAAGGTCTCTCACTTTGCATATTGTCCATTTCTGGGTCTCTGTATTCCTATATATTGCAAGAAGAAACTTCCCTAATGATGGCTGAGCAAGACACAGATCTATAAATATAGAGTTGAGTGTCATTAAGAGTCATTTAACTGTTGCGTTCTTTTATCAGAACAGTAGTATTTGGTTTTCTCCTGGGTCCCTGGACAATCTAGTCTAAGGTTCCTGGTCACTCAAGCAGTGGGAGGTATTGGATCCATCTCATGGGTGGCTTTTAAATCAAATCCGATATTGGTTGCTTTCTTCCATAAACTTTGTGCCACTATTGAACCAGAATATCTTGCAGGCTGATCACCATTGTAGATTGAAAGGTTTGTAGCTGGGTTAGTGTTTATCTTTCTCTAGTAGCATGCAAAGTACCTTCCATCCCCATGAACACTAGTCAGTCAGGTGAATGTTCTAACTAAGCACCAGCTTTACTTCTCCATATTCAGTAAGTTATGTAGGTGTTGCCATAAGCAATAAAACCTTACCATCAGTTTGTAGATAACAACCAATAGCCTTGGAAATAGCCTGGGTGGTTTGGGGTGTTTTTAGGGTTCCTTCGGCCAAGAATTTGATTCAGTGTAACTCATTCTGGAGGTTTCATTTGGTAATGAGAGAAGACAATTTGGAGCTTTGTCTCCCTGTTATTTTATGATTTCACTTAGATTTCTTTCATGTATGTACATATCATAAGAATCTTCTGCTTTATTAGATTTACATACGAACCCTCAAATAGCCCTTGAATTTTGATGTCTCTCCCTATATTCTCTTTCTTCACTCTTTCTTTGCCCAACCTGCTCAGTTGATCCTTCCATATTGCTATCCATCTATAACTATCTGTACTATTTCCCCTTCTTAGGAAGATCTATCCCTACAACCCAGTCCTTTACTGTGGTGGTTTAAATAAGATTGACTACAATAGGCTCATATATTTGCATGTTTAGTACCCAGTTGATGAGCTTTCAGGGAAGGATTAGGAAGTGTGGCCATGTTGGCAATAGGTGTGGCCTTGCTGGAGAAGTTGTGTCACATGGAGTGGGTTTTGTTGTTTTAAAGGCAACAGCAGAGTCAGTGTTTTCACTACCACCACCCTCTTTTTCCTGCCTGAGGATCAGTAAGTAAATATCTCAGATGCTGCTCCAGAACCATGCCTGTCTGCTTCCCACCACGATCATAATTGACTAAGCCTCTGAATACAATTAAGCCCTCAATTAATTGCTTTCCTCTACCAGAATTGTATGGGTCATGGTGTCTCTTCACAACAATAAAGCAATAACACTCTATGCTTAACATCTACGGGTGTATGAATTGTACCTGGCTCATTGAAGACTTTACAATTAATATCAACATGTAAGTGAATACATACCATATTTGTCTTTTGAGGTCTGGGTTACCTCACTCAGGATGATTTTTGTTTGTTTGTTTGCAACTCCATCCATTTATCTTCAAATATCGTACCATATAAATGTACCACATTTTTTTTTTATCCATGCTTCTGTTGACAGTCATATAGGGATTTTGCAATGTCTGCCTCTGGACAGAGTGGCAAAAAATATGGTTGACCAAGTTTCTCAGTCGAAAAACTCAGAGTCTTTGGGTATATATGCAAGAGTGGTGTAGCTGGATTTTGAGTAACATGAACTCCCAGCTTCTTGAGGAACTGCCACACTGATTTTAATAGTTGCTGTACAAATTTTCAATGGTCCCACCAACAATGGATGAGTAATTCTGTTACTCCACAAAGTTGCCAGCATGAGCTATCATTTCTTTTATTGATCTTGGCCATTCTGACAAGTAGAAGAAGAAAGCTCAAAGTAGTTTTGATTTGCATTCCCCCAACACTTCAGAATATTGAATAGTTCTTTAAATGTTTCTTAGTCATTTGAGCTTCATCTTTTGAGAATTCTCTGTTTAGATCTGTACATTATTTAAAAATTTTTTCAATGTCCATGTTTTTTAGTTCTTTATATATTTTAGATGATAACACTTTATGGGATATGTAGTTGGCACAAATCTTTTCTCATGCTGGAGGCTGCCATTTTGCCCAAATGATGGTTTCCTTGGCTAAACAGAAGTTTTCCGTTTCATGTGTGCTATTCATGTTCAGTTCAGAAATCCTTTTCACGTGCTAATGAATTGAAAACTATTCCCTACTTTCTCTTCTGTCAGATTCAGTGTATCTGCCCTTATGTTGAGGTCTTTGCTACATTTACAATTGAGCTTTGGACAGAGTGGTAAGTATAGATCTATTTGCATTCTTCTACATGTAGCCATCCAGTTTGACTAGCACCATTTGCTGAAGATTCTGTCTTTCTTCCAGTGTATAGTTCTAGCTTGTGTGTGTGTGTGTGTGTGTGTGTGTGTGTGTGTGTGTGTGTGTGTGTGTGTGTAAACCTTGGGTGTCCATAGATATGTACACTTCTGTCAGGTTCTATCATTCTATTCCATTGATCAGCATGTATGTTTTGTGTCCCAAACCATGCTGGCTTTATTGCTATACAATTTGAGGCAGGGATGATGATACCTCCAGCAGCTCTTTGATTATTCAGGATTACTTTAGTTATCCTGGCTTTTCTGTGTTTCCATATGAAGATGGAATTTTTCTTTTCAAGTGCTGTGAAAGATTGTGTTATAATTTTGATG
This sequence comes from Lophiomys imhausi, assembly GCA_907164525.1. Classification (NCBI taxonomy): domain Eukaryota; kingdom Metazoa; phylum Chordata; class Mammalia; order Rodentia; family Muridae; genus Lophiomys; species Lophiomys imhausi. The sequence continues at coordinate 339,910 of CAJQZJ010031511.1, forward strand.
GGGATTGAATTGAATCTGTAGATTGCTTTTGGTAGGATGGGTATTTTTACTATATTAATTCTACCAACCCAAACCCCTTCCATTTTCTAACACCTTCTTCAATTTTGTTCGTCAAAATCGTAAAGTTTTTGTTATACAAGTCTTTCACTTGCTTAATTTGAGTTACTCAAAGTTATTTTTGAAGCTATTGTGAGATGTATATTTCCTGGTTTCTTTCTCAGTCCATTTGTCATTTATATATAGGAAAACTACCAATTTTGTGAATTAAATATATATTCTGCTACTCTGAAAACTTTCTGTGAAAGTTTTATCAGCTGTAGGAGTTTCCTGATGAGAATTTAGGGTCATTTACGTTTATAATTATATCATCTGCAAATGAAGACACTTTAACTTCTTCCCTTCCTATTTGTATACCTTTGATCTCCTTCAGTTCTCATGTTGCTTTAGCTAAGACTTCAAGAACTATATTGAATAGATATAGAGAAAGTGGACAAATTATCTTGTTCCTGATTTTAGTGGAATTTCTCTCCATTTAATTTGATATTGGTTATAGGTTTGCTATGAACTATCCTTATTATGTTGAGGCATGCACCTTGTATCCCTAATCTGTCCAGGGCTTTTATCATAAAAGGATGTTGGATTTTGTCAAATGTCTTTTTGATATCTAATGAGTTTATTGTGTAGTTTTTGTTTTTCAGTTTGTTTATGTGTTGGATTACATATATTGATTTGTGTATGTTGAACCATCCCTGCATCTTTGAGATGAAGCCTACTTCATCACGGTAGATGATCTTCCTGATTTCTGTTCTTAGATTTGACTTTGCAAGTATTTTGTTGATAAGTTTTACATCTATGGTCATAAGGGAAATTTTTCTGTAGTTCTTTCTTTGTTTGGTCTTTATGTGGGCATCAAGGTAATTGTGGCCTCATAAGAATAATTGGGCAAAGTTCTTTCTGTTTCTATTTTGTGGAATAACTTGTGGATTATTGGCATTAATTCTTCATTGTAAGTTTGGTAGAAATCTGCACTAAAACCATCTGCCCCTAACCTTTTTTCCCTTTGGTTGGAAGACTTAACTACTGTGTCTATTTAACTAGGGATTCTAGGTCTGTTTAAATTGCTTATCTGATCTTCATTTAACATTGGTAGGCAGCATAAATCAAGAAAACTATACATTTCTTTTAGATGTTTCCAATGTAGTAGAGTACAGGTTTTTAAAAGTATGCACTTAAGATTCTCAGAATTTTCTCAGTGTCTATTACTATGTTCCCCTTTTGATTTCTAATTTGGTTAATTTGGATCTTCTCTCCAACCTTTTAGTTAACTTGGCTAAGGGTTTGCCAATCTTACTGAATTTTTGCAAGAAACAACTCTTGTTTTAAAATTGAGTCTTTGTATTTCTTTTGTTTGGTTGGTTGTTTCTATTCTATTGTTTTTAGCACTGAGTTTGATTATTTCTTGTTTCTCCTCCTTTTGGGTATTATTTTTTCTTTTTGTTTTAGAGTTTTCAGGTATGCTTTTAGGTTACTAACATGAAATATCTCATATGTATGTATGTATGTATGTATGTATTTATGTTTATATACTTAGTGTTATGAACTTGCCTTTTAAACTGCCTTCATTCTGTCTAATAAGTTTGGGCATTGTGTTTTTATGTTCATTCAATTCTAAAAGTTTTTTCTTTCTCAAGTTCTGTCTTGATCCATTTTTCATTCAGTAATGAGTTGTTCAATTTCTATGAGTTTGTAACATTTCTCTTGTTTCTATTAATATACAGCTTTAGTTTGTGGTGGTTAGATAGTATGTAGAGTATTATTTCAATTATTTCGTATCTGTTGAGAAATGCATTGTTTCCACATATGTGGTCAGTTTGGGAGAAAATTCCATAAGGTGTTGAGAAGAAGGTATATTCTTTTGTGTTTGAGTGAAATATTTTGTAAATATGTTAGGTCCATTTGGTTTATGGAGTCAGTTAACTTCAGCATTTCTCTGTTTAGTTTTTATTTGGATTATCTGTCTATTGGCAAGAGTAGGGTCTTGAAGTTACCTGCTAAAAATGTGAGGGTCACTGTGTAATTTAAGATGTGGCTGTGGATGGTTGAATTAGTGGCAAGCCTATCTCTTGGCATGAAAAAAACCCTTGCTCCAACTGCAGACAGACTGCTGTCCAAAAAGGACAAAACTTGGTAGTAGGGAAGTCGACAGCCTAACTCTGCCAAGACAGGGTAGGTAAGTCCTTCATAATCCCTGCTCTACAACAAATGTCTGTCAGAGAAACAGGACCCAATGGCTGAAGATTGATGCTGTAATGTATGGAGAGAAAATGGGAACTGTCCAGGCAGCCACTGGTATGTCATTTCTTAGTTTTGGAAGATGCAGGCCCTGCACTTCCTATATAAGCAGATATATTTATCCCTCTCAGGTCTCTGAGGTGGTTGAAGAATAGACAGCTAGAGTCTCATAGTTGAATTTTGAGTTGTTTAGGAATCAAGAGGGTGTTATAGATCTAAGAAGATACTCTTAAAAGTGTGTTGCAAGTTAATATGAATGTTGAGAGTCAGATATAGACCTTTAAACTCATGGAGATGGTTAGATAGTAGAATGTTAAAGTCAGGGGCCAAATATGTATAAACTGGACATTGGGAAGGTATACTGGGTCATTTAACTCTCATAAATGTGGCATATTTATATCTGTTGTTTTGTATAGTATTTATTGTTATAAGAGAAGGAACCATCTGTTGGACTGAAAGGGGAAGCTGCTGGGGGGAAGAGGTTGGAAGGGCGGGATAGGAAGGGGGAATAGGGAAGGGTTTGTGACTGAGATGTAACTTGAAGAAAAAAAATAAAGTATTAAAAAAAAAAGATGTGGCTGTGTTTCTTTTATAAACTTGGGTACCCTGTGCTTTGTGCATCGATATTATGAATTGCAATATTTTCTTGGCAGGTTTTTCTTTTGTGAGTGTTGTGTCCTTCCCTATCTCTTCTTATTAGTTTGGTTTGAAGTTTATTTTGTCAGATATTAAAATGGCTACATTGGCTTACTTTTTAGGTCCATTTTCTTGCAAGACAATTTTCTATTTTTATACACTGAGGTGATGTCTATCCTTGATGTTAACATGTTTCTCTTGGATTCAGTAGAAGAATGAATCCTGTTTTCAATTCCTATCTATTAGTCTGTCTTTTAATTAAGGAATTGAGACCATTTATGTTGGGAGTTGTGCAGTGTTTGCTGATTCCCATATTTTATTGTATTAGTGTGGATTTTTTGCTGTTCCTTTGATTTACTGGCCTGATATTCCTTGTGTTTTCCTCCATGTAATTTACCTCTTTGGGTTGAAATTTTCGTTCTAGTACCTTCTGTACAAATAAATTTTTAGATATATACTGCTTAAATTTGATTTCATGGTGAAATGTTTTTCTTTCTCCATCTATTGTTATTGAAAGTTATGCTAGGTATTTAGTCTAGGATAGCATCTGTGGTCTACTAGAGTTTCTAGAGCATCTGCTCAGGTCTTTCTAACTTTAGACTCTCCATTGAGAGTCAGGTGTTATTCTAATGGGCTGGCCTTCATGTGTTACTTTGTCTTTTTCCCTTACAGCTTTTGATATTCTTTCTTTGATCTGTACATTTACTGTTTTGAATTTACCTGCTGAGGGGAATTCTTTTCTGGTTCAGTCTATTTGGTGTTCTGCATGTTTTTGAACCAAGATAGGCATGTCTTTCTTTAGGTTGTGGAAATTTTCTTCTATGATCTTATTGAAAATACTTTATGTGCCTTTTGTGAAGAATTTCTACTACTTCCTCTCTTCACATTATTCATAGATTTGGTCTTTAATAGTGTCCCAGATTTCCAGAATGTTTTTTGCCTAGATTTTTTTTTTAAGATTTAACATGTTATTTGTTTGAGGTATTCATTTTTTTCTATAGTCTTCAATGACTGAGATTCTTTCTTCCATCTCTTGTATTCTGTTGTTGAGGCTTACCTCTGAAGCTTTTGCTTGACTTCCTAAACTTATCATTTCCAGTTTTACATATGTCTGGGTTTTTTGTTTTTTTGTTTTGTTTTGTTTTGTTTTGTTTTTAGTGTTTCTGTTTCTACTTTCATGTCTTGAATTGTTTTTTTTTTTCATTTCCTTGCACTGTTTCTCTTTCATTGATTCCATGAATAGGTTTGTTCATATTGTCATAGGTCTTTGAATATGCATAATAGCTATTTTGAAGACTTTATCTTATGTTTCAGCTATATTATATTTTTCAGGGCTTACTCTAGCAGAGTAACTGAGTTTTGGTAGAGACATATTGTCCTGACTACTCTTGTGTTTTCATACTGGGTGTCCAGCCTCTGGGTTTGGGATGATTGTAATTCTGAGTGTTGATATCTCATCTTGTCTTTCATGGGTGGGTGCTCCATTTCTTGGTTCCTGTTACTCCCTCTGGATCTTAAGAAAGTGTGGTGGCTGCAGGTGACCTGGTAGGGAATGCTTCTGGGTCCCTGCCAGGTGTGGCCACTTGTGGGTTCTTGGCAGAATATGTTTCTAGGAGCCCAAAGGAAGGAATGAGGATGGGCTAGAAGAAAGTCTCTAAAAGGATCCAAAGGAGAGAGGAAAGTTTGGGTCTGGCAGGAGGATCTGTGGAGTCCCCAGAGAATGGAGACAGAGAGCGAAGCTATGCCCCTGCGGTTGGACTGCTACAGGGCTGGGGATAAGACTATGAAGTTGGAATTAAGGACAGGAAGGAGAGTGGAGATCTGTGACTCGAATCTCAAGCTGGTAATGCCAGCTGGTTTCCTGGTAGAGAGAGCCTCAGGTGTTGGCAGCTAACACAAAGGGATGGGGTAAGGAAGGAAGACTGCTTCCTGGGAGGATTTGTGGAGTCCCCAGAGAATGGAGGCAGGGAGAGAGAGGCTGCTTCAGGTGGTCTGCTACAGGGCTGAAGATGAGACTGGGGAATTGGACATGGAGAACAAGAAGGATAGTGAGGATCATCCACCTGATTCCCAGGCCAGTGTGACCACCAGTGGGTTTCCTTCTTGACTTTTTTTAACACCACATATGAACAAAAATATGTAGAATTTTCCTTTATGCCTTGGACTTATTTCACTTAGTATAATGGTCCCCAGTTCATGTTTTGCCAAAAATAATAGTAGGCAACATTTTTATATAGTTGAATAATATCCCATGTTGTATTTATCCACTCATTCCTTGACAGTTTTATTCCATATCTTACCTATCGCAACACTGCAAAAATAAACATGAGAATGTATATATTTTTTGGCATGTGGTCATTTCCTGTGGATATGTTGAAGGTAGAGAGAGAGAGACAGAGAAAGAGTGTATTTAGAGATGGTCATATAACCCATTGGGGACTAATCCTTAGAGAAGACTGAATCGTGTTCTATTAGCCATCATTAATTGCTTATAACTCTTCAACTAGCAGTGGGGTCCCGTAAGATTTTTCCCATCCACATTGGGATGCTAACTAGTCTTGGAATTGTTCAGTTCTTGTTTAGGTAGTCGTACTATTGAGATTCCATGGGTGAAGCTTACCTGCCATAAACAGAAGACACTATCTCACAGCAAACTTCCCTAACCCACTGGCTCTAGAATCTCTGCCTTTTCCTTCCATGATGCTCTTTGGGCCTTAGGGGTAGGGTTTGTATTGTGGACATGCCAACTGGAGCTGGGCTCCCTACAGTCAATTGTTTTCTGACTTTTGAACAATTGTAGCTTTTTGTAATGTCTTTGTTTTTCTCCAAAAGAAGCTTCTTTAGTGAGGAGAGAGAGCTACACTTACTCTGTCTATAAATTGGAAAATTTGCTGTTGGTGTTTTTAAGTCCCTTGTACTCTCTAAATCAATATTCTTTTCTCAACACTTTGCATTCCCCCTTATTTGGTAGAGGTTGTCTCTCCACCACTTATTGCTTAATTTCTGTACCAATGCACCCTCACTTTATAGAACTTCATTTGTCTGGTTTTGATTTGTTTTCTGCCTGTGGTGTCTTCCATGACACTGTTCTCTTCTACTGTTTCACAGTTCACATCTTAAACTTCTTATTTTAAACACACATGTGCGCGCGCGTGCACGCACGCGCACACACACACACACACACACACACACACACACACACACACACACAC
>CAJQZJ010031511.1:352725-375785 GCA_907164525.1 Lophiomys imhausi
ACACACACACACACACACACACACACACACACACACACACACACACATACTGCAGTACTATCAAGGAAGACCCGGTGAACATTATTCATGAATAGGCTCTCTATTCAGAGTCAGGGGAGAGCAAATAAGAACAAAAGTAAAGCTGGACCCAGAATTCTCTCATGTGCAGTAGCAAAGAGCTTTCCTCATCAGGGCCAGCAAAATGGTTCAGCAAGTGAAGAGGCTTGATCATGCTGCCAAGTCAGAGAACCATAGTTTGAGCCACAACACCCACAAATAAGGAAAGAAGTAACTCCTACAGACTGCCCTCTGACCTTCATACAAGTTCAGTGGAGCACCCCCAGGCCCCTCCCACAAACAAAGCAAACAAATAAATATAGTACAATTTTAAAACAAGAGCTTCGCTTCCCTGCTAATGTAAGCAGAGATTGAATGGAGCTGTAGCTCAACTCCACTGCCTTTAATGTTACGATTCCATCTATCACCTATCAGACTAGTTTTGCAAGATGTTGGCTAAAAGAAAAGGAATAGATAACTCCCTATAAGATCATCCAATAATATCTAAAATGTCTCTGTTTTCATTCCAAGATGATTTGCCATATGAAAAGTGATGTGAGGGGCTCAAACAAGGTAAAAATATCTAATCAATAAATGCCATTTCTAAGGTGATAATAATATTAAATATGTGTGAAGCAACCATAACATAGTGTTTGATTATTAAGAAAGCACCTTTGAAAAAGAATTGAAATTAAAGCTTCAGAAACAAGTCGGAAGTCTCAGCAGCCAAACTAGCTTGGAAGGGGAACTAAGCAGAAATTTTGGAACTGAAAAATAAAAATTACTAAAGAAAAGTCTTTTTTTAAAAAAATCTGTGAAGAATATTGAAAAAGTCAATATGTCATCAACCCACAGGAACAAAGATATTTATAAACCATTCTACACAATAAGACTAGAATACACGGTCTTCTCATGTACTTACAAAATGTGTGCCAATAAACATCATGTGCCAGAGTACACTGGTGTACATTCCACTACACTCAAGGCTGGTGCTCTCTATAGCTAATGAATTTAGAGGTACAAAGCCATAAGAGCAGCCCATGGGGTTTCCTTTGTATGTTGCAACATGGTAGGTGACATGCTAGGATTAATTACATTGTAGGACAGGAAGCCAAAGAGTGACTCAGGGTGGGGGTGGCAAGCCACTCTTTTATAACAACGTGCTATCACAAGAATAACTCAGAGTCCCAAGAGAGGTACACTAATCCTGTCAAAGGACAGTGCCTTTGAAAAAGGGTAACGGCCAAAGAAGATGATTAATTCCCATCAGATCCCACCTCTTAAAGGTTGTTACTACCTTCTAACATTGGAATACTGGGGGCCAAACTTCTGACACATGAACCTCTGGGGAGAAAGCCGTCTCCAGCCACAACGTGAGCCACAAAATAAAACTCAAAATCAAATGTAAAAGGGTTTAAGTCATGTGAAGAATATTCAACAAAACAGCATCAAATGGAGAATGACCAAGAAAAAAAATTGTCAGGCACTGAAAAACAAGATTTTATTATGTGGCTCTGGTTGGCCTGGAACTCCACAAGTAAAGCAGCCATCATCCTGCTTCTTCCAAGTGCTGGCTTGTGTGCATGAGCTATCATACTCAGGCAAACACTTGAAATCTAAGCCACAAACTTCTGAATTATTCACTGATCAAAAGGAAGTCTCAAGAGAATAAATAATGTATTAAGCTGAATGGGGATATGAACACGACTTCTAAAGCATATGTATCTTAGAACAATGCTGGCAGGAACTATATAACACCAGGCATTGATATTAGAGAAAAAGAGAAGTATGAAGTCTCTAAAAGAAAAAGAAAAATAATAAACTCAAAATACATACAAGTAAGAAAATAATAAATATAAAAGCAAAAATAAGTGAAAATGAGAGCAGGAGAAAAATGAGAAAGCCAATGAAAGAAAAAACACACCTCTTTATAAAGATCACTTTAAAAAGATTAATAAGATGAGCAAAACCTCTATGAAGGTTGACAAAGCAAGGGAGAAGATACAATATACCAATATCAGTCATGAAGTAAGAATGTCACTATTCACCCTACAGACAACCACAGGGTGATAAGAATATTATAAAGACGTCCACACAAATGAACACTACAAACAAATGAAGCTCACCCAATATGAAGAAGAAAAAATTTATTTTATTTATTTATTCACTTTACATCCTGAGCACAGCCCCCTCCCTTCTCTCCTCCCAGTTCCATCCTCACACAGCCCTTCCCCATCCCCCCTCTCCTTCTCCTCAGAGAAGGGGAGGCCCCCACATAGGTACCAACTCACCCTGGCACATCAAGTTGCAGCAGGGCTAAGCGAATCCTCTCCGACTGAGATCAGACAAGGTAGCCCAGCTAAGGGAAAATGTTCCAGATGCAGACAACAGAGTCTGAGACAGCCCTTGCTTCAATTGTTAGGGGCCTCACATGAAGACCATGCTGTGCATCTGCTACATATGGGTAGGAGTGAAGAAGAACATTTTAAAAATCCTTACAGAACTTTAGTTTGTAGTTACCAACCCAAGAGTCAAGGTCATAAAGGGCCACAAAATGGTCAGCTACATTGAGCAAATCCTTGTGAGCCTCTATGTGATGATATCAAATAGAACACAGGGGAAAGTGAAAACATGTATGAGGCTAAACTTCAGCTTTTCCTAATTACAGCCCAGTGGGAAGCTGCCATGACTAACTGCAAGTACAAAGAGAAATCCCAGTAGATTACTTGGGGGGGGGGGATAGAGAGGACTGGTTCTGCCTTAATGTTGGGTCTTCTTCCTGCTTCATTCTCAAAGGCATATCATGAATATTTACCTCCAATTTTTAATAAATCGAGAAATAGTCTTTCATTGCATGGACAACTGTGAGAAATTTGATATGCTGGACATCTGAAATAGTACCATGGAGGAGAACACCAACTGTTTATCATGCCCCAACTTCCAAGGTAACCAGGCATGTTGTCCTCACCATGGATTTCCTGCACATAGAACAAGGACCAGATTGGGGATGGTGATTTTTGAACTGAATAGATGTTTTTCTGCAGAGATAATCACTACAAACATTCTCCGTGAAAGTCATTTTCCACTTTATTTCCTGTGCCTTGCCTGGCCAAAAAACAAATCTCACCACAGAACCCTCTGTAGTGGCATCTGCATGCAATCTGCTTCTGACTCCTTTTTGGTATCAGCAGCCCACTCAGAATTCATCTGCTCCTCACAGAATCATGGGGGAATTCTGCAATAGCTGGCATCTCAGGTACATTACTCTCCAGCTCAACTGTAAACTCAACCGTTTTTTAAGCAAGCAATTTGGCAAGCTCTTTAATTTCTTCTAGCAGGATGTGAGCTTGAGTTCCAGTTCTGATAAGCCATAGAGTCATAGGCAAACTTCTTCAACTCACTGAGCGTAGGTTTCTTTACATATCAGATGAATGCAAGAATGCCTAAGAATATGTGGAAATTTCAAAGGTAGAGCATTGTCATAGCACCAAACATCAGTAGGTTCTCAGAAAATGTCTTCAACAAAATGAACCAAGACTCTCTTAAGGATGCTCAATTCCGTATAATGTGCCATTTCAAAGTTCATAAAGCAATTACCATTCCTATGTGTTCACAATCTTGTAGGTCAGGATTTCTGGTAAACATCATAGAGATGGTTGATCTCTTCTCTGTGATGATGGGGCCTGAGCTGGAGGGACTATATGTGGAAGGTGGCTACAGAGACCCTGATGAGTCTTGAGTCCAGGTCCTCAACTGTCTCCTTCAGCTGGGCTTTTTGATTCTTTTCTGCATTGTTTTTGGAAGACCCAATATTTACTATTTGCTCTCAAGTCTGGAGCCATGAGTAGGATGAGGGAAATATATCACAGAAGCCAGAGCATCTGCCCCTCTACACATTTCATCATGGCTCCTGAGCTTCTCCACAGTGTGTTCTCCATGGTCAGACTTCTGATACTGTAGGAGAAATGAGGCCTGTTGTTGAGCAGGAACAAGACCTATTACCAAACCACACATATGCATGGCTGGGCTTCCACATAAAGCCGGCCTGAGACCTGCCGGGGGCATGCCCGGACATACCCGACCTGAGACCTGCTCAGACATGCCCTGAGACTGATGACACCACATCGGGTGAAGACACATGAGTCAATGAGAAAGAGCTACAATAGCAGCTTGCAGTCTGGGAACCAATGAGATACTGGGAGGAGGGTATTAAGGGGGCATCCTCTTCCTGGAATAAACGAGTCTGCTTTTGCCACTTGCCTGAGTCCCGGAGTCTGTGTTCATTGACTTTGTGCCAGCTCACCCCCAGTCCCGAGGGTCTGGGCCTGGATCTCAACAACATGATACCGTGCTTCTTCCTCAATGGAGTGAATGTTTTCACAAGGCCTGACTGTAAATTGCCATGCTTCTTTGATTTGGCCTCAATATCCCACAAATCTCTGTTGGCCATACATGTTACTAAGACCAGCATAATTGACAGGAAGAAAATGGATGCCACTCATGATTGAACATAGCGTCCATCCCTTATCTTCCCATGCTTTCTTTGCAGCATCAGTACACTTTCAGGTGTCCTTAGGTTTTCCTGTTCACATTGTTTTCTGCTTAGTTCTATCTTTTGTCCTTTCTTCTAAACTCTAAGTTAGTTGAAAATTTTACCTAGCACATAACTGAGGGTTTTTTTGCTATGTTATATTATATTTGTGTCATGTTATGTTATGTTTGTTTTGTTTCAATTCAGTTCAAAGTTTACATTGAGACAGCTCTCACTCTATAGCTCAGACCGACCTAGAACTCGTGATGCAGCCCAAGCTTAACTGAAACACAGAAATCCTGTCCCAGCCACCCAAGTGCTAAAATTGCAGACATGTAGCATCACACATGGTTCTGGCTTTTCCTTCTACTGTTGGCATAAAAGGCGCAATCATTAGGTATCAACCGGCAATAAAAAGAAGTACAGCAAAATGCTGACTCAGCAAATACATTTTGCTCCCCAGGAAAGCTGGGACCTTAGATAAGTGTATAGGTAGCAAAGAGGTGATATGTCCCAGTGCAGGCCCAAACAGTCAGCTAGCATCAAAGCTTTGATGTAGACACTAGTTACCTAACCCCCACATGTTCCTAGTTTCTCCATCTGTTTCTCTTGCTCATTTCTGTGCACTGAAATACCATAGTAAAAGCTGGCTTCGTTCATGAAAAGATTCCCAAATTCTCCTCAGTAAACACTTGCCAGGATTTATTATGTTCCTTCCACCCTTGTTTTTTCCCCCAATCATTAATTAGTTAAATGATAATTCCTGAGTCCCAACTACAGCATAAGCTCAGATTTAAGCACTGAGTACCAGTAAATGGTAGTTGAAGATGTTTGCCCTTGTGAAATACTAATTCTAATGAACTGATACCAGTCAGCATGCTGATAGAATTCTTGGAAAAGTAATGGAAGGTCACCCAAATTTAATCATAATGTGGGTGTACCTCCACAAGGTCTGAGGAAAGAGATTTAAAATATAAGAGAAATGAAGGACTGGGAGGTGCATCAGTGGTCAAAGCACTTGATGTGCAAAGATGAGGACTGGGGTTCTCACCTTCAGAACCCTCCCATTTGTTGCAGAGAGCAGCCCATAAACCTAGTGTTGAAGACACAGAGATAGAGGCTCCCATGAGCAAGATGTTGACTAGCCTAGCCTAGCTGAAATCGTAAGCTCCTAGTTAATAAAACACACACACACACAACAACAACAACAACAAAAACTGCTTCTATATATAAGGTGAAAAGTAATTGAGGAATAATCTTAACATCATTCTTCGGCCTACACACACACACTTGCATGTACTCGCATACATATGTACCAACATACATCCACATACATGCACCCTACACTCACACATTGAAAAATATCTACATTTTCATTATTTCCCAGGTGTTTCTAAGCTCTTTATCCATGTTTAAAATAAGAAAAGTAAGCAGTTAGGTAAAGGAGAGAAACAGGGATGAAGGACGAGTGAAACTAAAGGGGAAGAGGAAAAGGAAAGGAGAGGAGAAAGGAGAAAAGTAAATGGCCACTCAGTATGATAACCAATAGTCTGCATAATTGTCTCCTGTTCTCAAAATAGTGGCATTCTGGACTCATGAAAATATTATAATAGTTTTCTATTCAACTTTCATGTTTTATGTTAAACTTTAATCTATTTTAAACAACGTTATTGTGAAATGCCATATGTGAATCAACTTAAATTCATAGTTTTACAGCTGTTCCATGAGCATTAAATAAATAACCCATGTCTTCACTTACTGATTTATTCAACAACTATTTAGGCACTACTGTGTGTCAGACATGGATCTAGATGCTAGAAATATTGCAATAAAATAGAAATAGAAAAGATTGCTTGCCATTTTGGAGTTTAACTTATATCATACATCAAACCTCTGAATGCTTTCAAATATCCATTTCTACAGATTTTATTCCATTCTTTAAAATTGTATGTTATTTTATGTGATGGTATCATACCATAAAAACTGTGGGAAGTTTGTAATCGACATGTTTACTCCCTGATAAAGAAAACTGATCCTTGGTGTTCTTTTTTCACAATTGTCCTTATTGTCCATACTTGTATATTTTTCTACATGTGGCCCAAGACCAAGTCTTTCATTTTGTTTTGTTTTGAAGTATTGGGGATTGATTCAGAACCCCATGTATACTATGCAAGGACCCTATTGCTGGCCTATACCGAAGCCATCAAAATCAACAAGTCTGAACCCAACAGAAAATAGCATGCCATCTGACAAATGCATAATTTTAAAGGCATACTTTTTTCAAAGAAGGGTGTTGGGGGGGGAGTATTGTATCTTTCCACTCAAGACTCATCTAGTTTATGAGTACTCATTCCTATCACTATGAAACAACTTTTAGCTTTATTCATACAGATCTTTCAAATTAAATTAAACTGTGTTTCCTGCCATGTATCTTCTATATTACTGTGGTAAATGGCATTGTCTCTTATATTCAGCCAGGAAATGGACATTTTGTGCATGTGAAAAATACTCATTTCTCTATATTAGTTTGTTCTTAATTCAAAATTTTCAGTTCGTACTCTTCCACTGATTTTATTGTGCTTTCCGTGTAATCATGAAATATACAAATAATGATAACTTACAAAGATCACTTTAAAACAGCTCAAATGTTCAACTAACATCCTTACCCTCAGCCATCCGATCTAGTTTTTATATTACAGCTACAGTGAGTATAATAAACCACAAGTGTAATCTTGCCTCATGCACTATGTCCTCCATTATAAATGTTTCTTATTTCTCTTAAGATAAAAATCAAAATCCTTCACAACATTATGTACACCAATCATCCCTTGTCTAAATCTGTAAGTTCATTCCATCCCAAATACTTTGTTTCTTTTCTCTAGCTATTTAATGGAGCCAGGCTCTCTTTGAACATAAGGACTTTTCCTGTAACTTTATCACTGTGTCTCAAATACTTTGACACCTCTTTTTATCTAATTATTACATATTCTCTTATTCTCATTTCAATCACCAGTTCTTCAGGTTCTACCTCTTTTGTCTTTGAAATTCTGTTGCAGATGTCTCACACTTACCCACTGCCTACCCTCCAAAGCTGTATTGTATGATTGACCATCCTAGCTCCATGACAGGGAAATCATATCTTTTTTCTAATTATATTCCAGACCTTCCATGGTGGCTATCTGACATAAAAGGAGCCCAACAGCTGCTTATATGCCTATGCTTGCCCTCTACATGAACATTATCAATATTTGGAGGGAAGAATCTACATCTCACTTGAAATCTTTCACCACACTACCTAGTACAATCTAATAGAGAAAGATTATTTAATATAAGCCTCAGATTTTAATTGATTCATGAGATTAGCTGTTTTACATAGATATTGCCTAAACAAGTGAAGTTTTGTAGATGTTAAAAATAAAGTAAAAGTAGGTGAGTAAAAAGAAAGAATGCTCAGACTCAGATGGTTGGAGAATGCCAAGGAGGAGCCCAAAGGTGGCTTGTGTAATAGCTTCCATGTAATGACCAATACATGGCTTTTTCATTCAACTTATTTCTACCATTCAGACTTCAGCTTTCCCTTCCTTTGTCTTCAGCGTTTGAACTGAATCCCAATCCCTTATACCCACACAGAACGCTATGTAAGGCCACACATTCTTGAAACTTTAGCAACATTGGGCAGAGGCAGTCAGCTCCCAAGAGCTCACTAGACAGCTAGCCTGTCTGAAACAGCAAGTTTCCAGTTAAGTAAAAACCCTCTCTTGAATCAATAAGATAAAGACAATAGAGAAACACACTGAGCACCCTCCTCTGGCTTCCCATGTACAAACATGGGACAATGGCATGTATCACATACATACACCACAATAAGCACAAAATTCTCAGCTTGGCAAACGTAAGTAACTTTGAGCCATTTGGAATATTTTGGCTCAAATCACTACCAACTATTCTTCTCTCCTGGGTCTCCACATGAAGACTCTTTTATACATGTTTCCTTACAGAGGTACTGGTACCCACAGTAACTACTAGACATTGATGGAGGATCATCCTATTCCTCAAGTATGTTGGAGTAGGAAGCAAAGACTGAGTCCCTCTGAGTTACATTATAGTTAGGGAAATGTGAAAGATTTTCCAGTCATAGCTGAAATGACATTAACTAGGATTTTATCATATCTTGAGAGTTATTTTCTAGTATTCATTGTTCAAAGATTACAAGACAGATTTGTTCCTCTGTGAAATCAGACTTGATCATGACAGAAAAATCTATACATAAGAAAAAAACAGAAGTGAGATAATAAGAATGAAATAGTTGGTATATGGGGCCAGTGGGTATGAGCACACTTGTTTTCAATGAACTGGGGTGAACGTAGTTGAAAAATTGCTCAGCATAAATGTATCTAATTCTCAATCCTCCCCATCTTGTCATTGAATTTCTACTTTCCAGTATGTACAGATAACATAGTATTTTTTAACAATTTCCTACAAGATTAAAACCTCCCATCTTGGAGGGAAGCTCAATAAGACACAGGATATTAAAAAGGAAGGTGAAATAACAAGGTGTTCTAAGATGGAGGTGAAACATTCCCTCGAGCAAGGATGCTAAGTAAGCTCAGTAGGCAAACAGCTCAGTGCCCTCAGGAACTCCCTGAAACTGAATAGATTCAAGGGGCTTCCAATTCTCCAAGTATACATAGGCTGTAAGTAAGACTTCCGAGAGACAATCTCAGACAAGCTGAGGTGCCTGAAAGAGATATTCTACAATCTGCATGAGCTATCACCCGTGCTTGGCTGGGCTTTTGGTGATGTCACTGTCCTGGAGTTGTACCTTCTTCTATAAATAACCCCTTACCCACTCTCCTATAAGTATCCTCATAAAAACCCTTTATTTAATTGAAATGGAATTTGATGGTGTCCTTACTTTGTTTCATTGTTGCTTCCCTATCTGGAATAAGTAGATATTTGTGTGCATTTACTTAGCAATACATAACATATAGCCACTGATAGTTTTGTGTGCTATGATCGCAAGTCCTCTAAAATCAGTGTTGAAGTGTAATCCCCATTATGGTGCTATTAAGAAGTGGAGATATTGAGGAAGAAATTAAGTCAAAAGGACTGTACCTCATGAGTGTATTAGGGCCTCATTCCTCTTATTTTCTACTCATTCATTATGTGGCAGTCTTATTTTAATCCCCTGTTCATTCTTCTGTCCTTTCTTCCAATCAACAACACCTAGATAGTGTCATTTACTAGTAACAGACCTCCACCAGCTATCTCACCTGCCAACACCTTCATCTTGTGTAACTCAATCCCCAGTGCTGTGAGTGAGAGATTTGTGTGATTTATAAGTTATGCATTACTTAATCTGAGCATCTGAGCAATACTGGTTAAATTAAGACAATAAACACATTTGCACTAATTTACAAAAGAAAAGTAAACACTGGTTGCTTTCTAGTACCTACACACCGAGTAAACACAATACAGATGGTCCTGAGTTGTAGTAATAAATTGAGTTTCAGTACTAAAAGTTGTAATTACTGAGAGTTTATCACATGTCATTTATAGTATGTATTATTACATGGCCATAATTATATCACATACTCAAGACAATGCTGTAAAACTATCTTACAGAAAACTGTGTAATTGACAGAAAACTGAGGCTCACAGTCAAAAAATAAAAATAAACAACTTTTCCCTTTGCTATATAGATAGTACACAGAATAGCCAGTATCCCATCCTAATCCATAATTTTAGTTTGATGGATTAGAATATAACACTTTGTTTCTAATTAGCTAGCATATGATCAGATGGTGTCAGACAGACAGAAACAATACCAGAACTATTGACAGGAGAAATTAAGCAGAATGACAGAGCTGAATTGAACACCCAAGCTAGACTTTCTGAATTGAAGCTGTCTTAACTCCAAAATGCAGCTGGCTGGTTGTTTGTATATATTAACAAAGCCCAGTTATAATGATTTCTGTTTATAGGTAAGTCCCAAACTGAGAAGAGACCAAGGTCCTTCAAACTCAACATACTGGGAATAAGGATCCTAGAAGCCTACTATAGTAGGACATCTTCTAAAACAAAAAGATGGAACAATAGCCAAATGTACCTTAGCCACCTCTCTGTTTCTCTTAATACACTGAGATTTGTCTTTGTTTTAATCTACCTCCAACCAGACAGAACTGGGACTGTGCCCTCAAAGGGCTCTTAAATAATTTGAACAATAACTTCTTTATATGACTCCAAAGGCCTATATTCAAGTTCAAAATATACTTCTAAATATTTTCCCACCTCCAGTTGTTTTTAGATGAATTATCTAATATAACACATTAAAAATTCTATGGTAAGATTTAAGAACAACAGAAAGATACTTTGATAAGTTTAAATCCATTGCATATAAATTTCCTAAAGTTGAATTTTAAAAACAGTTCTACTTTAATATTTTCAGGAAGCCATTGAACTCCAAAGATAAAGCCTAAAAATGTGTGCTGCCCATTGGGGCATTGATAAAGGTGTGCATTCTTGCCAGTGAAATGGGGGCAGATTGATATGCTCCAAATCCTATTCAAATCAGGCTCACAAAAGCCTAGACATGTTTTTCCATTTTCTTCTGGTTTCTTCCTATGCCCTCCCTCTGCCTCCTGAATATTAACTCCAACGATGTCACTAAAGACCACGAATCCATGCCACCCAAGTCCCCATCATTCTGTTATCCCAAATGACAACACAGAAATGGAATTTCACATCAAAAGTACAGGGTATACTTGCTACAGCAACTAGTCATTAGTACAATCAAAAGGAAATCAAAAAGAACTCTCAAATAAAATTCAGCACTTCTGCTTCTTCTTTTATCACTGAGGTTCCTTCAAGAATCTTACCTGGACTCATCAGACATTTAATTACTAAGAACCAAACCGCAGCAAACAAATATCCTTAGAGCTTCATTCATTCAAGAGTCTAAACTGATAGAACACATGACATTGTCATAACCCAGGACTCACTATCCTGGTCCTAAGCACTTGAAATTTAATATATAAGTAAATCACCAATTCAAAGGGCCATTTCTCCAAGAAAACTGATATCCATGGGACAAAAGGATAAAAATCATAAAAGGAAAAGCTGAGAGAAGACAAGTAGAGAGGAAATTTGATAGAGTGGAGTGTCTTCCCTAAATTCAACCTGTCAAAGTTATTGTTCTTCCTGAACAAGGTCGGTGATCATGAGCCAAACACAACTGGGCAATCATGTCACATGTTCATCGTCTGAGAAACTAAACATAAACAGGTTTGAACTCCAGACAGAGTGATGTTAAGTCATAGTAAGCACCACACACCAATGAAGGACAGGGAATCATCAATGCATAATTACCCTTGTGCTAGAGGATAGTATTGAGGCGACTTTTGCCTACTTTGTAAAATTATAATGTGATTTGTAAATTACATTGTAAATATAAGTGTAATGTAAAATTACAAATTATAATGGTGACATCTCTACTCACCAGATATGACATAGGTCACTTTCTATTTTAAGTGTATGGTACCCCTACTTTAGTAATTAAGAGCACGAAAAATACTGATGTAGTACTCCTCTAACACATCCTGGAAGCATCCCTCCATGCTATAACCTTCTCACTACTGACTGGAATGGCTTAGATCTATAATATCAAGGATATTTTCCTTCTGGATGTTTTTCTTAACTAAAATGTATCATTGATTTTCCCGAGGCCCATGTCCTCAGGGAACAGAGAAGATAAAGGTCCCTACCATGTATGTACTTGTGGTAGTCTCTTTAAGTTTTAGATGTCTTTTTCTTGGAAAGGTTGGCTATATAATAAATGAACGGGGATGAAAACTGCTGTTGACTTCCAGTGAAATGCTATAGAAAACAGTGAAGCATAGTTTCTGAGATTTAAGATGGAGCAAAAATAAGATGCTATACTACACAAATTTCCAGAGCATTTCGCTAAAAAACAGCACTAGTCCTGACTTGGCCTGGAGCTCCTCTTTCCGGAGAATAGGAGCAGCAGTCCTGTTAGTGACTGGTGTGGTTACTGTGAACTCCAGCACTGGCATGACTTCTGGGAGAAGCTGGCTGTAGCACATACCCCAGCAACAGCTTGGATCCAGCATGGTGTTCTCATTCTCACTGGAATCCTTGCCAGATCCCAGGAAGCACTGAGTGTCACCAGCAGATGCTTTTGTGACTTGTAGATGTATAAAATGGATTTCTTAGTTTATCAGCTAACAAGTGACTTTGACAAATTTCCTTGTTTTATTTATTTTCTTTCTTCTTTGAGGAGAGGTTTGAGTTCCTATGGCATAGAATTGTTTATATCCCAATTAAAACAGGAAGCAATTATCATCAATTACCATGTAAGAGTAGCTACTATCTTGTAATTACCATGTTAATTGACATTAAGTTTAGATAGAAATTGTTGTTGCCTCTTTCCAACTGAAAACTAAAGAATGGCATGACAGGAGTAAAAAAGACGATATTCCCTTCTAAGAAAGCCTGTCCAGAGAGCACTTTGCCTGAATGTTTGTATATTTCTTGTTGCTAAAGTCATTCACTCACTCAAAAGTGGATAGTGATAGTGTGACACACAGCCTCTAAGATGGCTACCATTAAGCCATGGCTCCTGGTTTTCACCTGGAGGTATGTGTAGCCTCCTCTACACCCAGAAGGGCTGATCCATATAATCAAGTTGATATAAAGAAAATAATGGTACGTAACTCTCCAAGGAAAAGTATTATAGCATCCTCCTTGCTCACGGAACCAACGAGCATGAACTCTACGGGGAGGACAACATGGCAGGCAGTGAGGACTCCTGGTGACAGCCAATACCAACTTAACAGCTATTGCACAGTCTCTGTAGAAATGGGTCTTCCAGCCTCAGTCAAATCTTAAAGAACTGTAGCCCCAAAGTGATGTCTCATAGAAATAACAAGATACAGTTAATATATACTGTTGCTTTAAGCCACTAAATTTGTAGGTAATCTGGTAAATAGCTGCAGATAATGGATACAGATGGTGATTATTATCACTGATGGTAGAGATGATGATGCTAGCTCATATACCCTAGGCAGAGAAAAGATAAAATCAGACATGAGATTTGCCATGTAAAATGCAACAACCTTAATTAAAAATAACAGTGAGCTCCTTGGAGTTTAAATGGCATTGCTTACTTAATTTCTGCTGGTGGTGGCTTTCCCTTTGTGAGAAATGTAGAGAGAATACCTAGGTATTTTGACCCTGGGACCTAAAACACAAACAAGCCAACAAAACCCCAAGTTATTTGCTCATTAAGAATGTAGAAGCAAAGTTCTTAGAAAATGGGGCTGTTTTATAAGCCATGTAGATTGCATTTCCTATTGCTCTATGTAGAGAATAAGGTCTCCCTGACTACCAAATCGCAGATCTGTTTTTCCCTATTTGACACGTAAACCTTCATGTTTGTGGTTTGTGGACAATGTTTTCGGTAACAACTTAAGGTGATAAAACAGACTGCAGGAAAGAATTGTACAAAGCCTTATCAATAACTTCATCTATCACTCACCTTAACTGAAGATGAACATATTTTGTTCTGCTTCACCAGCAGATACTGACACTGACTGTTATCACGCACTTCAGAAACAAATTGAAGTAAAATGCACCTGAGCTTTTGACTTGACTATTAAAATCTGTGTGTTGTGTCTCCAGCATTCAAGGCTTAGTTTAAATAACAATAGTTTCAATTATTCCCAAATCAGAAACACAATGTGAAGGCATTCTTCTGCATATGGAGTCTGCAGAGGGCTTTCCTAAAATTATCTCAAATTATCTCAGTTGTATCTTCAAAAAAAAAAAACAACCTCTAAAACTACAAAAAACCATCAACCAACAGGGTAGGTATTTTGGTGCTCATTTTATTAATAAGTAATAAATGGGGAAAAAGAATAAAAAGGGAAGGGCATGATTGCTCCTAGGTATGGTGGAGGAGAAGGTTTATTGTAGATAAAACGGAGATCATAGACAGAGGCAGAGATATCAGGGAGTGTCCAGAGGGAAATGTGAGAGGAGAGGGGAGAGGAGCTGCTGACTAAGAGGGGTTGCCTGGGCCAAGAGACTGGCCAAGACAGTAGAAGATAGACAGAAAAAAAAAAAGCCAAAAGACCCCATAACTGAAATGGCTGGATTATATAAAGAAGAGCAGCTAGGGTAAGCTCAGCTTCTGGGTTGGAGAAGTTTAGGGAAGGGGTTGAGTGTACCAGCCATACCCTGCAACAGGTAGGGCTGGGAGAACCTGGAGCCCAGTAACACTTTGATGTTTTAAATAGGCACCTCAGCCATCATCTGCCCTAGGTTTGAGACCTACAAGTACTCTGTAGCCGAAGCAACAGAACAGCCTACAGTAAAGAGAGCATTCATCCTGAAGCCTCTATGCTAAGTGCCGGAACCCAAAGTTGGGCCTGTGGTTGCATCACTCCAGTCTGCTGGTATAAGTTGAGATGAGAGGTTCTATTAAATGGTAACTTCCAGCATTTCAAGTATCTGCAGTACTGACAAGACATAGCTCTATACCCTGAAAGGTTCACTCCACCAAAGGTTCCCAAGGAAGGCATATATGCAGAATCCACTTGGCAAAGCAGAGCACAGTTTAATTAGCTGTGATTTCGTCCCGAACATCCAATGTAAAGCACTAATAAGGGACATTGGATCACATGATCTAGTTTTCCTAATCCAACCTATTTTTCCTTCCTACAAACTTCAAGAGCTGAACCTTTATCTTCAGGTTCATGTCTCTCACACTGCCATCTATCTGACCAGTATCAGTTTTCAGCCAGTTCCTAAGCTTTAAACAAGTGGCTTTCATACGGTTTTAGCTGATGCTCCCCCCCCCCCACCCCCAGGGAATGGTGATAAACCATTCATTCATCAGAGTAAGTTCAAAATCACATGGGTGGCACATAGAATATAAGTGGTATTTCTTGATTTTTTTTTTTCTAAACCAGAAAGAAGGAAGAAAAGTAGCATGAGGGAGAGCAAAAGGAGGAAAGAGGGAAAAGGAGAGGAGAGAAGATAGAAGGGGGGGGGAATTGCTATTCAAAATTTGAGGCTACTACTCTTATTTTTTACACACAAAACATTAGCATCTGTAATTAGCAGGAATCCATGAAAACCATAAGAAGCTAAATAAAGAGTAAAAGGCAAAAATCACAAATGAATATTTTAGACAAGAAGAAACATAAGTGCCCATTAAACACCCTTCAGTGGTAATCAAGACGCTGCAGATCAAGACTAGAATGAGTCAAGACTCTTTTCTCAGTTGATGGGTAAAAATTAGGAATACTTAAGATAAGTGTTATTGAGGATGAAATTCATCAAAATTCTTATAACCAGTAGGTGAATCCGTAATTAAGAAAACAATTTGTCATTATCATACATGTTAGATATACCATGCTAACAACTGTAGTATTAGTCTGTAAATCTCAGTGGCTTAATATAGTCAAGGTATTCTGGAAGAGCCTGTAATCTTGGGGGGTATGCCTTACGTTCCTTCTCCAATTGGTAACTAAAAGATCTAGATCTTATCCACCATCGACTCTGCCACTTCAGAGAACAAAGCTTTCAGTTTTAGAGATTAGGTAGAATGCTATATATACATTCAGGTACACAGTGGGCTCTATTACCTCCATCAGCATGATCCTATGCTACTGAAAAGAAGACAGGGAAAATGGTTTTCTGGTGTCACAAAAGGAAATGAGATACATGATCATACAGAAGTCCCTGGAACACCTTGCAAATTTGATCACAAATACACTTGCCATACATTTGAAGAACTTATTAATGGACAGCCTCAAAGGACTATTAAGAGATCTGGGCGATTCATATGTATATTCAGTTGATATACATAAGAATGTTCATGGGAGAACTGTTTCTAACAGCAGACCTTGGAAACAATCCAAATATCTAGTACCCACAACTGGAAGATATCCAAATGTGGAGGCCTGAAGCCAATCCAAATATGAGCAACAGGTGAAGAAATAAATAATGTCTTTTTTTCCACCAAATGAATGTTTTCTACATAAAACAAATGAAGTCTAATCATGGTTTTTAAAAGCATATCTTGCAAACACACAGATGTTGAGTCCAAACAAAGCAAACTAACAGGGTGCATTGCAGCATAGTTTCTTTCTGTGTTCTCTAGTCTATGTTTTGGCTGTTGTTTTGGTCTGTTTGTCTCTAGTTTTGTTTGTGTTATACATTATTTATTGGGGGGGGGGAATGCCTGTGCATGATGTTCATGTCTGGTGCCCATGGAGGTCATCTGCTTCTCCATTATCATCTTAATTCCCGCCATTCCTTTTCTGAACCCATGATGTGAGGGATATTCTTTTTCCTAGCTTTCCTTTAAAAATATATTAGTTTCTACCACAAGAATAAACAACTGTTAGTTCTACAATTTGGTGTTGATAATTTTTTTCTAACCCTTCATCTTTTTTGCCATAGGGTTGAAAGATTAAAAGCAGAACCCTGGAGGCTACTTGGATATACTTGGTGAATGAATTCTTAGATGCTGGTAAGAATGTCCAGCTGCAGTAGCTGAAGAGGATATATTGGGGTCCTTTTGAAGGCTCTGTCTTTACAAGCTTCTTGAGAGTCATGATTATAGTGAAACTGAAATTTAATTATCACTTGTATTTATTAATAAGTCTAAACTGTAAGATTAGGCCAAGATTAGGCTGGTGGAGCAGCCGGCAGTTTGGCAGAGCAGCAGAGCAGTGGGCGGCCTGGGAGAATATCAGTGAACGGGCCTGACCTGTCTTCACCGGCGGCCTGATTTATCCTGGGGGAAGAGCCCCAGACCAAGGGTGGCCTACACCACCTGTAACCTAAACTCTGTTAAGTAATATAAGTTGTTATGTTAGGCCGGTAGAATTACCAGGCGGCTTGGAGGGAGATTCGCTGGAGTTCAATGGTAGTCTGGGAGTCCCACAGCCCTGGATTGCTTGGACTGACGGTCTATAAGCTACCGCAGTCCTTTCCCCAATAATTAAATACAGCAAGACCTTTCAATGTTTCAACATTTAACCCTTAGCTGGGCAGACTCTCAATTACCTACTCCAAGTTAACTCAGATCACCTAATCCCAAGCCGCCATGTGCCTGTGATTGCCTTCCAGCATTCTCAAACACGTGTATCTGCTTCCATGTCTCCTGGTGGAATGAGCTGATCCTCTGTGTAAAACACAGGGTTCCTGTTCTAATCTCAGGAAGTCCTGCCTTCCTATACTCTTTCTGCCCATCTAATTGGCCATCAGTGACTTTTATTAACCAATCAAGAGAATGCCTCAGAAGGGGCAGTAACCAGATCTTAGCATTGAAATCAGCCTATGAGAAGCAATAATATTAGACCTTCCATAACATTATAGCATTATTCTTAGTTCATGGCTGGAATACACAAAGCTTCTCAACTTTCCAGACAATGAATATTAAATATTTTATCAAACTAATGGATAAATGTTTCAAAAAAATTTTTCCCTGAAGTTTGGTGGAAGATATAGCCAACATTTGATATAGAACAGGAAATTTTCAAGTTATTCTCCCAAAGGTTTAAGGAATGGGAGCTGATGGATCCACCCAGGAACACTGAATATTATACTAAGTGAATAATGCCACGTTGTTTATGGGTAATCACAGCTGTTAGGAAGCTATCTGTCATCTTTCTGGTATAGTCTGAGTGACAATCTGCTGTGATGAAAGAAATCTTGTTCAGTGTCGCCCTGCCATGATTCTGACTTCAATTCTGCATGGGCTGACTGCATTCCTTTAGTTAAAACACTCACACTTTCAAAACCTGATAGTCTTCACTGATAAAATAGGACAGGCATGTCTGCCACAGCAACAACAACAAAAAAAATTAAATGAGATGGTTAGAATGTTTCCAGCTTAAGGAAGATGCTCAATAAATGTCAGTCCCACTTAATGCATACCCATTTGCTTTGGTTCAAGCTTATAATCCAACAAACGAAAATAGTTGCCTTCCACTTCCAAAGGTCAGATACTAAGGCTACTTGGTAGGACTACAGTGTCATTATTAACTGTCTAACTTCAAGTGGACCAGGTTCAATACCAATAAGATTTGAAAGTTAAGACACTCTAATGACAGCACAACATAGGTTAAATATGATTTAGCACATAAGATTCAGGCTGTGTCTATATGCCATTTGGAGGAAGTAGGAAGCTTCAGTGATGAAGCTGTTTGTCCTGCATCATTCAATCAATGACAAGGAAAGCTGACCTCCACTCCAAGGACCTTGCCATCTTCCTACCTGTTTCTCCCCTACACTCCAGTTTGCCTAGGATGATTACTACATGGTTTTAATATGCAGTCACTTTTAAGCCTCAAAATGAGAAGTTGTTTTCACAGTCTTGCTATAATTAAGTCATCAGCATTACTTACAAAAACAAAACTGTGCCTTTTTAATTAGTGTCTTGAATGTAAATTAATAGTTCATTATTCTTTCTCATTTCCAGCTGAGATAGTTATTAAAGTTGGGAGAAATAATGAATAGTCAGACAGGGAAACTCAGTGATATGAAGAGGGTCAATTTTCCCAGTTAGATCCCTATAACATTTGGACTTATATCACCTCCAATCAATGACAGACTATGTATAGACTAAGAAAACACCCTGAAAGGCTTCTATGTGTCCCCATGAGGTTTGCTAGATTTTGATAGAGAACGATGTCATATGACTCTGATATCTTGATTCTAGAGAAGTTGAGGCATCTTTCATTCATCTACTCTGCTATACTTGTTTAGGACCTACTGTAAGCCAGTTCCTGTGCTCATTGCTAGAGACTAAAGATTAATCACTGAGATGTAATTCAGCTTCAAATAGGAGATGTGTGAACACATGAAGACTTACTGATAACCATGTGACCAAGTTCATCTGCAAAAATTGGTTGGCTCTTTTCCAATGTTCAAGACTAAGTCTTGCATAAAAGCTATAACTAAAAGTAACTAGACCTGAAAGGTTGAGAGAATACAGTGTTCCTTCTATATGCAATGCTATAAGGCACAATCTTTATATATTTCTCTAACTATTTCATGATACCTACCTGAAGGATGCTGCAGTATACCCAAAAGAAGAAGTGATTTTCATTTCAGCAACATTTAGTGAGCAACACTTTGGTGAGGCACAATGGAATTTAGTAGAGACACAATGACACACCAAGTGTCTACCTGTCATAGGTATAAATTGTTTTCCTTAGAAAGAGGTCAAATTACAATGATCACATTCTGTATTTCAGAGTTGGACCAGTTAGTCCCAGTGGCATGTGTAAATTTCCCTTCTGATACCTGGTCTATAAAATGAAAAGGTCAAACACAAAGGCACTAAAAATCTGACCATGTGGTTACACGATCCTACAATTTGTATGAAATATGTTTTCATCATTGAAGTCCCTGAATTATTCCACCCACAAGGACAGCACCAAAAGTCAGCTAGATGCTAGGGTGTCTGGAGATCAAGAAAGAAATATCTGTTATCCCAGAATATTCAAGGAGAATTGAAAAATACCATCAGAGAGTAGCCAGCAACCTTGCTTGTAATTGTAAGAAGATGGAAAGGGAAAGAGCCTGAAACCCAGGCAGCAGGTTGTAAATGAGGGCACATTAGCTGAATGAAATGCTTGCCAGGAGCACGGACCCATAAATATTCCATGACAGCCAATTGATTTCTCAAAATGAGTTCCATTTCTGATTTGTAAATCTAGATGATGATGTTTTGGGTTTTTCTTTAGCCTCTGCATCCTGTGGGCTGTGTCTGCCTCAGAATTTTTCTGCTCCCACCAAACAATCACACTCAATCTACTCTACCTTAACACTCCCCAGCTCACCAAAGCTTTCTATCATGAGGCTTATAAAGTAGTCCCATTAGCTGGGGGACAGGATGCTCAAGAAAACTGGTGCAGAGAAAGGTGATGAAGATAGATGCAGGTGACATCCTGAGCAGCAACAATGCCCAGAATGGGATGCGGAGTTTCCTAAGGATTTGAGTTCAGGCTGGTTCCTCTTAGTGTTTCTCAATCTTTTCCAATTGACAGATCCCACAAAATGTTAACATTTGTCTTAAACCATGGAAATAATAGGTAAAGGTGCTTGAAAATGGCTGACACTGGAACAGAAGTTCTGTTCTTAAGCATCCTACCCCAAGGACTAAGGGAGAATCTTAGCATGTCACTGCAACAGTCAGGGAGTTGGGCCATATATTGTAACAGCCAACAAACCCCACCATGTTAAAATACATAGGGTTGATTTCCTACATGGCCATTGTCTAAGTTTCCCAAGCAATAAGTGGTATTCTAAGTGATGATTTAGAGATCACAGTTCCCTTTCTGTGATTATGACTGTGCCTTCAAGACTCTTCTGCTGAGTGGTCTGATACAAGGCTTACAGACAGTGAAGAAGAATAAGGAAAAAATCACTGTATATCCACAAGCAGGCATTCATCTCTTCCTACAGTTCATTCAACAACTACTAGCTACAAAGATGGCCCATATAGAAAGGGGTTGTATTCAGGCTGCCTAGGAAGAGAAATGGGGTACCTAGTCTATTGGTAGCCCTATCATACATGTAAGACCCCCAGTAGAGATATTGTTCTTAATATGAACTATTATTATTATCCCTGGAAACATATGGGGCCTTTTTAGAAATATAGATGTTCAGGCCATACCTTAGAGCCCTACATTTTAAGAAAATTAACTAGATCATCAATGACTTTGTTTTAAGAAACAGAATGGTCAGTTGCACTTCTAAATACTGTCAGAACTGCTGGACAATCAAAACAGAAGCTAATTTTCATGAATAAATGCTTTCTATGACTATAATTCCTAAACCAAAAGGATGTGGATTAGATACATAAAGATGCTTCTTCGAGTTGGGGAGAGGGCTCAGTCATTAACACTCTTAGCACATAAACATGAAGACCTGAGTTCATATCCCTCCCAAACAAATGAAAGACAAGAATGGGGCACACTCCACAATCCCAGTGCTGGAAAGGCAGAGACAAATAGATCCCTGGAACTCATAGGCCAGTCAATAGCAGAATTGATGAGCTCCAGCTTCAGGGAGAGACTGTCTCAAGAAATAAGGTGGAGAACAATTTAGAGACATATATAGCATTGACTTTTCACCTCCACATGTATGTATGTATATATATATATATATATACATATATGAATGTGTACTATTCACATGGAAACACACAAACGTGTAAATGTGCATGCACACATATGTACGTACATTCTTAGAAAAGAAGTACATCTTGGGACCAGTGAGATGACTCAGCTGTTAAGAATAATAGCTGCTCTTCCAGAAGATCCCAATTCAATTCTCAGCACCCACATGGGAGCTCACAACCATCTATACCTCCAGTTCCAGGTGATCCGACACTTCCTCTAGCTTTCATGAGCAGGCATGTAAGCAAAGCAACCATACATGTAAAATAAAATAATAATTTAATTTTTTAAAGAAGTGCATCCATCCTTGCAAGAGAACTCATATTTGCCAACTTCCTATTTTGTGTCAGATCCAGAACCACATGCTCACACACACTATGTTATATAAGAATTGCCACAATACTGAGGGGAAAGTCAGTATCTCTGTATGTAAAGAAATCCACCCAAAACTGTACTCGGTTCTAAATGAGATGTCTTTATCAAACCTCTCCCCTCAATATTCAAGGATCCACGCGGAAGAGGAGGTGGAAAGACTGTAAGAGCTAGAAGTGGTGAATGACCCCAGTGAAACCATCTCTCAGGCACAACAGGATTGACACACATGTTGTGGGACAGAAAGAAACGTGACCAAATACATTGTATGAAAAATATTTTAAATAATTTTTAAAAGGGAAAAGAAAAAAATTTATACCAAATCAGCCCACTCCTTATCAAGAACCAGGTATAGTCCATCTTCTCCCATGTAGTACTTTAATTACAGTTCAAGGTTCTTTAGAGAGTGGGTCACTTGATAAAAACCTGAAAAGGCTGTATAGTTATGTACTGGAGAAGAAAATGCAATGTTCATTCAAGGATTAAGACATACAAATTTTAAATTATTTAGTGGAAAGACAAAGAATTTTTCCTACAGTTAGGTTAAAAAAGAGGCCTTACAGGCTATTCCAGTCATTTGTAACCTCAATGAGAAATGTAGCATTCCTCAAGCATAGATGATGAAGCATCTAGGAGAGTAAGGCCACCCCGTCCCATGGCTCATTCCCCAAGAATTATTTAGCTTATGGAAATAATTATAAAGCTTAATCTCAATATGCCGAGAACAAGTGTAAGAAATTGAATCAATGGTATTCTTTTTGTACAAGGACAAGGCAGAGCGAGACACAGTTCGGGCTCTAAGTGGTCCTTTTGTCATTACACCTTTCCTATTTAGCCATACCTGTTAGTTAAATCCTGTAGCAAGATTCTCTACCTCA
>CAJQZJ010031511.1:375795-391776 GCA_907164525.1 Lophiomys imhausi
TTAGCCATACCTGTTAGTTAAATCCTGTAGCAAGATTCTCTACCTCACTTCAGTCTTATGACCATCAAACATGCAGAGCACCTCTGTGGTATAGACTAGAAGTCCTAAGCAAATGAGTGGAAACAAACTGGTAAAGACTATTAAAAATATATGTTTCTTGGGGCTGGAAAGATGGATCAGTGGTTAAGAGCACATGTTGCTCTTCTAGAGGACCTAAGTTCAGCTCCCAGAACCTATATCAAGTGCCTACAAGCATCTGTAACTCTCACTCTGAGGGGATTTGAGCTCTGGTCTCCTTGGGCACCTGCATCCAAGTTCACATACCCACATACATACGTACACATACACACATAATTAAAATAACAAAACTAGGGTTTTGCAGACACCAGGACTGCAAGATTGGCACCATTCGTACCGTTGAAGGAGAAGAAGCTTATGGAGGCTAAACTTGGAGAGCTGCCAAGATGGATATTAATGTGGGAATTCACCCCAAGGGCCATTGTGGGAGATTTCAGAGTTTATTACTGGTGTTACAATAAATATATCGACATCTGGGAAGGCAGCATGTGGGGCTTAACATGGAGCTGAACCCTACATGCTTTTCAGCCACTGCATTTCTTCAAGGAATTCAAACGTAACTGGTGATGTAAGTGCCAATGAAAAGGGATCCGTACAGAGGGCAATGCACCCCTGAGCAACACCAGCTGTCTGGCTCCCATCCATGACCAAGTTAACTGTGTCTGAGTCTTAATGTTCTGACTGAGAACTAATGTCCAACAAAAGATGACTGTTCACAATGGTAATAATAATAATAATAATTAATAATTGCTTAAAATATATCCCCCTGAATCTGTCTTGATTGCTTTCCTATTGCAGTACTATGACACCATGGCTGAGATAAGTAGTATGGATTAAGCCTTGCTGAGAAGATGGAGTAAAATTAGCATTTCAAACAGAGAAAACTGGGAGATGCAAAGGCTCAGGGACATAAAAAGGCAGGTATTGATGGAGTTACAGTTTGTCTTTTCTAAAGCACAGAATTTGAGAAGTAAAAGTAGAAAGATTCGCAGGAACCAAATGATCACATACTCTAGCTTTAAGTATGCTCTCCTGGACAAGTCAGACACGAAAAGGTTCAAGGGAGAAGGAGATAACTAATATTTTGGAAAGTCTTCTCATAGAAGGATAGAAAGTTGTGGTTTGAATCTAAAATACACGCTGCAGGCTCATGTATTTCAACTCTTGGTCTCCAGAGGTTGGCGTTGTTTCTGGAGCTCATAGAACCTTTACAGGATAAAGCCCAGCTGTCAGAAGCAAGTTACTGAGGGCGGGCCCTGAGGTTTTCATAGCCACAGACCCACTTTCGGTCTGCTCTCTGCTTGCTGCCGTGGGTCCAGTGTGACTGGCTGCCTTACATTCCTGATGCCATGCCTTCCTTGACCTCATGTAGTATATCTCTTTTTAAACTGTAAGCTCAAATAAGAACTTCCTCTTTTGAGTCATTTTTTTCTGATATCTTATCACATTTATGAGACAATGCCAATTACAAGGAGGCAGTATGATTCTGGAGAGTTGCAAGTATGTGACAAGCCAATATGTTTTTCCAGTCAGGAGTCAGTGGAGTTGGAACCAAAATGGTGCAGTGTAGGTCAAACTCCATCTCAGCAAAAGATAAGTTCAAGTCCTAATCTGCAGTATGTATGTTGTCAGCTTCACTCAGAAACCACATCTTTACAGATATAATCAAGTTAAAAATCAATCATCATGGGTTTCAGTGGCTTCTAAGCCAGTGTCTTTTTGTTCTGTTGTGTTTTGTTTTTGTTTTTCAAGACAGGGTTTCTCTGTGTATTTCTGATTGTCCTTGACTCACTTTGTAGACTAGGATAGCCTCAAACTCACAGTGATCTTCCTCAGAAGAAGGGGAGACACACAGGGGGACAGCCATGTAATTAGGATCGTAAGGAATACCAGCACCACAAAGAAACTATGGAAGCGGGGTCTTCTGAGAAACCAAGGCTCCAGAGCCATACCAGCTCCAGGCATCAACCTCCAGAACTGAAGAAACAACTTCTGTGGTTTTAAGCCACTAGTTAACTATATTCTGTTACAGCAGACCTAGAAAATTAATCATAAAGGACATTGAGAGTAGGAGAGGGGGTGGAGAAGAAGAATGCTCTGTAATTAGTAAGTAGAAACCATAAGACTCTGAAGAGGTCAAAACCAGGTTAGAGAAAGGATGGAGAGAAGACTGACCCAAAGCTTTGAACATTCTCCAGTGTGTGAAACAATAACTGTGGGTATTGAAGAGCTCTAGTCTGGCAGGAAGTGCTCACCTTCTCTGAAGGCAGGAAGCAAGAGCAGGCTGAGGGTTCCACAGCACTGTGGAGAGGCGGGTAACACAGGCAAACTATATAACCCGAGCCAGTTGCTGCATGGCACTTTAGAGGAAAAGAAATCTGTACTCTGGTGTCATTTGCTGTGTGATTCAAGAAAAGGTGTTTCCCCTTGGCTCTCCTTTAATCTGGGGGCTGATGGACTTCAGTTACACCACAACAAATGTCATTTCATTCGATTCACAGCCCTATCCATTTGCACCATGTGACCTGTGCCATGTGCCAATTCTATTCACCTATCATACCTTCATCATTCTCCTTCAACAAGCTGATCATGGGCCATCTCTGCTTCAGTTTCACAGTGATTGCCCTAGTCCCACTTCTCAGTAGCCTGTTAAGCTCCTTAATGAACTTTCTACCTGAAGCCCTCCTTCTCTTCCTATGGTAGAGTAGGTCTATTTGGTAAATTATTATAGAGTTCAGCTTGGCATCTGGCAAGATATAAAGAAAGCTTGGTGTCCCTTTAGTTGCTGAAATGCACAGAGTGTAGCTGAGACCATAGTTCTAAGAACTACCCTGTTGAAGAGGCATGGCTAAGAACTGTCCTGTTTAAGGGGCATGGCTAAGAACTGTCCTGTTTAAGGGGCATGGCTAAGAACTGTCCTGTTGAAGGGGCATGGCTAAGAACTGTCCTGCTGAAGGGGTGTGGCTAAGAAACTGGAAAAACTGCAAGAGGAAGTCAGTTGGAAAAAAGAAGAAACCAGACAAGCTGTGAGAAGACGTCAGTTGAAAAGAAGAAGAAACCAGACAGGCTGTGGGAGGATGTCAGTTGAAGAAAAAGAAGAAACCAGATAAGCTGCTAGAGGACATCAGTTGGAGAGAGAAGAACAGAGCTACTGGAGAGAGAGTTCCTTAAAGGCTCCAGAAGGCCAGAAGAGTGAGTGAGGTGAACAGACTTTGAAAATCTGTTTAAAGTCCTCAGTTTGGCAGTTGGAACAGACTGTCTTTATAAACTGGCCACAATTTGGTGGATGAAATAAGCTGGCCTTGTGAACTGGCAATACTAGGAACAAAAGACACCAAGCTTAAAAGGAACTGCCTGCTGGGACTGCCATAAATCAGGTTATCATGCACGAGCCTACAGTAAGAATATTAATATCATTTTAAGAAGAAATTTAAGTTATAGTTACTATTTAGGTATTAGATAGGTGTTTGATAGGTAACCATAAATTTAAATATAAGGCTATAAATAAAAATGTCCTGTTACATCCTCCTAGTTTCTAAATCCATCTCCACGTGAAATCAAATGAAAGTATGAAACCTATCTTCCTCAGACCTGTAGGAGATTCTGGCTACTACCCCACTCTCACCTTTGAGTATACTTTCACACCACTAAGCCTGTTTGTGATCCTGGTACTCAAAGTTCTCTACATTTCATTCTACTGCTCATGCTCTTTGCTTGCCTAGACTGACTGCTTAATCTTTGTTCAATATCATCTTCCTTATGGATCCTACACATTTCCTAGCCCAGTCTAAGCATTTGAACCTACTCCCACAGTGGGCATTCCTAGTAATGTCTCTGCAATGCTTTGTCAAGATTCAGCCCCTGTAAATAGATTACATTCAAACTGCATCACATCTCCAGTCTCAGCCACAGCAAGGAAACACATGCTAGGTCGTCAAGCTGTGATAAATGAAAACAAAGCTTAAATTTTGCTGGAAAGGTACCTTCCAAAAGAGAAGCCTCCAGTGTAAGTACCCAGGGATTTTTCTATTATGGTCATGTGATTTACAAGTGTGATTCATCAGGCTCCGTGTACCAGGGGTAACCTCTGTATTCAGCTTCGCTGATCAAGAAAATGAATTTGATCCTGGATCTCTGTCCTCTAGACAGCAGCTTGCCAAGAGAAGTCATTAATGCAGTAAAATATATTCCCAGCTGTTAATACCATGCACTGTCCTGTTTGCTGTCTTTTAGTTCAGCTGAGCATCAATTTGTGCTGTGTTATGTAGGGGTTAGATAAATTAGATTTAGAAAATATATAGGAGTTTCTGATACTGTCTCTTAATTCGGGGCCTGAAGAGCATTATCAGCATGAAGTCAGCAAAAACAGGAAAGACTTAACAGACTGAAAAACAAGGTTGAAGTCAGGAAAAACAGGAAAGACTCAATAGACTTGAAGAAACAAAGTATCTGGCCTGACATTGTTTTCAGCTGCTAAGTGGGCGGAGCCCAAATTAAGCTGAAACAGAGTTCCTCATTTTTAAGGACAGTGCATGGAGCCCAGAAGGAGAAGAGGCCCCTGATGCTAGAGAGCTTCAAGAGTCCTGCTGAAAAAAGGGCTGGCCATTGATGGCCAGCTCTCTCCCTGAAGCAGAAAGAAGCCGGTGAGCAAAGAAAGCCTGAGCAAGACACCAAAAGGCCAAGGACTAAACCCTGTGGCTCAGCTTTTGCCTAGAGGGGTTTGATCTGTCCGAACAGTGGCCTAAAGGAAACTGTGCCTGGCTTTAAGGACTGAGACAGAGCAGCTGAGTTCCTGATTCAAAAGAAGTAAGTTGGCCTGCAGACGGCTGGGGTCTCCCACAGAGAAGAAAGCACGAAGCCTTATTTAAGGTGAGACTGCAATAACCAACTTACCCTGAGGAACCTGCATCTGAGAGATCCAGAAAAAGGACTGCTAAGTGCGTTAAAGAATCTACAACAAAGACTGTGTTCCTGATGACTGAGGACCTGCCCCAGAGACTGTATCATTCTAAAAGGTTATGAAAGTAGTTGTTATAATTATCAATAGGTTTAGTGGATAGGTTAAAGGGGTTGTAGGAATTTATAGGATTAATAGTTAAGAAATTGTTGGTGTTTGTTATAAGTGAATTCAGTAATAAATAAATAAATAAGTGTTAAATAATAATTTAAAAGCTCGGTTACAGTGTTATTTACATGAACATCTTTATTTCATCAGTACCATTGTCCATTTGTTTGGCTGGGGCTTGGATTACCAAGCTATGGTCAGACAGACCAAATGGTAACTTCCCACACAGGATGAAGGGCAGCCCATTTCCAGTTCCCCTACTCCAGCTTATACTACACACTGACTGGCAGGCAAGGAGCAAGAGATTAGAGATTCCACCTTTAAATAGAAGGTTAGAAATGAGAAGCTATTTGTCTTCTTTAAAACAGAGGCTCTGCCACAAAAGCTAACTGGGGAATTCAGAAGGATTGTGATCTCCTTAGCCAAGTCTCCAGTTGGCAATGTCACATCTCATACATCATTCCTGCATTTTAAAACTTGTGAATATGAGCCTACTATGAGCTAGGAATGGTTCACTAAGAATTCAAAACACATTAGTCTCTGAATTTTCATTCTTCTCTTCTATGAGGCCAAATGTGTTGTTTGTTTTTGTTTGTTTCTTTTGTTATTTGTTTTTTTAATCATATCAACACAAAGTAGGGCCATCTGAGAAGACGAAAGTTCAGTTGAAAAAATGGCTCTGTCAGATGGCCTATCAGCAAGCCTATACATTTTCTTGATTAATGATTGATGAGAAAGGACCTAGTCCACTATCAGTGGTGCCTCTCCTGGGCAGGCAGTCCTGAATTGGATAAGAAGCTAGGCTGAGAAAGCCAGAATGCAGAAGTCCTCCATGTCCCATGCTTAAGTTCCAGCCTTGACTTCCCCTTATGATGGACTATAAGATGTAAGCTGATGAGTTCGAGGCTTTTCCCCACTTTCTCTTCTATCAGATTTAGTGTGTCAGGCTTTAGGTTAAGGTCTTTGATCCACCTGGACTTAAGTTTTGTGCAAGGTGATAAGTATGGGTCTATTTGTATTCTTTTACACGGCGACATCCAGTTAGACTAGCACCATTTGTTGAAGATGCTGTCCTTTTTCCACTGTACGGTTTTGGCTTCTTTGTCAAAAATTAAGTGACCATACGTGTGTGGGTTCATTTTTGGGTCTTCAATTTCATTCCATTGATCAACTGGTCTGTTTCTATACCAGTACCAAACCTCAAACTCATTGGCACAGGTGACAACTTCCTGAACAAAACACCAATAGCTCAGGCTCTAAGACCAACAATCAATAGATGGGACCTCATGAAACTGAGATTCTTCTATAAGGCAAAAGACACTGTCACTCAAACAAAACAGCAACCTACAGATTGGGGAAAAATTCTTCACCAACCCCACATCTGACAGAAGGCTAATATCCATAATTTATCAAGAACTGGAGAAATTAAATGCCAAGAAACCAAATAATCCAATCAAAAAATGGGGAACAGAGCTAAACAGAGAATTCACAAAGAAGGAATCTCTAATGGTCGAGAGACACTTGAAGAAATGCTCAACATCCTTAATCATCAGAGAAATTCAACTCAAGATGACTCTGAGATTCCATCTTACACCTGTCAGAATGGTTAAGCTCAAAAACTCAAATGACAACACATACTGGTGAGGTTGTGGAGAAAGGGGAACACTCTTCCACTGCTAATGGGAGTACAAACTTGTACAACCACTATCGAAATCAGTATAGCAATATCTTAGAAAAATTGGAATAGCTCTACCTCATGAACCAGCCATACTACTTCTGTGTATACATCCAAATGATTCCTCACCAAACCACAAGGACATCTCCTCATCCATATTCATAGCAGCCTTATATGTAATAGCTAGAAACTGGAAACAACCCAGATGTCCCTCAACCAATGAATGGATTAAAAAAAAACTGGTACATTTACACAATGGAATACTACTCAGCTATCAGAAACAAGGAAATCATGTAATTTGCAGCCAAATGGATGGAACTAGAAAAGCTCATCCTGAGTGAGCTAACCCAGACCCAGAAGGATGCACATGGCATCTACTCACTTATAACTGGATTTTAGCCATGTAGTACAGGATAACTATCCTACAACCAACACACCAAAAGGAACAGGAACAACTTTGTTACTTGTTAGTGGGACACTTTGCCCTAGTGGTGCTGCCATGTAGGCCCCCAGTACATGAGGAAGCTCTTAGCCCTCATATGACTGCTGAACTGGGAAGGTGACTGTTATGTAGGGACACCCCACTCTGGAGGAGTAGGATAGGAGGGAGAGGAAAAGGGAGGGAGGGTGGGGCTGGGAGGGATAGAAATGGCACTGTGATGGAGATGTAACTTGAAGCAATAAATAAACATTAAAAAATATGTAAGCTGAAATATGCCCTTTACCTCAAGGTGGCTTTGGTCAGTGTTTTGATCACAACAAGTAAAAAAGGACATCAACCAATATCCCTTACATTCTAATTGTGAGGACATCCCAGGCATAAAGCATTAAGACCAAAACAATAACCTCTGTGTCTCAGACCAGTATATCTTAAGCCTCTGGTGGCCAGATTTGGAGAAAGAACTGTATAAGCACTAAAAATAATTGTCACATGGGCTCCAAGACAGACATGATTTTGCCATACTCCAAGAAAGACAAGAGGTGGGGTAGGGAAAGAATGGTGGTATTTGGAGTAGTAGTTCTAGGAGCTGACAGCAGTTACAGCATGATCTTATCATACACATGACAAGACAATGTTAAGAGAAAACTAGAGTTTAATGGATGTCAGGAAGACACAGAGAAGACTATCTGATCAACCCCTGACTGTTCACAGTTAGAACTATTGCTACTGTCAGTGAGAAGTAGGAAACCTGGACAGAGTTGTTGTGAGGAATACGGTGAGAGATGACTAAGTTGGAGAAGGACAGGACATCTTAGTAGAGGAGAATTGGTTCTTTGTAAGACAAAACAAAGATAATTCCAAGGCCTGTAGCATGAGCAACTTAGTGGATGGCAATGAGGTAAGGAAAACTGGGAATGTTAAATTGACTTGTAGAGCAAAATCAATAGGTGTAATATTGACATGTTGTATATCAGGCATTTGAAGGAAGGGACATCAGGTGTGCAATTAGAGCTTAAGAAAGATGGAAAGGAAGAGGCATGAAGGTAAGAACTCTGAAGCAAGAAGGAAGGGTGGCTCAGAAATATGTCACAGTCTAGGAAGAGTCATAATGCTGATCATCTGCTAAGTCAGGCATCAGATTTCATATATATATATATATATATATATGAATATATTGGGTTTTATGAAACAGAGTTTCTCTGTATTACAGCCCTGACTATCCTGAAACTCACTTTGTAGACTAGGCTACCCTACTCCCACCTACCTCTGCCTCCCAAGTACTAGGATTAAAGGTGTGTGCTACCACACCCAAATCCTATTTTTAATATTTTTAGATTTGTTTCTTTTTATTATTTTGTGTGATGAATAAATTATTTCCCCTGCATGTATGTATGTGCACCATGTTTGTGCTTTGTGCCCCTGGTGATCAGAAGAGAATATTAGATACTCCTGGGACTATAGTTACAGAGTTGTAAGCAGCCATATGCATGTTGGGACTCGACCCTGGGCACTCCTGCAGAGCAATAAGTGTTCTTAAATCCTGAGTCAACCCTCCATTCCTGGCTGTTAGACTTTAAACCTCAAGTGCATTATCTCCTTTTACCTACACTGCCAGGGAGATGTGACTTTCTGAATGTTGCAAGACTTAAGAGTAAGGCCTTGCATCAGTCTGTACATTTGCTGCCTGCTTGCATCTCTGCTTCCTGTCTGTGTGACTTTTAACAAGTACCTGAACCTACCTAGGTCTTTGTTTTCTCATCTGCAAGTGAAACAATAGTACAACTTTCATGAAAAGAAAAAAGAGAAATGGAAAAACATATGCAAGGAATTATTAAGCAAAGACCTCATAATGATTATTCTTTATTTACTGTTGGGGTATATTGTGTTTCATGAAACAATATATCCCATTCTAGCTCCTGGCACCCAAACTTATTTGGATACGGGATCTTTGCAGAGGTTACACAGTGAAGATGAGGTCATGGTAGTTGTGAATGGGTCCTAATCCTATGACTGATGTCCTTTAAAAAGGGGGGAATTTGGATAATAGACAGATTACAAAGAACGCCATGTGACTGGATGCTGCCATGAGATGAGAAATAATGAGAATCGCCAGGAAATGGCCAAAGTGAATAAAGAGACAGAACAGCTTGCTTCACCGAGCTCCAAGAAGAATGCAATTTAGACAAGACACGTGTCCTCGGTATGTCAGACAGAATAGCTTTGTAATAGTAAGCCCCTCAGTTTGTGGTATTTGTTTTGCAGGCTGTAGAGAGCTAATTCAAGTTCTGTTTTTACAATAAAAAGGTAAGAGATGCAAGGTGATGCCATTATTCTCCAAAGAACTTCTGGGGGAATGTAAGTATCCTTGAACCCACATCAGAGCAACAGCCTTCTCTCCATTCAGTCTGTCAAATATCAAGTGCACTGATAACATTCCAGCTTACAAATGGCCAAGCCAATAACCTCCAGGGACCCATAATATGTGGATGAGACAGACGGGAAATTGAGTAAAGTAAATGTCACGTTAACATCGCGGTGGTAGAAAGGGGATTGCGAAGAATATAAACAGAGCCATTCTGACTTGGGCAGAGGACAGGGCATTTTCAATGCATAGGGAGGCATGACTGATGTGAACATGCCTGAGGAATGGCCGAAAAAAAGGGCAGCCAGCAAGTATCCTGCCTGGGAAGGCTAGGGCAGTGTTGCTAGATGTACAGTTGCCTGACACTACACAAAATCATGCCTCATGAGATGCCACACACCATTTCATGGAGTCCTCGTGCTAGCATTCCTGAGATGCAGCACATCTGGTGTATCTGGTGCCTCCACACAGGAAACACAGGTGGTCCTTGCTCCTGGGGCCACTACTGTAATCTCTGTGCTTTCCAGGTTCTCAGCTCAAAGTTACTAGATCTCGGCCTTAGGAAGGCACTTGCTTTCCTTTGCCTCTGACACTTGGTCTCCCCTGTCTGCAAAGGAGGAACACAGATGGACTTTCAGTCTGCAGGTTACCCCTCCTGGCTACAAATCTCAGGTGACTTCTGTAATATAACCAAGGTCACAGAGACATCAACCAAGAGTAAAGCTATCAGGATTCTCTCCAGTTATTTCCAGGCACTGGCAGTAGAAGGACAGAGAACTTGCCTATGATATCACCAGCATCTTCAAGTGAATGAGAGCCAGACAAGGTCAGTTATGGAGGTAAGAAAGGGGAGAATCAGATACTGGGAGTTGGTTAGCAACACAAAAACAATGACAGAAAAATTGATGGAAAAGTGCTCTTAGCAAAGAAGAGCAGACAAGGCAAAGTACATTCACAGCAGTGCAGCAATTTCATCTCAATTTGAGACTAGACAACATGGGCCTGCTTAACAAGTCACCTGACTGCCTTGGGAGATCACTGGATCCACTCTGAAAAGGAGTCAAGGACGGGTACACAGATCTGGCCTCTGTCAGGGGACAGCTGCAAAGAAGCAAAAGGCAGCCAGCTGAGCTGTGAAGTGAGAATATGAATCCAGATGGCTCTGCAGAAGCAAAAGGGATTCATATGAGGGACAGGTGCTCTCCACTCTCTTGACACAGGAATAATGGCATACATTGCTGGTTGCTTATCATGTGACCGGAATTGATGCCCATGTGTGTTTATGTGTGTACTGTGGAGGCCAGAGAACAACTTTGTGTGGCATTCTTCAGGAAAGCCATCTACACCTTTGGGACAAGGTCCATGACTAGCTTGATGATCCCAGATTAGAGTAGGTTGGGTGGTCCGCCAGTATCAGTCATCCTCCTGTTTCTACCTTCCCAGTGCTCAAATTACAAGGTACTACACCATGCCTAATATTTGTTTGAGATGCCTGGAGGTCAAACTCAGAGGATTTTACTGACTAACCAGCCCCTCAGCCATGCTTAGCATTTCCTATTCCATTTCTATTCTATACACTAGGAAATTAAGATATTTGAACCTAAGGTATCTCCCTTGCAAATGTGTGCTTTTCCCTGACACCCTATACAACCAGGCCCCTAGAAGAAACAGACTTAGAATAAGATGCTGGATGTGGGACCCAAGAAGAGGGGAGTAAGCTGGGATCTAGAAAATCTACAGAGACCCCAGATATTGTCACTGAGTTTTGTTTCAGAAGAACTATGAGACTAACATCCATTTGCCCTGCCAAGAGTGTTTAACATACAACCATATGCTCCCACCAGTTAGTTAAATTCTGAAAAAAAAAGAGCTCTTTGTGCTTTATCTAAGGGAAGGAGTACTCAAGAAGGAAGTAGACCACCAATGTAGGTTAGGAAATATGGAAATATCCAGGGTGCTGCTGATGGAGGGTATTTGGCCCTAGAATGATTGCTATTTGATGGCACTTTGATCAGTTAAAGATCAAAGAGTGAAAAGGATCCAGTTAGAAGGAAATTAATGGAGAATGGGAGAACTCCAGGGAATCTGAAGAAAGCAAGGAAATATAAAGACCATCCATTTCACAAGGGATGGTACCACCTGGAGCAGAAAATGAAGCAATGGAATATCTCATCAAGTTTCCTGCCCATGAACCAAGCAAGTGCTACGACTTATATTCACAGGAGAATATTTTAGTGAATTTGGCATTTGATCTTTCTCCAGTCACACAAGACCTCAGCCCTGGCCAACTCCATGGCAGCCACTTGGTTACATACCTTGAAGCAAAAGGGTCTCCCATGAAGATTGTTCACACAAACGGGGACAACCAAAACGGTTTCTAATGAAGCCCATCAAGCAAGGCGCTTAGACTGTACAATTCCAGGCTTAACCCTTCCTCATGTTCAGCCTGCCTTGACCCACTGGATACCCCATACAATGACATGGGCCCCTTTCTCTTCTCTAAGTCACTGATACCTGTGCAGAGCCACAGCCCCTTATAGGGAGCTCTCCTTGCACTGGACCAAAGAAAAATTGTGCAAATCTCTGTCTCTACACCTGCACCTTCCTATATACAGGGCTCACTCTCAGTGTAACTCTAACAATCAAGAAAATAAATTAGATCCTCAAATCTTCTCTGGATAATAGCTCATTGCAGGAAGTCATTAAT
Source organism: Lophiomys imhausi (assembly GCA_907164525.1). Taxonomy (NCBI): domain Eukaryota; kingdom Metazoa; phylum Chordata; class Mammalia; order Rodentia; family Muridae; genus Lophiomys; species Lophiomys imhausi. Next base: position 388,125 of record CAJQZJ010031511.1, read on the forward strand.
GCAGTAAATCAAACCCACAACTGTTGACACCGTGAAAGCTTGTTGTTTACCTTCATTTGATTCAGCTGAGTATCAATTAGTTCAGTGATATTTACATAAATATCTCGATTTGGAAAGTAAAATTGTCCATCTGCTTCTGGAAGATTTAATTAGGTCTGTGCTGGTAAGGAAGAAGAGATTAATCCTTTTCAACATTAACCTTTTCAATTAATATATGTTTTGCAATGCATTGTATAACATGCCTTGTGATGTAAATTGGACAGACTGGAACATTGCAGCCTGGGGGAAATGATGTCTTTCAAATTGAAAACACATCTCTCTTTCCAAATCTAGATGATGATTGCATACTTACAGGCTTTCATGCTTTGCTTTTTTCTTGGTGGGGATTTGTCTCCATTTCTTTTTTATTTATTCATTTGTTGCTTCAGGTTACATCTCCATCATAGTGTCCTCTTTCGACCCTTCCCAGTCCCGCCCTCCCGCCCTCCCACCATCTACCCCCTAACCCTTCTATCCCACTCCTCTGGAGTGGAGTGTCCCTACATAACCGTCCCCCACCCCAGTTCAGAAGTCATATGAGGGGCAAGAGCCTCCTCATACACTGGGGGCCTACCAGGCAGCACCACTAGGGCAAAGTGACTCATTGTCAGGAAGAAAAAGTCTATGTTCCTGTTCCCTTTGGTGCTTGGTTGTAGTATAGATATACTGTACTATATAGCTAAAAATCTGACTATAAGTGAATAGATGCCATGTGCATCCTTCTGGGTTACCTCACTCAGGATGAGCTTCTCTAGTTCCATCCACTTGGTGGAAAATTGCATGATTTCCTTATTTCTGATAGCTGAGTAGTATTCCATTGTGTAGATATACCACAGTTTTTTAATCCATTCTTCAGCTGAGGGACATATGGGTTGTTTCCAGTTTCTAGCTATTACAAAAAAGGCTGCTATGAACATAGATGAGGAAACTTCCTTGTGATTCGGTGAGGAGTCATTTGGATGTATACCCAGAGGTGGTATGGCTGGGTCCCGAGGCAGAGCTATTCCAAGTTTTCTAAGATATCGCCAGACTGACCTCCATAGTGGTTGCACAAGCCTGCATTCCCACCAGCAATGGAGGAGGGTTCCCTTTTCTCCACACCCTTGCCAGCATGTGCTGTCATTTGAGCTTTTGATCTTACTCATTCTGACAGGTGTGAGATGGAATCTTAGAGTTGTCTTGAGTTGTATTTCTCTGATGATTAAGGATGCTGAGCATTTCTTCAAATGTCTCTAGGCTTTTAGGAATTCCTCCTATGTGAATTCTCTGTTTAGCTCTTTCCCCCATTTTTAAATTGGATTATTTTGTTTCTTGGCATTTAATTTCTTGAGTTCTTGGTAAATTTTGGATATTAGCCCTTTGTCAGATGTGGGGTTGGTGAAGATTTTTTCCCAGTCGGTAGGCTGTCGATTTGTTCAAATCACAGTGTCTTTTGCCTTACAGAAGTTTTTCAGTTTCATGAGGTCCCATTTATTGATTGTTGATCTTAGGTCCTGAGCTGCTGGTGTTCTGTTAGGAAGTTGTCCCCTGTGCAAATGATTTCAAGGGTTTTTCCCACTTTCTCTTCTAGTAGATTTAGTGTGACCAGGTTTATGATAAGGTTTTTGATCCACTTGGGCTTAAGTTTGTAAATGGTGATAAGTATGGGTCCAATTTAATTCTTTTACAAATGGATATCTAGTAGGACCAGCACCATTTTTTGAAGATGCTGTCCTTTTTCCATTGTGTGATTTTGGCTTCTTGGTCAAAGATTAGGTGATCATAGGTGTGTGGGTTCATTTTTGGGTCTTCAATTCGATTCCATTGATCCACTGGTCTGTTTCTATACCAGTACCATGCTGTTTTTATTACTATTGCTCTGTAGTACAGCTTGAAATCTGGGATGGTGATACCTCCAGATGTTTTTTTATTGTACAAGATTGATTTAGCTATTCTAGGTTTTTTTGTTGTTCCATATGAAATTGAGAATAGCTTTTTCCAGGTTTATAAAGAATTGTGTTGGTACTTTGATAGGAATTGCATTGAATTTGTATATTGCTTTTGGTAGGATGACCATTTTTATTATGTTGATCCTACCTATCCATGAGCATGGGAGATCTTTCCATCTTCTGATAGCCTCTTCAATTTCTTTCTTCAAGGGCTTGAAGTTCTTGTTGTACAGGTCCTTTACTTACTTGGTTAGAGTTACCCCCAGGTATTTTATATTGTTTGTGGCGATTATGAAGGGAGTTGCTTCCCTAATTTCTTTCTCAGCCCACTTATTTGGTGTGTAAAGAAGGGGTTCTGATTTTTTTGAATTAATTTTGTATCCAGCCAGCTTGCTGAAGGTGTTTATCAGCTGTAAGTGTTCTCTGGTGGAATTTTTGGGGTCACTTATGTATACTATCATATCGTCTGCAAATAGGGATAATTTGACTTCTTTGTTTCCAATTTGTATCCCCTTGATCTGCTTTAGTTGTCTTATTGCTCTAGCAAGAACTTCAAGTACTATATTGGAGAGATATGGTGAAAGTGGACATCTTTGTCTTGTCCCTGAGTTTAGAGGAAATGCTTCAAGTTTCTCTCCATTAACTTTGAGGTTTGCTGTTGGCTTGCTGTATATTGCCTTTATTATTCCAAGACATGGTCATTGAATGTGCATTCTCTCCAGAACTTTTAGCATGAAGGGGTGTTGGATTTTGTCAAATGCTTTTTCTGCATCCAGCGAGATTATCATGTGGGTTTTTTTCTTTCATCTTGCTTATGTAGTGAATTACATGGATGGATTTTTGTATGTTGAACCATCCCTGCATTCCTAGGATGAAGCCTACTTGATCATGGTGCATGATACTTTTGATGTGTTCTTGGATTCGGTTTGCTAGTATTTTATTAAGTATTTTTGCATCTATGTTAATGAGGGAGATTGGTCTGAAGTTCTCTTTCTTTGTTGAGTCTTTGTGTGGTTTAAGAATCAGGGTGACTGTGGCCTCATAGAATGAGCTTGGCAGTGTTCTTTCTGATTTTATTTTGTGAAAGAGTTTGAAGAGTATTGGTATTAGCTCTTCTTTGAAGGTCTGATAGAACTCTGTGCTGAAAGCATCTGGCCCTGGGCTTTTTTTGGTTGGGAGATTTTTAATGACTGTTTCTATTTCCCTAGGGATTATAGGGCTGTTTAATCTTTAACCTGATCTTCATTTAGCTTCGGTAGGTGGATCTATCAAGAAAATTGTCTATTTCACTTAAGTTTTCATATTTGGTGGAGTATAGATTTTTTAAAATTTTATTTTTTATTTCTTCAAGTTACATCTCAATCACAATCCCCTCCCTACTCCCCCCTCCAGTCCCCTAGCAGAGCTAGGCTGTCGACTTATCTGCTTCCAAGTTTTGTCCTTTTTGGACAGAAGTCTGTCTACAGTTGAAGCAAGGGGTTTTTCTTGCCAAGAGAATGGCTTACCACCCATTCAATCATCTCCCACTGGAGATTCTTCGATACTCATCTTCTACTTGGAGTAGAATAGGGGGTGCTGTCAGGAGCTGACATGTCTCGATATCAAAAAATCTTAAGTTAAGAAAACATCTTTGAATGCCATATTCTGCAGATCTCTTGAGGTTTTTGAAGATGCCCTATCTATCT
>CAJQZJ010031511.1:396776-411346 GCA_907164525.1 Lophiomys imhausi
GTAGAACCCATTTTTTGTAATAATGCTAGTAATGAATACTATAAATGAGGCACATACATGAAGAATAATAATTATGCTTATTATGTATGTGAATGAGAGGAAAGGAAGACTGTGATCAAATGCTAAGGTACAGGCCCTGTTAAGGTGATTTTACACACATGAATTCATTGAGTCCCACAGCCTCCCATGAGATCAATACTTTTATCAATCCCTTTGGAGGAAGTTAGCTGACTTGTAGACAATTGCCTCCCGTCCCCATCATAGTAAAGGATGAGACAGCATTGAACACAGGCACTCAGCCCTAGGAGCTTCACAGAGGGAAAAGCAGGATGGAAAGAGGATAATAGTGTTGAAGAACTAGTCTTTATAGGGTTTTATTATTTATGAAGTAGTAACATGCTAAGTCCAACATGTGAAGACCAGTCTTCTAGTCAGCATGTGCAACGATGTGAATTTATTATCCCATTTGACTGCTAGAGAAAGTGTATAAGAATGAATAGTTCATTTAAGATCATCCAGATTTGAACTTGACTTCTTAGTCCCAGTGGCTGGGGCTGGGGCTGGGAGGTAAACATCTGAGGTAGGAAAGGAGGGGAAAGAGAAGCGTGTAAAGAAATGTCCCACTTTGGTGTGTGTCTTGTGTCCTCAATGCATGGATGAGTCACTGAAGCCAAGAAAAAAAAAACATCTTTTATGTCTTAAAAGAAATTAAGATTTATTTGTTCTGTGTCTTGTATGAGTGTTTTGATTGTGTATGTATGTATATGTATGTACTCCAGGCACACATTTGGTACTTGGACAGGGCAAAAGAGGGCATTGGAGCCCCTGGAACTGGAGTTACGGATTGTTGTGAATCACCATGTGGGTGCTGGAAATTGAACTCCAGAGAGCAACAAGTATAAGAGCAACAAGTGCTCTTAACCATTGAGCCACCTTTCCAGGCCTATATCTTCTACTTTAAATCATTCCTTGCAACTTCTTTCACAAAGCCAAATACATAATAGGTCTTTAAATCTGCTTACTGAAAATAAGCTACACCTATGAAGAAGCCTGGCTTTTTGCATATGAGCCAGATGAGAGGAAGCTGATATTTATTTGCTCCAGATAATACACAAGTTCCTCTCCAATCAATGAATGTTTTCCCCCTTGAGATTCTTCAGTGATTCAAACACACTAGCTATTTTAAAATCAAGATTTATTATTGTTGTGCACATCTCTAAAGGATCTGGTGAGCCTTATCCTCTTTTATTTCCTTCATGTGTCCTCCCAGTCAATTTACAATTTACATAATTTGAGGTCACTTTCATGTGCTAGTCCTGTCAAAAGATAGCCAGATACACATTATAAAGACGATTCATTCAGACCAGGGAGGCAGCCTCTGAATTCCTGGTTAGGTGGAAGGGGATCAAGTGGCTGGTTAACTGTTTATAATAGTTGCCCTTTGAAAGGGCCATTTTAAAGGAACCTCCCTTGATTGAAAAAATGACATAAATTAGATGTGACAACATAAAGATGGTGTGAGCATAAAAAAGAAAAAGAGGCACTTCTAGGATCCGTGGTATTTACTGGTGGGATCTACAACTAGTGCTTAGCAAAATGAAGGAGAAAGTGCTATTTCTTTACAAGAAGCTGACATGATAGCCCCTAGACTATTAGTTAGAGATTAATAAGAAGTGGATTCTCCCTCCCCATGGCCCTTTGGGGAAATAGTATGATAAGAACAGTAATTTAAAAATGATTTTGAGGATTCGGCAGTAAAAAGGATGTAGCTAGCTAGTAAGAGTAACCTGCATTGTCCGTGTAATAAATTAAGATGGATTGAATTTTAAAATGGCCCTTTAGCAGTAACTGACAGAATAATTGATTCCTGCAAAAATTGTCAATTGAATGTATTCCACTTACTATTGCTCCTAGCCATTTTTCCAGATCACTGGGGTTTTTAATTTTATCAGAATTTTGTGAGTCAGATATTCAAGATGTGCTTATCCAGGCTGTATTGAAGATACTCATGTAGTTGCAGTCTGATGTCAACATCCTTCAGGTGCCCGGGCTGCACCATTCACTATGGGTCACTTATGTGGTGACAGTTTGTGTTTGCCAGTGGCTGGCACCTAAGATACGCTGTTGAACAGTAGTGGTCAGAATGTAAAATATCTCCTCACTGGCACCTATATTTAAACACTTGGTTCCTAGCTAGTGGTATTGATTGGGGAGATCGTAGACCTTTAAAAGGTAAGACCTAGTTGATAGAAGTAAGTCACTGAGGGCCAATTTATGGGTTACAGTCCAGCCTCCAGTTACAAGTTTCCCCCCCCACCACCACATATACACACACATTTTCTGACTCATCCAGGTGTGAGACTCATCCAGATGTGAGAGAGCAAGCAGACTCAACACAGTTGAGAGTCACATGTAACGAAGTACCTTTCCCACCATGACGGACTCTATTCCCCAATCTTACAACAAAATGAATCCTCTTCCTCTCTTAAGTTGCCTCCTTTTAGGTATTTGGTCACGGTAATGTGGCAGGACTAATGCGGCCAACTAGTCAAGGCTGCTCTAGCATAGCAAGCTTAGGTAGCCAGCCTTCTCACATGGCAGTACCTTAGTTTCCTAAAACCCACAGACAGCCTGAGAGGGCCAAGCAGAAGCTTCGTGACCTTTAGCAAGGTGGCCTCAAAGTTAACAGGACAAAATTTCTTTGAACTCCAGTGGGCAAAGTCACCCCAACTTCATGAAGACACAAGGGAGGGGATGGAGAGATGGATCAGTGGCTAAGAGCACTGGCTGCTCTTCCAGAGGGCCTGGATTTAATTGCCAGTACCCACATGACAGCTCATAACTATCTGTAACTCTTGTCCCAGGGGATCCTATGCACTCTTCCAGCCTCCATAGGCACCATACACATGCAGTGCACAAATATACATGCAGACAAAACACTCGTGCCTATAAAATACGTTTTTAAAAATCCTTTTTAAAACACAAGGAAGAGAATGTAGACCTCACTTTCAATGGGAGGAGTCTCCAGGATTTTCTGGGTCACACTGTTATAAACTGTCCCATCTGTTAATATCACTGCATAGGAATTTATCAGGGAAAGTATATTTACTCAAGTCTCAATGTATTTCTGCTTTATTGTTTTTTAATTTTTTTTATTCTTCTACCATATATTTACATCCACAAAATACAGTTTCCCTTTCCTTTTCTCCTCCCAGTGTTCCCACCCCCATCCACTCCTCCATTTTGCTTCAGAAAAAGACAGGTCTCAACTAAACATGGCATATAAATCTGTAATAAGACATATTATATTGTAATATGAGGCATCTCCTCTTATAATAAAGCTGAAAGAGGTAACCCAGTAGGAGGTAAAAAGCCCCCAAAGCAGGTAAAAAGTCAGAGACAGCCCCTGCTTCCACTGTTAGGAGTCCCACCAGAATACCAAGCTATACAATCATAACATATATGCAGAGGACCTAGGTCAGACCCATGTAGGTTCCATGATTATCAGTTGAGTTTCTGTGAGCCTCTGTGAGCCTATGTTAGTTGATTCTGTGGGTTTTCTTGTAGAGTCCTTGATTCCTCTGGCTCCTATAATCTTTCATCCCCCTTGTGGCAGGTTTCCCCAAACGCCACCTAATGTCTGGCTGTGGGTCTCTGCATTTGTTTTTATCAGTTGCTGGATGAAGCCTGTCTGATGGAAATTATGCTAGACTTCTGTCTGCTAGTACAGCAGAATAGCTCAAGGCACTTCTTAGAGGTTATTTACTAGAAAGGGAAAATAAACATCATTAAAATGAAAAGACCTGGTAGACAACACCTTAGCATGGTTTTGGTCACTAGTTATGGTGTAGTGTGAGCCTCCTGATATGATGTGCTAAGAGTACTTTCCGATTGAGATGGGAGAAAACAGTGACACCATTTCACAAACACTTAGTCCAGACTCTTCAAGATAACCTGAACAGTTGCAGCCATTACTCATCCCACTTCATCTCAACACTTATCCTACGAGCTCTAAAACCTTCCAGGAGCACTGGGAAGCTAGTGTCATAGACCAACATTCCTCCAACAATGAAGCACCCCATTTCCTGGCCACAGAGTAGGGGTAACTCCAGAGCACTGTCTACGTTGTCTCACAGAGTTTTCTAGAATATGCATTGTTGTTAGCACTTAAATCTTGCTGCACCAGTTAATTGCTAATATGTTGTCCTCCCCCCTTTCCTGATCCATTTGCCTACTTCTCATAATGTTTTCTAGAATCATATTTCAAATATCTATGTGAATTCAAATTCCTGTCTTAGTACCTGCCTCTGGAAGAATCCAATCTAACACTGTCGTGGGCAACAAATGAGGAGCCCAAGTGAGTGTTCTAAAGAGGACTGAAGGAGGCTCAGCTACAGTTGCAAGCAAGCTCATGGGCTGGAACAAAGATTGGAAAAACATGCTTTGAATGCTGATTTTTTTTAATGATAATTAGCAAAGCATGAACAGAGATCTCAGAGAAGACATCATTATTTCATTCGTCTTATAGTTCTGAAATTTTGCAATAATTCTGTGTCAATATAAGATCATGTCCTTACTCTTAGGAGCCAAGTGCTGAGGTATTAGAGGTGAAGGGTCAGTTTACTTAAAAATCATTTAATAAAAGCCAAAAGATAATGGAGGTTATTACTTTTTTTGAGACAGGGTTTCTCTGTATAACAACTCTGGCTGCCCTGGACTCACTTTGTAGACCAGGCTGGCCTCGAACTCACAGAGATCCACCTGCCTCTGCCTCCCAAGTGCTGGGATTAAAGGCATGCACCACCACCACCTACCTGGCTTATTTCTTATTTTATGAGTATAAGTGTTTTGACTGCATGTGTGTCTATGCACCACTTACATGCTGTGTATGCACAAATGCAAGATGAGGGCGTTGGATTCCCTGAAACTGGAGCTACAGACAGTTATAATACACCATGTGGGTACTGGAAATTGAGCCTCAATACTTCAGAAGAGCAGCCAGTGCTGTTAGCCACCATATGTAGCAAACATACAATATCAGAAGACTTGAAACATGCTCAAAACATATTACTTTTCAATTTTAAGATGATGGGGAAATGTCAGCTTATAGTGAGTTATTGAGGAAAATTAGAAACCAATTAAGATTTCTTGATGATGCCAAGAGATGCACATTCTCTCATATTCTCTCTCTCTCTCTCTTTCACTCACTCACTCTTGCTCTCTGTACCCATGTATAGGACAGTTTTTACACTAAAATGAGTTGTAATAAAACTCACAGCATTCCCACTTTGCTCAGTCTGAGAAGGGGTTTGTTATTTTCCCTGACCCAGAATATTACATGGCATACCCAAGATTTCATGGTTGAGAAGTAGTAGAGCCACAACTCAAACCTTGGTCAACCTGCATCAAAATATTTGTATATGGGAGGGTGGGACTGGAGAGAAAGATGGGTGGTCAAAGAGCACTTGCTACTCTTCCTGAGGACACGGGCTCAATTCCCAGCACCATATTTCAGATCACAGTGAGCTATCACTCCAGTTTTAGGAGATCTGCCACCTTCTTCTGGCCTGTGTGGGTACCAGACATGCACATGGTACATAGTCGTCACACATGCAGACAAAATCCCCATGTACATAAAATGAAAAAAAGCATTTATATCATTGCATATACAAAATCTATCTCTCTATCTCTATTTCTCTCTCACTCTCTCTCTCTTGTGTATGTGTGTGTGTGTGTGTGAGTGAGAGAGAGAGAGAGAGAGAGAGAGAGAGAGAGAGATAAAGAGGTCATGACCTGAGAGGGAGTAGGAAGGACATGAGAGAAGTTTGGAGATAGTGTGTAGTATGGCACTCTGTCTCCTGGGAAGCTCAGGCCTTGTTGAAGTCCAAGTCGGAAGTTCATGCTTCTCCACCAGAAGGTCCAAGCTCTGTCAGTTTCCAGGCAGAAAAGAAGGAAGCACAGAATGAGATCCATGTCACAGGATATCTGGTCTGGCCAAAAAGGCAGGAGAACAGATTTTCTCCACAACTTAGTGTTACAGCCCTATAATAAGCATGCAGGAGAGAGACACTCTCTGACATGCAGCAAAGGTCAAAACCTTTTAGCTGTTTCATTTACTTTATGAACAGCTTTTAGCTAAGCTGCCAGCACCAGGCCAGGGGTGGCAGCAGCGAGCTCAAGGCTCCTGAACCGAGCCAAGCAGTGGCAGGAGTCTGATCTGATTTGATTGAGGGAGTCAGCTTCGAAGCACAGGCTCCAGCATCAGTAGCTCTGGAAATAGCTCAGTGACTGAGGTACAGGCTCCAGAGATGATACAGAAGATGGTTAACTGTTGTAGAGGTGGGAGCTTGTACCCTGAACTCCCTGAAGTGAGCTCTGGCTACCAGCAGCAGGAGTTTGGCTAGGCAGGTGGATCCAGCACTAAATTCTGGGAAGAAAAGGCCCTTCCTTCCCAAGTGTTACATCCCAAAATAAGTAGCAAGTCTCAGATGATCTTTGATGAAGTGGATGGTGGAATCATTTATTTCATGAACAGGTACATTATAAACCTTGGACAGTGGAAGGGGTTTTGGGGGTAAATGTGTTTGATTGGCTGAGGCTAGGAGTGCCAGAGATGCTTCATTTACATGCAGCAGCACTATCCTCTTGTAAGAAGGGGGATGCATTATCCTATGGGGATGGGGAGGATGGGGGAAGAATGTTAGCAGGGAACTGTGTCAAAGGTTACACTCCAGGTATAGTTAAAGGCATGGGCAAAGCTCATTGGTTGAAAGATAAGGTACGAAAATACCTCATCAGCATTTGGAGGGCATTCCAGGAATCCCAGGTATTCACTGAATGGGTTTCTTACTGGGAGAAAGGATTGGACCTGTAATTTCCCTGAAGGCTATGTGATATTCCTCAGTTGGAGGGTAGAGTTTCCCCAGATCAGGCAGAGAAGAGGGAACTCTATTGAGAAAGTGAATCTACCATGTAGCACTGAGTTCAGGGACTTTCCAGTAATGTTAGACTTCTACCTTAATAGCAGAGTATCCCAACAATGTAGGAGCAGTGCTTATATAGGAATTTCTCAAAAGAAATCTTTATTCCTTCCCTCCTTCAGGACCACATCATTATTTTCAGTAAAGAGAGATATTGCAAGCCACACCTGCTCTTTGAAAACCTAACTTTTGACATTAATTCAGGTAATCATAGATCACGGGAAGCTTGATAGAACTCAGAAAACCCTTAGCAAGAAATCTAATCATTTCTACAGATGAAGAAATTGAAGCTTAGAAGAGAAGGATACACTGGTTGGAGCAGCAAGCTAATCAGTAGATGAGGGTCCTTAGAAAGCCAGCACTGATTCCTCTGAGAAGATGGGTTGGCACACCCAGATCCATTTTTTTTCCTTGTTTTTAAAAACCATGTTCTTCTCCTTTTAAAGAGCTAGAAATGCTCTGACAAGCTTAGAAATGTTAATAGACTATCTGAGAGCTGGCACCAAATGCAGCTGAAAATATAAAACAGACTATTGAGTGTACTGACTTCTCTCTTCCTCCAGGGCAGCAGATATGCTTAGGTATAGGTTCATGCAAGCTACTGATAAAAAACTCATAGCTGTCCAGCCCTACTGAAGGGTGCAGTAAATTAATAGTGGAGATCAGGAGTCAGAAAGACCCTGGGAGAGAAATAAATCTCCCCAACCATCTGGGAAAAGCAGAAACCCGTTGAAAACAGAATCTCATGAACAACCTACTGCGGAAGAAGAAAGCAGTTATCTGAGGGTTTGGAAGAGCAAAGTACAATGATGTGCATGGGGAGCAGAATGCAAAATCACGGGAAAGAAAATCATGTCCAGATTTTCTTGTGTGGAGGTCAAAGTAATGCATGCATTGTGTGTGTGTGCTCACTGGTATATGTGTGAGTGGGTATCTTGTATATATGTATATGCATACATGTACAGATGGATGGATAAGTATATATATATATATGTAGGAAATATGTGTGTGTTAAGTATATCACAGGCATGATTTTTTGAATATGTATGACTCATGTGTATATAATGTCTATATGTGTGCATATATGTGTACTTGCTTATGTAGACTGTAAGTATACAAATATATGTATAGCTGTGTACATATGCATCATGTATGTACTGTATAAAGGCATATGTACATGAGTGTGTATATACTGTATATATGAGTGAATAGATTATGTAAGTGTACTGAGTGTGTTTGTACAGCGATGTATACATGTGTATGTTTTGTGCTTATATGTATGTGTATTATTATATATGTATATGAGTGCATGCATGCACAAGGAGTATAGACATAGAAAGTATAAAAGTATATATATATCAACATATTTAAACCAATTATTAAAACCAAATACATGAAATAATGCATACAAATAAACATACAACATATGCATATATAGAGATAATCACATATACATGGAGTATAAATATAAATACATATATATGCATAGACACATATGAGATACAGAAACATACACACACAACAAGATATGTTATAATATATAATTATATATTGTATTATATATACATACATACATATGCACACATCATACCAAAGTTCCTTTTTTTTCCCAGCAATAAGTTCTAGATTAGAGACTATATGTAAAACCTTGGAAACTGCAATTCAGTTTTATTTTTTTCTACTTGAGCTAAATGAGGCAATATTCATGTTTTTATTTGAAAACATCCATCCACAAATTTAGTCCTCTAATTGTATACTGTTTGGCCTAGATTCACACATGAAAGTATCAAAGCAACTCTGAGATTAATTTCCAAGACATCACTGCCAGAGCCCTCTGGAGAAATGCCATAGAGTTCAGAGTGGGGACACTGGCACAAAAAATGGGTTCAAAACCCATTGATAGCCCTTGGTCATTGGTGTAGAGGTGCTGGAGTCCATGACTGTCGTTGGAGGAATGAAAAATTTCTCAAAACAACCATCAAATTGACAGGCAATTTGGCTCCATCAGCTATGCCAGCATGATTGATGTTCACTCATCAATGGAGTCAAGATTTGATCTACCAACCCAGCAGTGTAATCAGCACATTATCTACTCTGAGTCCCATGACCTGATGACAGACTTAGTAGAGGGCTGTGATATTGCTGTTATTGTTATTCTCTCAGGGGGTGCCTGTTTCTCATGAATTATAACCAATTTCTCATGTGGTTTATTACAGTTTGACACTCTGCTCCTCTTGTCAAAAACCCAATATAATTTTCAGCCAAAAATATACAGCACTACATTATGATAATGACACCAGCATTTCATCCATCAGCAGGAATAGGATGATTACTTAACATGTTTCAGAGTACTTCCTGATGAATTTGAAAAGTTACCCTTCTAGAAAGTAGATACTTAAATCTTTGGATTATCCTCCAGGTTTGGGAAAAGCTTGGCAGCCAGGAAAGTTTGGCAGAAAGGAAAAGCCAACCAGTTTCCTCTGGAAACTGAGGATGCCTTTCCCAAGAGTGCTTACACCCTGGATAGGCAAAGGGAGGGATAATCAGAATCAACTGGGAGGAAGTTTAAATTCTAGGCAATGGTTGCTGAAAATCCCAGGGACTGTCTTCAAAGATCCATCTGTCTCAAATTGACTAGCTCAGGGAGCTGGCATGCACAGATAATGAATCCAAGGTTGTAGGATCAAGTTCATGTACAACTGAGCCAACTAGCTAGGGGAGAGTGGTGGGGACACTGAGACCATGGCACCTGGATCTCCTCCATCCTCATCAGCACACAGCATTGGTTGCCAAGAGGAAAACTGGCAGAAGTGTGTGGAGTGCAGCATCATTGGATTTAAAGAGTGTTGGCTGAACTACTACCTGAAAATTCTATGTCTCTCAACTAAGCAGAGCTAGCAGAGATGGTGAGGCCTGGACTCTGTTCTCAGGAAGCTCCAGGGCTGGTAGATGAAATTGCCTGGAGCTCTGAGTCCTGTGAAGGCTGGAAAAAGGGAAGGAACATAACAGGAAGAAGAGACAGTGGCTTAGAGGATAGGAAAAGCCTATAGAAGAACAAGGATCACATGGCATTTTAACAGGGCTCTTGGGAATAATTATTATTTCATCAAAGTTAGCAGGAAGTAGGTGAGACTATAAGTACATCATCAAGGAGCCTCCTTCAACAGTGATCAGAGGTCTCGGCTCTTCCTCTAAAGTCAGTCTTCTTTATAAAAGCTTTCCTCTCTTAAGCCTTTCAACCATTCACCTTCACCATCATGAACCAGAGGTGGTGGAGATTTCATCTGCACTCCCTCTGATACATACTTTTTAAGCCAGGGCACAGCTATGGTCACGGCTTGAGTCTGAAGCATCCTCCCCACAGGCTCCTGTGTTAACATCTGGTCCTGTTTCCAGCTGCTGGTGCTCCTTTGGAAGAGTGTGGTGTCTGGCCGGCAGAGGATCCCTAGGGTTGGCCTCAGAGGGAGATAGATGGTCAGGCCCTGCTCTGAATCCAGATCCCAAGCTCTCTGCTTCCCAATCAGCCAAGATGTGAGAAGATGCCTTCTCAGTTTCTAGCTGCTGCAGATGAAGCATGGATACTCTCCACCATGCCCTCTCTACTGTGCTGAACTGTGGCCCCTGAACGGTGAGGTCAAATGAATCCTTCATCTCTTAAGTTGCTTCTGTCTAGTCACTAGAAAAGTAACTAATGCAACTAAGTTACAACACCTTATTAAAACCAAGCAGCAGACTGGATTTGGTCCTTACCTCACTGTTTGGTGAGTGTTGCTTTACATAATGAACTGATGAAAGAACTGTCTATTGTTAATGCAAGGTATGTCGATGGGGCATAAGGGCCATGGTTTAGGAAGGGATCTGTGACCAGAAAGGATTGCTTTCAAGGCAGGTGCTGAACGGAGCCACCAGAGCTTAGTCCCATGAGAAAACTGTAGAGGACAGTGGAAATTCAATCTCAGAATTGTCTAAACCACAGGCAGAAAGCTGGGGTTGTGGGTCGTGGTGGTGGGGGGGGGGTGGGGGCGTTTTATGCCCTCTCACATTCTTCATAGTTTAAGAGCTGTTCCTGAGGAAAACATTACTCCCTGGAAATTCCAGCCTGTTCAGATCTTACGAAGACTGGATGAGTGTTGTTGCTGTTGTTGTAGAGCATAGCAGCGCTGCCCCCAGAGCTCAGGCTACTGGTATAGAAACAACATGAGGATCTGTTGGAACTGGGGAACATACAACACTGCCTGACATGTAGTCTTTCCTTTGCACCGAACCTGCTATCAGTTGACTCCGTCTTCAAACTGACTGAAAAAAGGAAGTACAATATCTTAAGAAAGAGTCCGTCTATGAAGCTAGCCTAATCCATGGCCACAGTTGCTATCACCATGACGCTGCCTGTGATTCTCTCAGCCTCAGCCAAGGACTTGCTGATTTAGGTCAGGGTAACCTAACACTAACGTTTCTGTAACTGTGTATCCATTTG
Organism: Lophiomys imhausi; assembly: GCA_907164525.1. Taxonomy (NCBI): domain Eukaryota; kingdom Metazoa; phylum Chordata; class Mammalia; order Rodentia; family Muridae; genus Lophiomys; species Lophiomys imhausi. Next base: position 408,231 of record CAJQZJ010031511.1, read on the forward strand.
ATGACAACACCTTTTTCTGAAATAATAAAGTGGTCCTGAATAGGACTGTGTTGGCGCACAGTAGGTTCTCATATGGCTAACCTTCAAATCGTTCTCACCTGTGAAATAAGTACAGCATCTTCACTTTACAGTCAAACAGAACTCTTCTTGCCTTTTATTATTCTGGAGCTGTTCTTCGGCCTGATTCCACACGCTAATGTCTTCTTGCCAAATTGCAGCTGTGGGCTCATCAAAAAGAGTTCACTCATGCCGATTTTTCTGGCATTCTCCTAGTAGCTGGGTCAGGGTGCTGCATGAATAAAGCTGCGGAGCTGTTGGCTTACAGAAACCAAAGCCACAAACATGCTCCTGCATCCAGAAGCAATATCATTCTCATCGCATGATCTGTTCTAACTGGCTGTCCCACAGAGCCTGACTCCATGGGAGAGAACAGTTCTTGCCCAGCCCTCATTGATGTTCCAGAACCCTGGGGCTCTTCCAAACAGCATATTTTCAGGCTCATTTCATTTCCTGCCTTTGATTCAACCATCTGGAAAAGAAGTTAGGAGAATGACGCCCCATCTTTTGTCCCAGAGGCCTTGGAGAGGACACACCAGCCAAGTTAATGTCAATCTGTTTGTAGATTGGCAGTGGAAGGAGGACCCCCAGGGTCCATTGGTACTGATTGGGTCCATGTGGAGCTGCTGGTGGAGTCAGCCTTTCCTGGCTCCCCACCCTGTATGAATATCAGGAGTCAGCTTGGCCAAAAGGAGCACTCAGAGAGGGGAGAAAACTTCTGTCTGCCACTCCCCCAGCCCCAAAGGCAAACTGTGGAAGAAGCTCACAGCTAGCGATTCAGCAAACAGATCTGAGCCTAAGTCAAGAGGGAATGCTAACATTGCAGAAGTAGTCATTGAATGAGATATTCAGCATGGAGGCAGCCCCATGGAGCACAGGACAGTCTTGTGCTGTCTCCTGGACCTGCCTTTTACTAGGTTTGTAAAATATGGAGCTTACAACACCCCACAGTCTCGGTATCCTCATGTGTAACCAGGGACATGCTCTAACTGTTACAGCAAGAATCTCAGCAAAAATTCGAAAATAGGATGACAGATATTAGCCTGCTTTGCAAATGTCACTCATATCAATGAGTTTAGATATGCTGACTTCAATTAAAGAAGACATACTCAGAATTCTCTTGTTGTAATCCTGGCCCCATTTCTAGTTTTCCAAAGTTAAACCATAACTATTATGATTAAGAGACTTCACCACTCTTGGCCCTAAATTTCCATATTTAAAAACTAAGAAGCATATTTGTATTTTGAGGGCTGCCACAGAATTTAAGAGTTCTTGATTAGAATTATTGTGAAAAGAGATAACTTTTACTTATCTCTGACCCAAAAGTCAATGGATAGAACACAAAATATAAGACAAAGAATGAAAAGATGTTTCTGGTATGAGTGAGTGAGTGAGTGAACGAGACACTTAAAGCATGATAACACAAGCAATCATTAGCAAAAATAATCACATACACACGCTATAAAGACAAATCACATTAAGCTAGGTTGTACTCTCAGCAATCATTAGCAAAAATAATCACGTACACACGCTATAAAGACAAGTCACATTAAGCTAGGTTGTACTCTCAGCAATCATTAGCAAAAATAATCACGTACACACGCTATAAAGACAAATCACATTAAGCTAGGTTGTACTCTCAGCAATCATTAGCAAAAATAATCATGTACACACGCTATAAAGACAAATCACATTAAGCTAGGTTGTACTCTCAGCACACCTGTGGTATCGTGACAATCAATCCTTTCAACTGATCGGCAGTTCTGCTGGGGCTCTGGTCTTTTGGTAGGGCACAGCAAGCCTTAGAGCAGTTAAGTAAAATGACCCAAGTCACAAAAGTCATCCATAGAAAAGGTGACTCAAAACCACATTTCCAGACTTTAGGGACAATGGACTCTTCGACTGACACATGCAAACACAGGTCCCTGTGCTTTTGCAGGTAGGGAGTAAAGCTTCACTCTCATACCTGGTAACCATGGTTGATTCCATTTCATATCCACTGGCTTTGTGTCATCCTGATTTTACCAATGAGAAAATTGAGGACTGGTAAAATGAAATACCTTGTTTCAATGCAAAGACTATGTAACAAAGTCAGAATTTGAATTTAGGAAGGCTGGCATCTGAGTCTATGTTCCAAAAACACTCAAAGACTCTTGAAAGCAGAGACACAGACACATGCATCTCATGGTGGGTACTCTTCTTCCTCACAGAGTTCCTTTCTCAGCCACCTTGGCATCAAAGGGAGCAGAGATCCCCATTGCCTCTATCTGGTTCTGTGGGGAGCCCTGTAATGAGGACCTACAGAGGAGCAGGTTCTAAACTCTTTCACAGTAATGTGAAGCTGTGTCTGACCTCTAATGTCTGATGCTTTCTTGAGTATCTCCCAGACTCACAGGAAAAGGAGAAAACCCAAGTGACAGGCCCATGGAGTCACTGCTTTGACCTTCTGACTGCCTGTGACATATCCCCAGTTCCTCTTGGCAAGAGAAGAGCCTTTACCTCTGGAGGCTCCACTGCTGACTTCAATGAGGGAGTGGTGAAGGCTTATATTTCTTTAGAGAAAAGGAAGCCTCGGCAATGAGAAGAAAAGCAAACAGCCTGGAATAGCAGAAGGCCAGAATACAAGAGTCATTCATGTTATGCATCTTCATATAAGTGCCCAATCTTTGTTACCACCATTACCCAATACCCTCCCAACCACCTCCATCCTAGCCTCTGCATAACCTCAACACTCTGCATTGATCTCTGAACTTAAAACTGTTCCCTGTGTCTTACTGTGGCCACTGGTCAGACTGTGGTCAGCCACACATACCTTGCCACATACTCCCATATACCTGTATATTCCTACAAGTAAGTGAGGTTGAAGTAGGCACTACACAGGACAAGGTACCCTCCAGGAATGCTAGGAGTCACTTGTACATATGTACCCTTAACGGCCATATTCTACTTCCAATGTCTCCATACTTCTTCATGCCTCTACCTAAGCATCTTTCTCCTCTGATCTACCCAAATACACACACACACACACACACACACACACACACACACACACACACACA
>CAJQZJ010031511.1:457159-478569 GCA_907164525.1 Lophiomys imhausi
TGTTATAAGTGAATTTAGTAATAAATAAATAAGAGTTAAATAAATAAGTAACATAAAAGTTCGGTTTCAAAAATCTCATCATGGAGAGGGAAGGTGAGCACAAAGTCCTAACTGTAGCTGAGAATCTATTGGCAATTGTTATCTGTTGGGAGAGGGAGACTCAATTTTCTTTGTGTATCCCCTGGTAGTCAACCAAGTTCCAGTAAAAGGTTACATATGTAAGAATATATGGGCAGCACAAATTGGATTTGATGGGCTTATTTAAAAAAAAAAAAAGACAAACTTGAGTGAGTAGAGCCAGGGGCTTAAAAGAAATAGAATACAAAGTTGAGTGCATAGACATGGGCGTGGATCTGGTAGAAGTTGGGGAAAGAGGGAGATAAGATAAAAATACATTGCATGGAATGCTCAAAGAACTAATTGTACTTGCAAAAAAATGACATGCACAGGAGTATTAAACATATACCAATGAACAGTTAACATAAATACAAGGTCAAAAGTCTGCATCAAGTTCTATGATCCAGTGCTGATATCAGTTAAAGCTTCAAGGATAAACTTCTTTTCAAAGGCTTATTCCAGTTTCATGAGACTAGCAGGAGGTATGTACATTTTCCAGGGCAAACTGATACTTCAGAATAAGCTAAAGTGGCAGCTGCCTGGCATTTGTGGTGGAAAGTGGAGGGGCCCAAATTGTCATTCCATTGCTTGCTGATCCACATCTGCTAGAAGGTGGACAGTGAGTCCAGTATGGAACTACCAATCCATGATGAACACATGTACTCCAGGGGAGTCATGATCTTGATCTTCACTGTGTTGGGTTCTATATCTGGGATCTTCAGTATCTTGTTAGCAATGTCTAGATGCATGGCACTGCCACCAGGCAGCAGTGTGTTGGCATATATAAGTCCTTGCAAATATCCACACCATGCTGTATGATAGAGTTGGATGTGTTGTCATGGATACTACAGGTCTCCACACCAGAAAGGAGGGCTAGAAGAGAATCTCTTAATGCTAGTATCACTCATTGTTGATGATTAACACCTTCATGAGGAACAGCTCATAGCTCTTCCTCAAGGAAGAAGATCTTATCAATGGCCATTTCTTGTTAGAAGTCCAGGGCAACATAGCAAAGCTTCCCATTGATGTCAGATATACTCTTCCACTCAGCCATGGTGGTACAGCTAAATCCTCCCTTCGTCAGGACCTTCATGAGGTAGTATATTAGTCCCAGCCAGCCATGTCTATATACAAGAGAGTGTGGTAGGGAATAGCCCTCATAGATGGGCACTATACATATGTAATTCCTTCACCAGAGGCCACGACAATGACAGTGGTGCACTGAGGGCATAAGGAACAGTTCTGCCTGAATGGCCATGTGTATGTCTCAGCTATTGAAGATCTCAAACATGATCTATGTCATCTTCTTTATGTTAGCCCTGAGGTTCAAGGGAGCCTGAGACAGTAGTGCTGGATGCTTCTTGGCAGGTTATGGGGGCATGCACAGTTTTCTGTAGAAGGTGTGGTGTCAGACCTTGTACATGCTACCTCATCTGGTGACAGAGCTGTGTTCAGTGGGGGTACTTCATGGTCAGGATATCTTTCTTACTCTGGGCCTCATTTCCCATGTAAATGTCCTCATGCCCACCATGGTGTCCCAGCATTGAGGCCTCCCAAAAATTGGCAAGGAACATGACTAGCTCTTGGAGTGTTGTTACTAGCAAAGCATTATACATGCTAGATTCACTGTCAGTGAGAAGAATGGGGATTTCTCCTTCAATTGCCATCGAGGAGGATGGACCACAAAATAGCAAAGTTCAGACCAACAAGAAAAGACTATTGGTATTTTGACAGGAATCAAGAGTATATGAACTAGGAGTTAGAGTAAGGCCAGGTTTTGTTTCACACATAAAATGTGTTTCTTTGGAATATGAATTGCTATGGAGACCCTTTCTGCTTTTGCTGGTGAAGCTATTTGGGGGCTAACTAAAATGCAAATTTATGCATACTTCTAAGACTGAGCTGAAAAGAATTGAATACTATGCAAACTTGGGTCATCTGGGGGCTGTGATAAAGCATGACTCCCAGAATTTTGTATGGCAACCACATCACAACCTCCTCAGAGCCAAAGTCTTCCCATGTGTGATTATTCCTTCTTTCAACATTCATTATTCCCCAAATGCAGTCTGTGGCATGCCTGTTCTCCACTTGGACTTCTGATTTGGTTCCTGTTCTATACCCAGGTCTCCAGCTGAGATGATAACTGAACTCAGTTGGCTCCTGCTGTTTGTTTTCCTTCTTGATGTCAAATGCATGTCATTTTTCAACATTAAAAACTGATTGTGTATTTTCCTGTATCAGCTGGCTGTCCATCAGTTCAGTTCAATTTATGTGTCAACAATTCCATACTACCCACTCAGCATTAAGCAATATTACAGGTCTAAGACTCATTCCAATAAAAGCACCCTACCACTGCAAGTGGAGTTCCAGACTACCTGCACTTATATGCCTGACTGACTAAAATTCTGGGGTTTCCAAGATCTCTCTTAATGTTTGAGAATTCACTAAAACATGAACTAAGGAAAGTGGTGGGTTTTGTTGTTGTTTATACCCTGATTTATTATTAAAATAACAACAACAACAAAACCTCAAGGTTAACCAAATGAAAAAGAAGCCTTGGGCCTCTGAAACTTAGCCATAGATTCTCAGTGCTCTGAACTTGCTATAGCCTCTCTTCCAGCTGGCCATCACCATTTCTCATTGGCTTTGATGATCTCTTGCTGGTCTGCTTTCTGTATTAGTCCCAGCCCTCTCAAATTGTGATGAACTGCAGGGTCATGCCTGGGGCCACCACATTCCATTGTATTAGAGCTTTGGGGTGAAGGTAAATATTCAGTCCATGAGCCTACTCATTATTAAGACCTCCTCTCTGTAGAGGACAGGGATGTGACAGTATGAGTAGAACTTACAAGGGAAACGATTTAGGACAAAGCTAATAGCCTTGATACTCAACACCCAATATTTTCAAACCATCAAGTAGGTTCAACAAGACCTATCATTGTGCAGATCCTCTGTGTTAAAATAACACCTTCCAAAGTTGGCCTCAATCTTTTTCTTACTTGCATTTTAAGATGTTTTTCTCCTATGAAGAAAGTAAGGCATTTATAACAATATTTTTAAGGTGATTAAGATAAATATCACCTGCTGTCATCCTCCTGGGAGGGAAGAGTGGAGAGGAGTGGTATTAAGCACACTCATTTCCAATGCAGGAATATATTACCATCCTCCTCATCCCTCCCTTAGACTGCTTTTGTGTAGCTCTCCCTAATTAGGGTCCTCTCCATAATCACCAAAGAAGCCTTCACTTCATGCCATTTATATTTGGTCATTGCTATAAGGAAATATCATTTCATGGACCATTAATGGGTTTAACAGTCCTACTTTACAAAGTAAAACTTCTCACAGTTCACATTTTTAAAGTAGAGTCAAAGGAAAAGCAATATGCCTTGACCTCTCATTTCACTCCAGCTGGTTTATTTAACACCTTTCTAGGCCTGGTGCCCTATGCATACTGTCCAATTTAGCTCATCCAGCCACCCCACTGGGTAAGCATGGATACCCTTTAGAAACAGGGACATAGGTTCAGTAAGGTTAAGCTACTTTGAAAATGTCACAGTGTCAGGAAGCTGTAGTCATGATTCAACTCCAGTTGAGTCTAATACAAAAACCTGAATTCTTCACAAATATTTCCAGAGAAACCAAGACACTTACCAATTGATATCAAGAGCAGTCTAGGGCACAACTCATATAGAATCATTTGTGACTGACTGTGGGTGATGTGAAAAATTTGGCAACAGTGAACCATTTCTGAACATTCAATTACTGACAATTAACTCAAAATCTACCATGTAAATGAATCCAGTGTTCCAGGAAGTGTTCATCTATATTGCATCATGATGCTTCACTGCAGCCTTGGTTCTGAACACAATATTCATACTTTGAACTCCAAATACCACAGCACCACATAATGATGATGAATGCCGCTTGGCGTAACTCTGCTCAGTTTCAAGACTGTCATGCTTCATGAACCAGAGCTTTTGATGTTTGTCTTAGTTAGGGTTTCCATAGTTGCAACAAAACACCATGACAAAAAAACTAGTTGGGGAGAAGAGGGTTTAAACTCACTTCTATATTGCTGTTCATCCCCAAAGAAAGTCAGGACAGGAACTCAAGCATGGCAGGAACCTGGAGGCAGGAGCTGATACCGAGGCTGTGGAGGGGTGATGTTTACTGGCTTGCTTTACATCACTAGCTCAGCCTGCTTTCTTATAGAACCCAGGACCACCAGCCCAGGGATGGCACCATCCACAATGGGTTGAGCCCTCCCCATTGATCATTTATTGAGAAAAATGCCTTCCAGATGGATCACATGGAGTCATTTCCTCAACTGAGGCTCCTTTCTCTCTGACGACTGTATCTTGTGCCAATTTGACACACAAAACCAGCCAGGAAAAGGTATGTACAAAGTTTTTTGCTCTTTTAAGAACATAAAGTTTTAATTTCATAAAACAAAGACTTTGAATACTTTCCCACCACAAGTTCTCAGTGTATAGCAGAGAATATAAGTTTGGGTTGTGTTGTGTTAGAATGTTTGAATTTTAAGATTATTATTTGAGTTGCTGACTTGTGTTTCATAAAAAAAAAAAATTAAATGAATTTTGCTTGGGATTAGGTCAGAAATTCCTAATAATTTCTGAAATGATCCTACACATAGATCTGTAATTTTGTTAAATATATTTATGTAAAGTGGCCTTCTCATCATTGACAATTACAAAATCAAAATATCAGTCAGCTATGGAACACACTGGAAATATTCATCCAAGATTAAGTGTGGTTTTGTTTGTTTGGATGATTTTGTTTGGTTTTTGATGTGGCAAGACTTGCCAGTCAGCAAGTCCCAGGAGTTCTCACCTCTATTCCCTAGTTTTGGGATTGTAGGTATAGACCCACACTACTACACTCATCTTTTATTATGAAAAACACTTTACTAACTGAGCCATCTCCCCAGTCCAAGACTTAATTCTTTATGTAAAAAGAAACAGAAATTCATCAAATAACCACGTAAATTTGCTTTCATCTTCAATAAATGGCAAAATTATAGTATACTGAATTACTTGTTAAATAATGTCTTCTTTATGGCTTATTATCAATAAATGTTTATGTTTTTGTCTTCCTAAATTACATTCAGGATCACATTAAAATTTATCAGGCAAAAAGGGGTCCTGAGTGGGAAAAGTTTAAGAAGCCCTGGTCTGTGGCCAGGATGTTGGGTTCGATGGCCTCCGCTACCATGTGATCTTGGTTGTAAGCTGAGAATAGTGACCACGGTGACCCCATCAGACAGCTGTGAAAATCAGAGTATGGAAACAAATTCACCTAAAGAGTGCCTGGCACACAGCAAGCATGAGTGTGTGTGTGCATTGTTCACAGCACCATTTCTTTAGCACTGATGCATCAACCATAGAGCAAACCAGATGTGCATCTTTCCTTTACAGAAATCTGGGGACAGAAGCACACCCACCAGGACTCTCTTATTTGCACTCAGAACAATAGGCGATAATGTCCAACTTTCCTGCTTGAAAATTCCACTTTATATTTTGAAGGCTTGTGTATTTCTGTTATCTCATTTATAATGTTTTAAATATAAAAACATTCAATTACTTCTCTTCACATTCTGGATAGTATTGGACATGTACTCTGTTCCTCTCTTACCCAGCCTGTCAGTCTAGGACAGTCCAAATTCAGCCTCCTAACCAGTAGATATCACATATTGGAAAATTCCCCTTTCACTTATGTAGTGCCCAGTCTACATATCTCCTATGTGCTTCCTTTGTAAACAGTCCCAAATTTTGAGGCATTTCTCTACTGTCCATCCATACCTTATCTCCTTTCCTTGAAACAACACTCCAAATGCATTCTAAGTGCTCTTGGTCCCCTGATCATGACTCCAACAGAGACTCATTATCATCCTTGTAGATGCTTGCTTAGACCAAGCTTCTGATGCCACAACAAAGGTGTCACTTGTCACCAGTACTTGTACTTGAAATTCTGCATTTCCAATAGGACCATAGGCCTTACCCTTTGACTGGTTTCCCCAAAATCAGGAAATGATGTTTGAATGTCCTCAGAAGACAGGGACTGGGATGCATGGGCTTTATGTGGATGATTTAACAAACATTATTGGTGTAGGGGAAGCAGAAATAACACAGGGAGGAAAGGAAATTAGGAATAACAGAAATGAAATAATGGGAGCATTTTTATTTCAGCTCTGAGAAGGAATGACTGTAGTCTGATACAGTGGGAAAGAGGAACAAGCATATCTGCATCATCCTGCTGTGAGTCACCATATAGGGAGTATTCACAAACAAACTCCCAAAGCTATCAGCTAACAGATGCTCCCAGGGCTGTAAACTCAACAGGGTTCAGAGCCTGCCACCCCAGAATATCTCAGGTATTGAGGTGAAAATACTGTTGGAAAAGTTCCTGGGAAATACTAAAACATCATATCCAAGAGACATGAATGAAGTATAATGTACCCACTGTATCAAGAGCCTAACCAGTAGATACCACATATTGGAAAATTCCCATTTTTGACACTTCCTCCTCCCTCTGTCCCAACTTCTGGAATAGAGAAAAGTTCTGTCTCTCCTTCTCCTAAACATCTGTGGTCTGTAGATTTTTCTCTCCTTCTGCACAACCACCCTATGAATGAACTTTTAGTGTGTGTGTGTGTGTGTGTGTGTGTGTGTGTGTGTGTTATAGGCACAAGAATGTGTGGGTACAAAGCCCCAGGCACAAGTACATGGAGGCTAGAATAGGACATCAGGTATCTCTTCCTGTCATTCTCTACCATATTGTCTTGCCATGGGGTTTAGCTAGGCTGGCTGACCAGAGTACTCTGGGATCTTTCTATTTTTACCTCCAATTCTTGGGTCATGGTCACACAAAGCTAATGCCTGGCTTTTTACAGGGGTACTGGAGATTTGAACTCAGATCTTCATTTTTATGGAGAATAGGCTCTCTCCCAATGAGACATATTCACAGACAGTATCCATGTGACTTGCTGTTCTTTTGGTAAAAGACATGAAAACTGCATCCCCTTTTATTCTAGACTCAACCACTCGAGTTCAGTGACTCATGCTACAGTAATGCCATGATCACACATCAAATCTTCATTTCTACACTGAACATCAGGATGAAGAAGACACTCAGAAATGGGCCATGCCATTTCAGTCAATATGCAGCCTGAACAAGCTTTGCTGTGGTAATAACTAAGACAGTCACTGTTTGACCAGTTGCTGTTGTTGTTGTTGTTGGTGGTGGTGGTGGTGGTGGTGGTGATGGTGATAGTGTTTTTATGGTGTAATCTTCAGAAAGTTTACTGGAACCTGTCTCAGAGTGGTCCCGTTCCCCTCCACTCTGGTCCAACCCACTTTCCCACAACACCAAAGACTATTTTAAAATATAAGCTGATCTGTTATTCTTGTGGCTAACAGCCAGTAGTTTCTTACTGCTATTAGGATAAACATCAGGACAGAGTCATGGATTCAGAAATTTTCCTCCCACTCTGTTTCTACAACTCTGGAGCACAGTGTCTATCTGATGCCACTGCTGTTACAATGCCCTTTACCTTCCCTGGATAGTCTCACATCCCTTCACCTATCCTTCCATGTGCTCATTCCCTATTCACTCTTAAAATTCAGCTCTAAGGAATTTGTAGTCATTCAAAGGCTAGAACCTAAACTACCCTCATACTAGTTATTTTTCTAATTGCTATGAGAGAATATCTCACAAAAGCTACTTAAAGGAAGAGCAGTTTATTTTGGCTCATGGTTTTAAAGTTCATCCCATCTCAGTGGCAATGATAGGTAGAGGGATTTCGGTCCACAGCAATGGTATCATCCCACAGCACCTGCTACTTATCATATAGAGACTGACCAGGAAGCAAAGAGCAAAAGCCACAACCAAAATGAACATACACTTCAAATGCCTGCTGGTAGAGGACAGGACTACAAGCTGGTACTCATATCCCAAAGATTCCATAATTAAAACAAAAACAAAAAACAGCATGACCAGTAGAAAAGTACTACTGATCAAAATATGGAGAACAACAGATTGCTGGGTTACTCAACCCCAATAGACACATCTCCAACACAGCTCCTGTACCTAAGTATCAGGGAACATCATGGAAGAGAAGGCCCACAGACGTAAGAGCCGGGGAACCAGAAGTTTGCTGTGAGAATGAGTCTCCTAGAAATGATGACACCCCTGATACCACAGCAATATGGATGCCTGAACAAGACTAGAACAGTGATACCAACAAACCTGTTAATGTGGAAGAGAGAAATCTCTTGGAACCCCACCCCTAAACAGAGAACTGCAGGTGACAAATGGCTTCTGAGAGAGGAAGAATCAGTCTTTTCCAGGGATGAGGACCCTAACTGGTTATACAATACCAGTGTTTAGCACTGAAAATGTATACATGGGAGCAACACTAAATGGACTGAACAGGGTGTGTATGTCTGTGTGTGTGTGTTACAATAATAAAGAAAAGTAGGTCATGAAATTTTGAGAGGACTAAGGGGGTTTGTAAGGACTTGAAGGGAGGGGACATAGAAAGAGTTGGAGGAAGGAAAGGAGGGAAAATGATATAATTATATTTTATTTAAAAGAAGAAACAGCATCACCATCTGGGAGTCAATTGTCAAACAGAAGTCTGGGACTCATTCTACATCCAAATTATAACACTGACTAATACTACACATTCTTTTAGCCTAGTGGGATATATCAATTGCATTTTTTCCAGAAAAAAAAAGTCTTTTTGATCACATAGAACCCTGTGCTGTGCTTCTGCAGTCCTCCTACAGATAGAGTCACCACATATCCATGTGTATGATCTGTGATCATTTGAATGGCATCTGTACTCCTCCCTAGATAAAATACTCATTTTTAAAAAGCCAGAATTTGTTACACTCCACTGTACTGGCTATATAGTACAGAGATGGCATCTGGTTGATTTTATAAAATATTAAGGAAACAAAATCTGCTTTGTGGCAGGTAAGTCTCAATGAACCACATAAAGTGGTTGCTATTCTGATCTCCTTTAGGATGAGACGTGTAGATGTTGCATGACTTCTCAAATCATTTACCCACTATGTGACTGAGCTGTGATTCGAATCCAAGCAATCTGGCTCCTTTAAACGCTGCACAAAATACTACACAAATGCATAAATGCATTAATGAGCATTCTTCAAACATGAACAATATGCCCTATTTAGTGCAGCAGCTAGAGTGCCAGCTAGGAGAGTACTCAGCACATAGAATCTATTTTTAATCATATTTGTGTATGTTCAGGTGTATGTGCACAGAAATACAGATGCCAGGAGAAAGCATCAGATCTCTTAGAGATGCAGTTATAGGCAGTTGTGTACCACTGCTTGATGTGGGTGCTGGGAACTGAACTTAGATTCTCTGTAGGAGCACTGGGCAGTCTGAAGAGCTTATTTCATATTTTAAAGGGACTTGTTGAACAAATCAATCAATCAGTTGACTCACAGATAACAAATGATTTAGTTTCCTTTGTGGTTTACCATTTCTGTGACTGGCAAGGTGACAGGAGTCTTTCCACTAGAACTCCACTGAGTTGGCATGTGAACTCACCGGTCTTTCCTACGGGATACAGAGGCATGTGCATAAAAGAAGACACTCACTGAAAGGGTCTCTCCTAAGCCCTGGGCCCTTTGAGATATCCCCTGTAAAGATGTGTCTTCCAAGAGAGATTGGAGAAAGTGCTGTCTATGAGCTATTTTATTCTGTAGTCAACTTGGGAAGAAGCCAGTTACACTGAGTCAGTCTCTATGAATGGAAATGGCAATTAAGAGCTACTGCACAGGCTTGCTAAGCCTTGAGACACACAAATTAGGGCCTGGACAAGCTCATCTTCACCAAGAAGGTCTTTAGGCATGGCTATTCCCAGTAAAAACCACAACAAATCTTTTCTTAAGACCACAGGAAATGACATCACACTAACTCCTTTGATATGCCTGGATACATCAGTGTTCTTCATTCTATTTTTGCTTCAGAAAGGATGTCCAACAGTACTGACAAATTAAAAATGCCTATGCTTTGTACCTGGCACGTGGCTTCCACAACATTTCAAGCATCAGGGTCATTTATTCTGGGCCCACAGAGATGCCTAGGATCTTGTGCCAGACCTCAGAGACCCATAGCACTGGGGGAAAGAAAGTTACTGTATTTGGAAGCCAAAAAATGCTATATATTCATATAGAAATAGTCCTCAGTCCAAAGGAATATTCCATAGAGTCAGTAATAATGGTATCAATGTACTTGTGTTTTGGCTCCATGAAGGGCTTCCTATGTCAAAGGAAATGTCCCATGTAGAGACAAAGCAGTGTTTTGTTTTTGGGGTAGTGTTAAGCATTCTAACTGTTAATTAATTGGTCCTGCATACTGTCTGTTACTTACATTGACTCTGATTGGTTAAATAAAATGCTGAGACTGGGCAAAGACAGAGAAAGGTGGGACTTCCTGAGATTAGAGCAGGAAGCCTGTGCTTTAGACAGAGAATTAAAGCCATTCCAGCCAGCAGCAGAAAGAAGAAGGAATTCGAGCCAGGAGCAGCAGGAAGGAGGATGAACGCCATGGGTTAGGAAAAAGAACCTCATTCCACATGGCCAGGAATATCGGCATGGCATGGAAAATGGCAGTCCAAGGGGACGTATGTATATATGGGGTCATATTGGGGTAATAGAATTAAGAGCTAGCTTAGATGGGCTAGGATTGTACAGTCCAGGCCAAGGCTTGTTAAAATCCACATGGTCTCTCTGTGTGCTCATTTATAATGGCTGTTTAAGGATTGGCTGCCAAACCAATTAAATATAATTTAAATAGTGCATAAATATTTTAATTAGCCATATTTTTTTTTTACATTTTATAAACAGAAAATTGTTTTTATAGTTTGAAAAGACCTTGCTGTTAGTCACCAAGTGCATAGTAACCCTATGTACTTCCTCACTGGGCTCAGGTTCACATCTCACTGTCAGCAGCTCTCCTCACAGACTTGCAGTTCCCCAGCAACCCTCAGGGTGAAGCTCTGTTGTGATTCTACAGGTTTCCTAGTTCAGAGAACTTATTTCCACAAAGCTGCTACAAAATCTTGGATTTGTCTCAGATAAGAATTTATCACAGACAAAGTGAAGTGAGGAACAATGGGAGGTCAGTGACCTTCTGTATACCTGGCACAAAGGAAATGTCTAGCAGCTACTTGCTGAGAAGTTATATTAGAGTGAACAAATGATTGTTTGACAACAATAAAGGTCAAATGGAAAGGTGAACCTTACATTACCCAGGGAGTAAAGAGCTATGAAAATACTCCTAGCAGTATGTCTTGTTCATTCCTCTCTGAAAGAAACCATTCCATAGCCTATGCATGCTTATAGATAAAATTCAAACATGCCTTAGAACCTCTAGGATTTTGCTTCTAATACCACCTCTATCTCTTCAGCTTATGTCTGGAGCCTACTTTTCTTCCTTTATGTGGTTGCTACAGTGGTATATGCATGCATTCATTCAGCCCTTCAACCAAGAGCCAAATGCTTAACATGTACCAAACACTACTAGTCACTCAGGGACACTTTTGTGAGCAAAAAAAAAAAAAAAAAAAAATAGCCCAATGTTCTCATAGAAGAAAGACAGTGAACGTAATAAAACAGAAAGTACTGGATGTCAGTTGACAAATACTATGAAGAAGAACACTACAAAGTAGGAGAGAGAGAATGAAAAAGAGCTAAAATTGTAACTGGGATGGTCAAGGGAAGCTTTTGAATTGTATTTGTAGTCTTTTCCAGTAGCTATGACCAAATGCCTTAGAGTGGGTGATTACACATAGCAGAAATTAATTTCTCACAGTGTTGTTGTAAGTTCACGGTCATGGTGTCAGTTGTTGGCATCTCCTGAAGACCCACTTTTTGATTCAGAAGGACATACTCAATTATTTACTTACACAACGGAATGGGCAGAGAGCCTCCCTTGTGCCTTCCTTTTAAAATAAGGGCATTATTCCCATTGATGAGCATTCCAAACTCATGACTAATTGTCTTACCCAACCTCCTATTATTATCTTCACAGTAAAGTTTCAATATAAATTGTGGCAAAGACTTTCAGACTGCTATGGAATTATTGGAGAGAATAAAAAGCCCTAAGGTCTAAGTGAGAGGGGTGAGTTTGAAGGACAGGAAAGAGGCAAGTATGGTTGGTGTTAATAAGCCACAAAGGGACAGGTGAGGAGAACAAGGGCACATCATCTGACTGGAAAGGCTACATGAAGTCTAGTGATATGTGCTCTGGGTAAGACATAAAGGTCATTACAGGGGTTGGAGCAGAGCATACATAGCAGCAAGTTACATTGGTGGCTTGTGACCTCTTGGCTGCTATGATGATAGTTGACTGGAAATAGAATGCTCAGAGGACAGGAGGAAAGGCAGGTGGCAGCTAGGTGGCAATGATGGCTTTGGAAAGGAGATCAGTATGGATCCAATAAGTGGTTAAATTCCAGTCATCTTTTTAAAAAATAAAGTTATCATGACTGACTATATGATATAAGACAAAGAGTAGAGTTGAATCCTTAGATTGGTGGCGGTGGGGGCTAAGATTGTAAAATGCCCATGATATGCAAGTAGGGAAGAATACTAGGGATAGAAAAGTTTACACAAAGGTGAAAGAAAAGTGTTGGTAGGGGAAGCAGGATCAACCAAAACTAAGGGTGTTTAGGAAAGCTATATAGAAAACTACTTCATAAGCTAATTTTAAAAAATATGACTAAATGGAAGAACTTGAGTATAGGTACCCTGCACTGATGGATAATGCTGTTCCCAGAAGCCAAAGGTTTTCAAATAAAAATTCAGGTTGGACATTTCCCTATGAGTTGCTAGCCAAGGAGCCCTCCCAATATAACATAGGCTATTGTTATTGCTCTAGGTTACCCACAAGAACTAGGTGATAAGACCATATCACTCAAGACACCAGACAGGTTCTGTTAGGACACTGGAAAATCAGGCTGGAGTTGAGCTAGAGGCTCCCTCCCTGCTGGCTGGAATTCATAGTAGCAGAAGGTGCTATGCAGATGTCTGGGAGAGAAAAGCCATCAGCATTGTTGTTGTTGAACTGATGATCCTGTGTTCTATAACACTGGCCTGCCAGGCAAGACATGCATGCTGGTACAATAGTGGCAAACCAGTTATGAGAGCAACTAACCACTCTCTGCTGGGCTTTGAGGCCACATCCACAGAAAAGAATATAAATGTGGCACTGTAAAAGCCTATAGGAATAGAGAAATGATAGACCCTGGGGAGGCATTACCTACTGATATTTTTACTATATGGACAGGCTGACAAAAATGTCTCCTAAATATTCATGTTTATGTCCTCTGGCTAGTGCTGCCCTTAGCCTTGGTTAGAGAAGCTTCTTTTTATGATGACCAAAAGCTAATGTAGAGACTCATAACTGGTCACAGTGCTGAAGTGACTGTTGAGTGCGCAGCCCTAAACAAGACATCTGTATCAACCCCTTCGAGGCCCAGGGAACAACACAAAAGAGGAAGAATAAAGATTGTAAGAGCCAGAGGATAGGGAGGAGTGCTATGAAATTCTGTCTACTGAATATGACATGACTATTGTAGTCAGGGACATACAATAGCTGTGACTGCCTGCAAAGGTCCTGCACACCACCAACCTTAAAACAGATAAGGAAATAGGAAATAGGAGTGAAATTATTTGGGAAGAAGGAAGATTTCATCAGGACTAGAAGAGGGACAAAAGAGGGAATGGATAGAAGCTGAATATAACCATAATACATTGTGTACACATGCAAACTTTTTTTTTAAATTTTGTTAAGAGTAGCATTGAGGGTGGGACTGGAGGGGGGAATAGGGAGGGGACTGCGATTGAGATGTAACTTGAAGAAATAAAAAATAAAGGAAAAAAAAAAAGAGTAGCATTGAATGTGACAACTTCAGGATTCTGACCTGCCTTACAGGGCTGCTATGGGCTAAGGAAGGACACACCCATAAAGCACTTAGCAGAGGATCTAACCCATGGTGAGCACCCCCAAAATATCAATGTCATTAGAACATGATCTGATTCTTTTTAAATTGCTTTCATTGCTTTCAAAGCTGAGCAAATTCATTAGGAAGTTATATAAGAAGTAGCCAAAGGCATAACCATTCAGAGCCAGTTAGTGGGAGGCCCCACATTCCTACACGCTTCACTGAATACCTAGGAATTGTCTTATAAAAGTTAATTTTCTTATTGCCAGTGAGTCATCCAGAAGATCAAATTATGTTTATTGTACTCTGCTTAAAAGATCAGTAAAGTGTGTAACCCATTACAGGAAGACTTCAATCTAAAAATGCTTAAAATAATAAATTACCTGGTGCTTAAAAGGACAAATCCTCCACTATCTGGGAGAGAAAAAAATGCCTGCCTTGGAATTCTATGAAGCTGCACTTTATTGAAGCAGCATTAATTCACCTACATTCAGATGTGAAAGACACATTCACATCCATTATCCTCTTTGATGCCCATAAAAGCCCTCAAAGATGGTTAATTATCCTGAACTTCATGGGTGTGAAATACTCACAGAAATATGAGGTGATTTGTTTGAAGTCAAATGGTAGAACAGATTAAAAGCCAGACCTGGAAAAGTGGAAAAATGCCTCATACAGTGGGTTACCCTTGTTGGACCACAACTTCCTGCAATTATGTGCTTGAGGAAACTATCCATAAAGAAGATTGACACCTAGAATTGAAACCTACTCCTACCACTAACATCCACGTGGTATTTTACAGCCTTAGAAATAGCTAAATATTTTATATGACAAATTTATATCCTTTATAATGGCTTCCATGATCAGATGAATAGCAATGTCTGCCAAGAGTGCATGCAAGTACACACACACACACACACACACACACACACACACACACAGCCTCTTGAGTATCATCACTGGATTAGGCAACCTGTAATCCACTTCCAAATGACATGTCCAATATTTACATCTAGACAGAAATATTGAGATTTGTGAATAAAGAAGTGAAATTAAATTGAGCAGTATAAATATATATATACAGAAAACACCAGATGCATTTTGTATCCTAACAACATCTTAAAATATTTATACTTCATATTTCAAAATATCCTTACTCTGAAGACATCAAGGTAATATACTTTACTTATACTTTTGTGCATATTCCAATTGCCACTTGTAAAATTTTATCCTAATCTTAAACCACAGCCAACAGGACTTTGGTCATATTAACAGAATGTGTGTTGCCACTAACAGTAGAAGTTGTTTTATTGCTTAATCGGTTACTCAAAAAATCCCACTTTGTTGATTACGTGGCATTTTTACAGAGAAATAAAACCACAGCCTAGAAGTAAGAAATATGAACTGTATGCAGCAAGCTTGTAGTTTCTACAATTGACTCTATGGGAAATATTTTTCATCCTGGACAATATACACTATTTTTGGATGGTGATTTCTGTGGCCCAGCTGTACTATTTCAATTTATTTTTTGAGACAAAGTCTCATATATCCAAGAGTGGTCTTGAACTTGCTGTGTAGCTTAGGATGACCTTGAACTCCTAATCCTCCTGCCTCCACTTCATTTTTTGCAATTAGTTCTTTGAGAATTTTATGCGTATACTTTGATCATATTCATATTTTCTCTACCCAACTTCTCCCAGACCCACCTCCTTTTCTCTACTCATGCAATTTTGTATCATCTTCTCTAAAGACAAATATACTCATGTCCAATTTGTGCTGGTTGTATACTCTTGGATATATAGCCTTCTACTGTAATATAGTCAGCCTACCAGGCATCACACCTTTAAAACAACTGGCTTTCCGTCTCCCAGCAGCTATCAGTTGCCAATTGCTCTTCAGCTAGAGTTGGGACTTCTTGCCCACCTCACTACTACATGCTTCCACCAATTATATAAGTTCATATGTGTCACTGGCCTGCTGTGTCTGGAAAACACTCTTTCCTTGTAGTCATCCACCACCCCTGGTTCTTACTGCCTTCCCTTCTTCAATGATCCCTAAGTCCTTTGAGGAGGGAGTGTAATATAGATGTCCCACTTGTGACTTCATGGCTGCTAGGATTAGCACTCTACCAAGTGAGTGAAATCTCTAGCCCTGTGATGTCTCACTTTGGGCCAGTCTATAATATATGCCCAAATATATTATTAACATGTCCACAGAACAAACATCATCATGGACCATGATGATGCAGGTTCAGGCACTATTCAGCTTCTTTTACACTGATTTATGGCAGAAATCATCTATTATTTATTGTTCTAACCAAAATAAAGCCATGGTATCGACTTGAAGTAATTAGAGGACAGACTGAAATGTTTTGATCCACGCATGTAAATCAAGGTACATTTTGTTCCCTTCTTTCTTTCATCACAGGCTTGTTTTTCTAAAACTTGATAGCAAAGAAGAGCATGTGTAGCACATCTAGTTCGAAAGATATAGAATGAGGGAGTGCTAGAGACCAGATTAGAATTTAACTGTGTTCTGGTTCATTCATGTTCACCTCATCTTTCTTCCACCCCAGCACTTCTCACACTATGTTCTGGTGTCAGCCAAGGTATTGGCAGTAACCACACCATAACTTTGTCCAGGCTGGTTGAGTGAGGATTCCATAGAAAGGCTTTAGTATCTGCCCTTTACCAAGCAACACTAATGATTCTATGCACAAGAACTTTGAGAATGACTGTTTTTCACTTTATCATACCTTCAAACTACTTTCAGCAATAAAAAGGGTGTTATGGATTGAATATAAATGTCCTTCACAGTTTCATGTGGTGAGAGCCTGTTCCCTGGGAAGAGATAGAACTTAGCTTGAGCAAATATATAACTGGAGCTTTGACTTTAAAGAATGTATCTTCTCCTTATTCAGATCTCTGTCTCTCCCTCTCCCTCTCTCTTTTCTTCTCCATTGGCCTCCTCTCCCTTACGTTCTCTATCTCCCTCTACTTCTCCTACATTCCCCTCTCTTTTCTCCTTCTCTCCTCTCCTCTTTCTTCTCCTCTTCTACTCTCTTTTCTCATCTCCTTTCCTCCCCTTTCTATCCTTCCCCTCATCTCCCCCCTCCCCCCTTCTCTCCTCTCTTCTCCTACCTTCAAGATATTCTACCTTACTTCAACTTCAAAGCAATGGATCTAGATGATCATGGACAAAAACTCTGAAATTGCAACCCAAAACTAAACCTTGCCTCATTTAAACTGTTTCTGTTGGATATTTATCACAGAACCAAAACATTAACATAGAGGGTAGGTACAAGGTCTGGTTGATATAAGCATTCAATAGGTATTCATTGAGTGATCATATAACCTATTGCTGTATTAACTAAATTGTTTAAATATATTGTGCTACAAGGTCTGGTTGATATAAGCATTCAATAGGTATTCATTGAATGATCATATAACCTATTGCTGTATTAACTAAATTGTTTAAATATATTGTATATCAAGAGAGTTTAGAAAAGTATCCATTTTTTGTTATGTAAGTAACAGAGAAAAAAATAGTACCAAATAAATAAAATATTCACTGAAGTATTTTGGTCTCCACAAAAGTGTTTTCAGTGATAAAAGTTTTAAAAAATGGTTTCTTTCCACATATTAAATACTAAAATAATAGATATTTGCCAAATGTTTTGTTTTAAAAGAGCAGAATTTCAAGGTAAGTAACTTGAAAAGCCATCTATGCATCTCCCTTCCTGATACTTGAATCTCTCTGGATTCAGTGTTGGCACATCTAGGGCTGGGGAATTCTCTACCTCCAGGACTGTGAACTTCCTGTCCCAGCCTCATAACCATATCTGTGAAGCTCCTATCTAGTAGTCTAATATCTACTTCAACTATGGATAGCCATTGTCTATGGTTTTGTCAGTTACAGATTTGACAAAATGTCACTCATTTGATGTTATCTTTTTTGGAGTCGGGTCCCACAGACCCTGAAACATTATAAGCTTTTGTCATTGTTCTTGGTGAATCCTGTGAGCACTTGATGATAAGAGCATATTTCTGAAGACATCACATACTTGAGTCATAGAACATGGAAAAACAAGCTAGTACTGACATGGAAGTTTAATCCCTACTGGCTAGCTTTCATGGTACTGGAAGGTACCCATGACTGGAGGAGAAAAATAATCATCAATCTTACCCAAGTGTTAACCTTAGGAGCTACAGTAATGATTGTCCCATAAGACATGCTATGACATGTCCACTAATACAATAGTGGTATAGATGTTATAGGAATAACTGACCATTTTATGGCCGATTTAAAGCCCACTCCAAATGACAAAACACATGCTTGGCACTATTATTGGAGCCAAGAACCTGTGGCTAGATATGTCATTGGCCCTACACGAGAATCCACAACTAGTATTCTACTAAATTGATACAGTTTGAAACCAATTCCTGATGACTTATTGCTATCCATATAGATTAGTGCATCTCTTGACCCTCATCAGAGAAATTCCTTTTTACAGGTGTCACTTAACACAGAGATATACAACTAGTCAAGGGATAGATAATAGACTATAGAATTCTCAGATTAAATGGGTCATCTAAATCACTCCCCTAGGGTTCAGAGATCATAATGAATGAGGAGTGAAAAAGATTGTAAGAGCCAGAGGCAGTAGATGACTACAACAAAACAAAGTTGTGCATAGTAACTCATAGAGGTTGTGGTGGTATGTACAAGATCTGTGCAAGGTCAAGCCAAACAAAAATTTCAGCATAGGTGTGGGTTGTTACTAAGTCCCTCCCCTCACTGTGGATCTATTAGCGACTGACAGATTCTGAGAGAGGACAACTCAGTTTTCTTTAAGAGTAAAGCCCCTTGTTGGTGGACCATGTTCCAACAGAAGGTGACAAACCCAGGAGTAGATGAGCAGTGCAAATTGGACTCACTAGTTTTTGTTTCGTTTTGTGTTTTAATTAGGACACTAAGTTGGGAGGGTAGGGATGTTGAGGACAGATCTGGGAGGTGATAAAGTGAGGGTGGAGGGTAAATATGATCAAAATACTAGTATGAAATTCTCAAAGAATTCATCTTTTTAAAGACACAGGAAGAGGTAAAATTCCAAAATTTCTTTTGTAATTCAAAAAGCACAAAATCAACAATTGAAAGAACATTTGTGGTTTTTTTTCATGATTTGTATTTACTTTAATGAAAAGCAGATTGAAATGACATGTGATGCCTAAATTGATACAGTTTGATACTATTACATCCTCAGTCCTGGATTTATAGCTCTGACTCCATTAGTCAAGGAAGTTGTGCTGCTGGCAGGCAGATGGGAACCAGAACAGTAGAAGAGGTCATACCGTGGGGTTGCTTTGAAGGCTTCTCACGGTAAAGCAAAGAGGGTAGACATAAAAACCTGGGAAACATCTTTCTCATCAGAAAACAACCAAATATCCTAGAACCAATATGAAAAGAACACTCAAGACGACCATATAAGGTTTAACTCAGTATATTGGAGGGAAAGTATCTCTCTCAATGCTATTTACCCTCAGAAATTAAGAAACTATTAAGCATATGGATTTGGAAACATGATCACGTATTTTTTCCCCTTTGCTCTTTTGAAATGCATCCATATATCAAAATAAGGTCTGAACTTTGACTGAGGAGGTCTTAGCAAATGGGGTTCAAACCTAGGCTAGAAAAAGAGCCTGAACAGTGTTACTACCTCCCAAATCAGCAGGAAGTCATTTTAAGAGAGGGACGTCCCATCTCCAGAAGGTGGGGTGGGTGATTTTCCCCCCTTTGGTCATTTGATGGGTTATAGATATTTCTTGTTATTTAGGGGGAGAGATTACAAGCTGTTAAATGGTCTTGTTAAGTCTTGTTAAATAGGTTTTGGAGGTTAGACCCAGGGATTTCTCTTTTTTTTCTTTTCTGTATCCTTCTTTCTCTCCTATGTAGGGGTGAAAACAGTTGAGAAAAAATGGGATATATACATAATATAGGAATAATAAAGGAAAAAGGACAGATTATTGAATATGATCTTATATCTTTGTATATTTATACAAAATCAAGATTACATTTGGCTAAATTGGTATTGATTTTTGTATATTGATACAAAATTAAGATTGTATTTGGCTAAATCTGTATTGATCTTTTATATTGATATGAAATTAAGATTATATTTGGCCACATTGGTATTAATCTTTGTATATTGATTGATACAAAATTAAAGTTAACTCTTTTTAAGGTATTGTACCTAGGTAACACTTAAAAATGAAAGGTGAAGATTTGGACTTTTGTTAGCAACTGTCATAAACTGTTTAGGATAATTAAAAAATGTAAACTAATAGTCATTCAAGCATGTCATTTTGTTAGGTACTAGGGTAGTCTATCACAGTTATTTTCTAAGTTAATCAAAAATCAAGTTGCTAAGAGACAAGCAACATTTGCTTATCCAAATATAAGGAAATAGGTTGTCTTCAAAAACCTCCAGAGATCTGCAGAATATGGCATTCAAAGATATTTTCTTAAGATTTTTTTTATATTGAGACATGTCAGCTCCTGACAGAACCCCCTATTCTACTCCAAGTAGAAGATGAGCATTGAAGAATCTCCAATTGGAGATGGTTGAATTAATGGCAAGCCTATCACTTGGCAAGAAAAATCCCTTGCTTCAACTGTAGACAGAATGCTGTCCAAAAAGGACAAAACTTGGAAGCAGGTAAGTCGACAGCCTAGCTCTGCCAAGACAGGGTAGGCAAGTCCTTCATAACCCCTGCTTTACAATCAATGTCTGTCAGAGAAACAGGGCCAAGTGGCTGAAGACTGATGCTGTAATGTATGAAGAGAAATTGGGAACTGTCCAGGAAGTCACTGATATGTCATTTCTTAGCTTTGGAAGCTGCAGGCCCTGCACTTCCTGTGTAATCAGATACATTTATCCATCTCAGTTCTCTGATGTGGTTGAAGACTAGATAGCTAGAGTCTCATAGTTAAATTTTGAGTTGTTTAGGAATCAAGAGGGTGTTCTGGATCTAAGAAGATGTTTTTAAAATTGTGATGCAAGTTAGTACGGAAGCTGAGTTGGATACAGAACTTTAAACTCATGGAGATGGTTGGATAGTAGAATGTTAAAGTCAGTTGCCAAATATGTATAAACTGGAAATTGGGAATGCATACTAAGCCTTATAACTCTCATAATTGTGGCCTAATTATTTCTGTTGTTTTGTACTGTATTTGTTGTTATAAGAGAAAGAGCCATTTGTTGGACTGAAAGGGGGAGTTGTTGGGGGGGGGG
>CAJQZJ010031511.1:483569-498835 GCA_907164525.1 Lophiomys imhausi
CTCTCTCTCTCTCTCTCCCTCTCTCTCTCTCTCTCTCTCTCTCTCTCTCTCTCTCTCTCTCTCTCAGTGTTTATTTATTACTTCAAGTTACATGTCTATCATAGTCCTCTCTTTCCACCCTTCCCAGTCCCACCCTCCCACCTTCTACCCCCTCTCCTTTCTATCCTACTCCTCCGGAGTGGGGTGTCCCTACATATCAGGACTTGCCCTCTCTTATTATTCTGTGAAACCTCGGGACTGCTGTATGTAGGGCTTTGGATGAGCACAACTGAAGATGGAGAACTATATGACCTGCCTGGGCTCCCAGGCATGCCTGACTGTTGCTAAACTTGGATCAGTTGCACTAGCCAAGCCTTGCTGGATCCAAAGATCCACACAAGCTACTTACAGTACATTGAGAAATAAACTGTATCTTGTGATAAGTCTTAAAGTTTCCCATCATCTGATAGCCAGTGCAGCAAAAGCTAACTACTTCATGTTTGCTTGGTTTCCTCAATAATATACAAAATAAAACTTTTAAAAAATAAAATGTCATTATAAGACTCAGGAAAAAAAAAAAGAAAAAACTAACACTGATCAATAAAACCTGCAGTGAGACTTAAACTACAACAATTAAAGCCAGCATTGCAGGACAGAAATTTAACAATGTGGAGACAAGCTATAGATTTAATCTCAGAATAGGCACAGACAAGGATAATAAATCAGAATAATAAAAGAACGTACATATTGAAGACAAGTGTTCAATCAGCAGCAGTGCTAACTCCAGATGACAAGAGAAGGAACAGTCATGGAATACTAAAAGAGGAGGAGGAAGAGAATGCCTAGTGGGGAACTAAGCCTCACTAAATCTTCAGTTAAGAAACATGCCTTGTATTTAGCGAACAGAAATTTGAGAAAACACTTAGAAATACGCCTGTTTTCCTTAGGAATTACAAGAGTAATAAAAGCTATGCATTTCAGGAGAACCCAAATAGTTTATTCACAAGTATCTAGAGAGATAGGAAGGGTCAGCTTTTGATGGTGGTCTTATGATGGTCTGCCACTGTGCCAAACACGCCATACAGCTTTGCCTCACATAAAAATTTAAACAAATCTCTAAATTATATCATATGAAACCACCGTTGGGAAATAAAGATAATCCCCTCAATTATTTGAGTCAAGTAGAAAATGAAAAATAATTTGAAATGATTTAAGCTTTAAAAGTGAGGGAAAACTTAACTATGAGACTCTAGCTAGCTATTCTTCAACCACCTCAGAGACCTAAGAGGGATAAACATATATGATTATATAGGAAGTGCAGGGCCCGCAGCTTCCAAAACTAAGAAATGACATACCAGTGGCTACCTGGACAGTTCCCATTTTCTCTCCATACATTACAGCATCAATCTTCAACCATTTGGCCCCATTTCTCTGACAGACATTGATTGTAGAGCAGGAATTATGAAGGACTTGCCTACCCTGTCTTGGCAGAGCTAGGCTGTCAACTTACCTGCTTCCTAGTTTTGTCCTTTTGGGACAGCATTCTGTCTACAGTTGAAGCAGGGGTTTTGAGTAGTTTAGGAATCAAGAGGGTGTTCTGGATCTAAGAAGATGTTTTTAAAATTGTGATGCAAGTTAGTATGAAAGCTGAGTTAGATAGAGAACTTTAAACTCATGGAGATAGTTAGATAGTAGAATGTTAAAGTCAGGTGCCAAATACATATGGACTGGACATTGGGAATGTATGCTAAGCCATATAACTCTCATAATTGTGGCCTATATATTTCTGTTGTTTTGTATTGTATTTATTGTTATAAGAGAAAGAACCATTTGTTGGACTGAAAGGGGGAGCTCTTGGGGGGAAAAGATATACCTTAAACTAAAAGAAAAAGAAAGAAAGAAAGGTAGAGGATGGGGGGGTTGAGGGGGAAGAGGGTGGAAGGGTGGGACAGGAGGGGATTGTGATTGAGATGTAACTTGAAGAAATAAAAAATAAATTATTTTTAAAAAGTGAGGAAAAACACACACTGGCCAAATGATAAGACAACTAACAAGTAAAAATAAAAACTTTGGATACTTAATTGCCAATAATAAGCTAAGAAAATGCTTTCATATAATAAGTAGCAAGAGCATGATAATATATTGAAGTGTCACAAAAATGACAAAAATTAATTATAGGAAAAAAAACTTTAAACGATGCTATGTAGATATAGAAAAGGATTTTTTATTTTATATTTATTTATGTTTGTGTGTGTGTGTGTGTGTGTGTGTGTGTGTGTGTGTGCATGTGTGTGTACATCACAGCACACATGTGGAGGTTAGAGGATGACTTCCAGGAGTTGGTTTTCGCCTTCTACCATGTAGGTTCTGGGAATCAAACTTAGGTGCTCCGGCTTGGGAGCAAGTGCCTTTACTCCCCGAGCTGCCCTAAAGTAATGATCAGCCCTTACACATTGTGTGGGAATGTAATGTGTATAAAGTGCTTTTGGAAAGGATTTAGCAGGCTTCAGTGAGCTAGATACTTGTGCCTAGGTATATTACCAGAGACTGAACATGCTGTCCACTCAGCTTTACACACTAATATAGTAGCTCCATTATTAATAATAGCCCAAATGCAACAACTCAAACACCCATTAGCTGATAAATGGATGGGCAAAATGAGATAAGTTCATAGAAGGAATATTATCTGGCAATAAAAGGAAATGAAGTTGCCAGGTGTGGTAAACTCATGTAATTCCAGCACTTAAGAGTCCCAGGTAGGAGGACTCCCATGAGTTTGAGGCTGTTCTGAATATATAGCAAGTTTCAACTTAGCCTAGGCTACAGGGTAAGACCATCTCAGAGACAGAGGAAGAAGGAAAGATAGTGATACCTGTCTCAGCACACATGAACCCTGAAATACTATTATCAAGTGAGAAAAGGTTGAAAGAGGAGTCATGTGACATCATTTCAGAAGATGCAAACCCACAGACAGTAAGAAAACTAGCACCTCTCAGGGTAGAAGAGGGAGAGGAGGGGAGTAAGTGGAACTGCTAATGGGGGCAGAGCTTCTTTGGGGAGATGATGAAAATTATCTCAGAGAGTGGTAGAGGCACAGCACAGTAGGGCTGGTGTACTGTGGAGATGATGCAATTGGCAAAGTTCTAACCTGAGCTCAATTTCAGGAACCCAAATTTAAAAAGAAAAATCAGTTGTGGTGGTGAATGCTTTAACCTCAGCTTTTAGCAAGTAGAGACAGGAATATTTCTGGGGCTTGCTGGCCAGCTAGTCTAGACTATGCAGTGAGCTCCAAGCCAGTGAGAGACCCTGTCTCAAAATAAATGAGGGTATTATCTGAGGATCAACACTCCAGACTGAGACTGACCTCTTGCCTACACAAATGTATACACACATATACACATACACTTATATGTACATGAATATACACATGCATAGATATGTGTACACACACACAAATAAATTTTATTGTATAGTTATACCTTAATAAAGGCATTGCTTTAAGTCAATTTGTTTTTTAATTTATTTGTTGCTTCAGGTTATATCTCCATCATATTGTCCCCTTTATCCCCTTCCCAGACCCTCCCTCCCACCCTCTACCCCCTAACCCTTCCATCCCACTCCTCTGGAGTGGAGTGTCCCTACATAACAGTCCCCTGCCCCGGTTCAGAAGTCATATGAGGGCCAAAAGCTTCCTCATACACTGGGGGCCTACAAGGCAGTACCACCAGTAAAAAGGGTCTCATTGCCAGGGAGAAAAAACTTTAAAAAAACACAAGCAAACAAACAAAACAAGATTCCATCTCACATCTGTCAGAATGGCTAAGATCAAAAGGTCAAATGACAGCACATGCTGGCGAGGGTGTGGAGAAAGGGGAACCCTCCTCCATTGCTGGTGGGAGTGCAGGCTTGTGCAACCAGTATGGAGGTCAGTATGGCGAAATCTTAGAAAACTTGGAATTGCTCTGCCTCAGGACCCAGCCATACCACTTCTGGGTATACATCCAAATGACTCCTCACCGAATCACAAGGAAGTTTCCTCATCTATGTTCATAGCAGCCTTATTTGTAATACTAGAAACTGGAAACAACCCAGATGTCCCTCAACCGAAGAATGGATTAAAAAACTGTGGTACATCTACACAATGGAATACTACTCAGCTATCAGAAATAAGGAAATCATACAATTTGCAGCCAAATGGATAGAACTAGAGAAGCTCATCCTGAGTGAGATAACCCAGACCCAGAAGGATGCATATGGCATCTATTCACTTATAGTCGGATTTTAGCTATATAGTACATGATATCTATACTACAACCAACACACCAAAAGGAACATGGACATAGACTTTTTTGTTTTGCTTTAAGACAATTTGTATATAACTAACTCTCAACTAAATAACAATATCAATGAAACAAAGCTTGTATATCAGAAACAGATCCTCCTGTACATATAAGAATTGATATCTATAAAGGATGGATAACCAGTAAATATCTATGGATTATTTGAGTAATGAATTAGTTAAGACATGGTATAAAATGTTGTTTAAAAAAAAAACAGACTGTAAGTTTAGATTTCACCACCACATAGCAAAACAATTCCTGTTTAGATTAATGATTGGGGCATGTAGAGAAACTAGGTGCAAATGTGGTAGAATTTATTGCTCTACAAAAAGAGACAGAATTTCTCAACATAAAAGCAACAGAAGCAGCCACAAATTAGGACAATGAAGGATATCCTATCTTAAAATAGAAATAACCTTCTATGTAACAGAAATGCCTGCAAAATTTAAAGGGCAGTAATAAAACCAACCAAAACATAGATAATAAATTCTTCATGTTTAATATTTTTATTTAAAATTATTTTTTCCAAAAAGATGAATCCCTAGTTGGAAAATTAACAATATTCAGAGTATTATCTAATGAATGTACAATTTTATAAATAATACCAAGCTAAGATGCAATTCTTACAGCTATCCAGCTAGAAAATACATTAACCATCAGAAAAATAAAGGATTGCTGGAAGTTGTGGTTGAAGCACAAATCAAAACAGAAGGACATGTACTAGATGTGACAGGCGTTTTAGATTTTAGTACCTTTGTAAACATGTACTAACATTTCCCTGCCTGTCTAGAATACGGACCAAAGGCTGGGGAATTTTCATTGTTTAACTTGCTAGATGTTCATATATTATCCTGAACATCTGGACCAGACCTGGGAACATTTAAGTCAATTTATCAAAATAAATTTTATACTCTAAAGTTATTCAGTATCTGGTATGTTTCTAGAAATCTGTGATAAGAAAAAAAATCAGACATGCGAGCGATATTTTCATGCGTTATTTTCCCCCAATTACTTGTTGAACACCTATATGCCCAGGGATATTCTAAGAGGTTATAAACGTAGCAAAGAGAAGTACAGACAACTATATCTTACATAGACCACAGGCAGAATCTACATGGTGATAAGGGCAGTGGGGTGGCTGAAAAGGGACAGTGGCATCTACAGAGAAGCCTTCTATCTACAAAGCTGACAGGCTCCTCTCTGTTTCAGACACCCTAAGTATCACAACGGGACAGAAAGAGTCTCATTTTTGGCATGTTCTGCAGGAAGTCTCTCTATTAGCCTCTTCCACAGGTTTGTTTGTGTATAGTCTACTCTTGCTCCATCAGGAATCCAAACCATCTAGCTCTGGTTATAAATATATAATGATCCATCTTTTCATCCAAGGCTTCACTTTATACACTCTCAGTGACCACACAGTCAACTAGGCTTCTAAAATATCAAATAAAAAAACATTCAAAATAAACAATTCATAACCTTTAAATTATGCATAATCAAAGTCATATGATGAAGTTTTGTGGTGCCCTGTCTCCAACCCTCCAAGGAGAGGAATCTTCATGTTGTTCCATGGATCCATGATGTATATGCTACCCACCTATTTGCTTCTAATAGTCTTTTCATCAGATTGCAATATTTCAAAGATTGTATTGAAGTGACACTTTACTTAACAATAATCCCAGTTACAAAAGTACTGATGCTGGTGATTGACATACACCCGAGGGAATCTGTAAAGCCCTTCCTTAAGTGAGAAGGCAAGAGATCTTGACCTAGTAAAGAAAAACTTAAATGTTAAAATCTACATTAAGACTGAATCTTAGGTCCATGAAATTATAAGGAAAGAAAAAAGAATGTGTGCTAGCTTTGCCACCATATCTCAAACTATGACCATTACAGCCACAGTATGTGAGCAGTGCTTTAAAAAGATAGGACAAGCATTGAGTGTTATTAATTCTGTAAAGGAGAAACCAATATATGCTGTCTATACAGTACACTGTTTCCAAAGGCTCGCACTGGGAGTCTAGGAATAGGTCTCCAGACAGTAAGGCAAGGCTGTCTGCACACCCTGACCTCGACTCACCAACACCCAATGAAAATGTGCAAGCATACTACTGCCTGACTACAGGGAGGACAATGCCACTGTCCCTTAGCAACCCCCATGAATAGGACACGGCACGGCAGCAATACACTAATCCCCCTCTTTATGGTCCCAGCTAGACCATGTTTTTCTCTTCTACAGCTGGAGAGAAGACATTTGAAAGATACAACTCCCTTACCAATGGCAATTTTCTTGGGAACACATGGAGGGAAATGTGACTACATTCTCCATTCAAATGGGCTCAGGGCCAGAGAACCGTCTCAGGTCTAGAAACAGGGGGCAGACCACAGGGTTTTCACCACAGTGTGTAACTTCAGCTCTTGAGTTTTTTTTTTTTTTTTTTCAGTAATTCATACCATGCTTTGCCCTATTACCAAGCTTCACATCACTGTCACCCTTTGGAACAACATGGTCTATTTGTCATTGCTTAGATAGTGTAAATCCAAAACCCCTGTTGGCTGTCCCTCTGTCCCTCTGACCCTGCCAGCTGAACTTGAAAGCTAACTATGATTATTTTAGAATGTGTCCTGTTCAAGTCCAGGGCTCCATTCACAGTATCAATATTGTCATGTAAAAGGCACTGAGTTTTGCAGAGTCCACTCTACCTCATATAATCCATTGTGTGTTCCTTTCTCACTAAATGAAAAGCATGCTATACCCACATTCCTAAGGAGAACTGCGGTTTAGTATGCTCATCAGTCTCATCCAATAATTACAGTCTATTCTCTGTAATTTCTCCCCCTTCTCCCTCCCTCCCTCCCCCCTCTCTCTCTCACCCTTTCCCTTCCTCCTCTCTTTCTCTCTCTCATTATCTCTGCTATATAGTTCTTCTAGCATCTTTGACCATGATGCCATCTTCATCTCCAGTCACAGATGGCAGAAGGGTAGGATTAGATCCAAGACGTCCACGTGTGCCATCACATCTGGCATCACAGGAAATGCCCTGAATTAACATGCTTCCTCCTGTCTACCCTCATGCTTTACATTCCTTAGCCCATGTTGCTTTGATTCCAGAACTACATATCATCCAGAGGCTGCCATTCTGCAGCCACTGAACCATGTGCTGCAATTGGACTCCAAGGCTGCTCGCTCCCTGCTGAGGTGCTGCAGCCTGACGGCACTGGTGTAAAACTAACAAAAAGAAATGGTGTGCATCTCATCTCCAAAAGGACAAAGTCCCTTCACAGGACTCTAGACGAAGGCAGCTCCTTCCCTCTACCACAGTGAAGTGTGTTGTTTATGGCATGCTAGAAGGTGCAGGAAATTCTGGGACTCTAGGGTGCTGAGACAGTCCAATGTTGTGTCCCATCCCAGGCCCCAGGATTCCATTCTTTACTAATAGGGGCCCTAAGTTTGACATAAGAGTATTTTGTGGTTATGTGCTCAGCCCCCCTGGCAGCTGTGCAGTCCTCCTGGTGGATCCCAGGTCTGACTTTCCATACAGCCTTCCTGCCATTTCAAAAGTGGAGCATTTCCAAGACACATGATGGGGACTTTTGACTAAACCCTGGCTCATGAGTTGACAGTTGATCTGAGACTACCAATGTTTTTCTGTTTGGGTTTTTTTTTTTCATTTTGGCTTGACTATGTTACTTTATCTTTTTATTTTGGTTTGCTTTAAGACAGGCCATCTTTATAGAGTCTAAGCTTTCAACAAACTTAGTAGCCCTGGATGCCCTAAAACTCATTTAAAACAAAACATAACCCTCTTAATTCAGAATTCTGAGTATGCTCCACCGGGCCTAGTTCATTTTAATTTTTAAAGCTTCCAAAGCAGTCAGTTTCTCAATCTGTACAGTTTGCCGTTGCCCCAGGGCATTCAACATTAGCACTACTACATAGCCACAATGTTATGGTTTATTTTCATTTGAATGCATTTAGTAATTTTGGTTCTGTGCCTGCTATGTATCATTCACACTCCACCTGATAGCATAGAAAGTGACCCCTGAGGATTTGCTTTCTAGGAGAATTACCAGTGCTCACAAAAAGCAGAAGCTAAAGCTGGGACTCCACAGAAGGTTGATTATTCAGGAGCTGTTACTACAGGACAAGTAGGGGTGGGGGGCCAGAGTGAATGAAATAGGGAAAGATAAAAATCAATAAAATGGTACATTATTTAGTTCAGTACTGCCCGGAACACCCAGGGCTCAATTTTCTTGGGATGCTAGGCATAGACTGACTTAGAATTCTCCATCCTTAGAAAGACAAATGCAGAAAAGCATTTATTCACCAGTTTCCACTTCCTTTTGCTTACAGGTATCTAAGACTTCTCAGCTTCCTCTGTTCCTCTGCACTACATGTGAATTTTGCACCACGGAATGCACCATTTGCATTCATGTACTACAGGACATGAAGTAAAAAATGTAAAGTACAGACCCGTTGAAAGGAAGATACTGCTCACAAAAAGAGAATGAAAACAAGGGCAGAAACTTTCATTCACAAAAGTCACAGCTAGAATCTGGGACTGATGGGATGAATAAAGATCTCCCCCTCCATTGCCCCAGTATCTCTGTTCTGATCCCTGGAGCCTTCAAATGTTACTTACATAGGGAAATGGCATTCTAGCTGTGATTAGTAATCTTGAGGCAAGGTGCTGTCCTGGATTACCTGTGTGGTATCTAAACACATGCCAAACAGCCTGCTAACAGGGTGGCCAAGTCATGTTTTACTACAGAAGACAAAATGGCATGATGACAGATGTGGGTTTTAAGGCTGGAGGAAGGAGCCACAGGCCAAGAAATAGAGGCATGCAGGAAAAGATTGGAAGTGGATTCTTCTCCCAGACCCTCACAGAGAGAACCCTTCCTTGATACTTGGCTTAAACACAGTGGCACTCATTTTAAATAATCCCCAAACCTGTAAGATGATAAGTGTGTTGTATTCAGCTGATAAGTCAATAGTAATGTATTGCAGTAGCAACATTAATAGCATACAGTATTATGAGAGTGACCCTGCCATGTGGGGCACAGGGACAGCTGCAATGCTCCTTTTTAGCCAGTTAGGCACAGTGGCCTTCATCACTGGTCCTCACACATTCCTGCCTCTGCCGTATGTCCTGGGTTTCCTTTTTGAAGGCACTCTGATACTCCTCCACTGACTATATTCATCTAAGCTTTTAGAATTAGCCCACTTATCATCTTATTACAGAACTTTCAGTCCTTCCCAATCTATAATCAGTCTCTTTCATCCTTCATCCACCAAAAGCCCCATTTGTTTCCCTTGTGACACTTGTAACTTGTTCCTGTTTTACTTATTTCCTTGAGTGTGTGTTCTGCCTCTGCCTCCAGGGCTGAGTCTATGTCTTTGTTTACTTTCTCTTACTGGGATATAATACCCATAAAAAAGAAAGAGATTATTTCAGCTCACACTTTCAGTTTACAGTCCATTACTCTAGGGCAGTCACAGCAGGAGCATGATTGGTCACATCACATCCACTCTCCAGAGCAGAGAGAAAAGACTATGTGCATACTCACTTGCTTCCTTGCTTGTTGTCAACTCAATTCTCTACTCTTATTCAGTTCAGGACACATACACCCAGGCCTAGGGAATGGTGCCACCCACAGCGGGTTGGGTGTTCCTGAACCAATTAACTTAATTAAGATAATCTCCCACAGATAGGCCCAAAGGCCAACCCAATGTAAATAATACCTCACTGACACTCTTCACAGCCTTCACCATTTAATATTCTCCACTGAAGAGAACATCTAACACAGCCAATACCCAAAATGATTCACTTTCCTCAACTGCTTCTGTGTTTGAAAGAGTTGGCTTCAATGAAACTCTCTGGTTGAAGTTTGTTTATTTCCAAATCATCAGCACTTATAACTACAGTGCTGGGCACAGAATAGATACATATTGAATTAAGTGATTTCATAAATCTTGGAGGGATGGTTAGAATTCACCTCTTCTAGTGGTAGATTAGCACCGCTCCAAGCCAACAGGTAAAAATGAAAGTCAATGAATTTGTAGAAAAGAAGTCTACTCCCCAAATTTTGACAACAAAATGACTTTATTGTATTCTCAAGATAAAATGATTGATATCCTTTAATTTCCCAACAATTTCCTGAGGTAATTTTGACCGAGTAAATAAGTTGTCCTTAAGCCTGTAATCATCAACATTCACACAGCTAAAATTTGTTTTCTTGTCATATTTGTCAGTAAGAATGAGCCCGTGATGGATAACCTCCATTGTCAACTTAGCTGGATTGGAATCACCTAGGGGACACACTTCTGGGCGTTTCTGTAAGGGTGTCTCCAGAGAGGATTAACTGAAGAAGGAAGATTCAACATGAATGTGGGTAACACCACCCTATGGATTGGTGTCTCAGACTAAATAAGAAAGGGAAAAGGAAGCCAATCTCTCTCTCTCTCTCTCTCTCTCTCTCTCTCTCTCTCTGCTCCTAACTGCAAATGCATCATGACCAGCCCTCTCACTCCTGCTTCTACACCTTCCCAACCACATTGGACAGTACTCCTTTTAAACCATGAGCCAAAATAAACTCTTTTTTCCTTTAATTGTATTTGTCGGGTATACTCTCACAACAATGCTGAGACTTTTCTTTCCTTTCCCTCCAAATGTATCCCTTAGGTAATGAAACTCTTAGCTCCCACAGCCTTGGGAGTCTTACAGAGTCTGTAGCACCAACTAAAGAGCATATATAGACTGGACCTAGGCCCCCTACACATATGTAGTTGATAGGCAGCTTGGTCTTTATGCAGATCCCTTAGCAAATGAAGAGGGGGTATACTGCCTTTGAACTGGACTCTATTGCCTGTTCGCAAAACACTTTGTCCTAGCTGGGTTGCCTTGTCTGGCCACAGTGGAAGAGGATGCTATTAGCCTTGATTTGACTTGATGAACCAGGGTGGGGCTTCCCTCATCAGAGGAGGAGAGGAAGGAGAAGGGAAAGAGGGTGTGAGTGTGTCAAAGCTAAAGGAACTTTCAATTGAGAAGATCAGAGAGCAAGAGAAGGGCATGTCAAATGTAAGCATCCAGGTAGGTTGGGAAAGAACGGGTTGAATGATTCAACAAAGCAGAATGAGTGAAAGTAAGTATTATAGGGAGAGACTCCAGAGGTGTCCAAGTATTGGGCCTCGAGAAGATGGAGCAATTATTGAAGGAAGTCAGAGCACACACAGCCATCCATCTGAGGTTGGCAGAATGAGGCTCAGGAGGTAAATGAGTGTGGGCCTTAAACAGATTGGGTAGCCATTGATGATTCTTGAAATACACACATCCACGTTTAGTCCCTACACTCATACTGAGAGAAGGAGTGTTACTGACTCAAAATCTCATTTAAAAGGCTGGGAGGTAGAAGAACACATGCTCATTCCAACACCAAACCAGAAGGCAGCTGTAAAGACTGGGTGTACAAAGCGTATGCTGTGGGAAATCCGAAATTAAATTTACATCCATTGAAGTTTCACAGCTCAGCGAACAATAGTGATGGTCTCTCTACCCCTTCTTTTACTGGGAATTGAATGCCTGACAGAAACCCCCCTACCATCCACACTGACTAGATTCACTGCTATAACACTGTCCCAAGTTTTAAATACTCCTTCTATGTTTATTTCATCCAGGTAAACAATCATGGATGAGTTTCCCCATTTTGGAGATAAAGAAGTAGAGTTGAGAGACGTTGACACTAAGCCCAACTTATCTTAACCAGTAAATTGCAGACTTGGAATCCAGACCCAGTCTTCTCCAATGAGTCATTCATCTCCAGAGCCCGGAGCTTCACTGGATCTGAACATGACTTACATCTGCAGAGTTGTCCCATTAATGTCTTCCCAGGTTATTCTCTGCACCGTTGCAAGATACTAACAACAGCAGAGATGCACACATGAAAATGCATTGCTGAGCTGGGAGAAACCTCTGAAGCTAAGAATACTTGCTGTATGATCATTAGTTCATGCCCCAACACCCATGAGATAAGCTTCCATTCTACAGAACCCTGTAATTCCAGTTTAGAGGTATCTGATGCTCTCTTCTGGCCTACACACACTCAAACATGCACACATATGATGAATAAATAAAATCTTTTAAGAAGTACATTGTTGATAAGTATACACAACAAAAGGTAAAAGGCCTTCTGAGTTAAGTATCCTTACACAAAATACTTGGGAATTTGGGGTTTCAGATATTTTCAAATTTTGGAAAATATGTATATACCTCATGGCATATGTTGGGAATAGGATCCAAGAGTAAATACAAGGTTCTTTTGTTTCACTTGTACTCTATACTTATCACATGAGGTAAATTTGCATAATATTAGCTACACTGTTTTCTTTTTACTTTTAGCATCATTATCTTAATTTAAAATCTCAATAACCTGAAGGCTTATTAGCAAGACAAACAATGGAACCCATCCTGAAGCTTCATTTTTTTTCCTACACAAGACTTCAAATTAAACATGAGAGAAAGTTAGCCTTTACTCCAAAGGAGAGGTGGTTTAATGTTGGATGACACCTACCAGGTAGGGAACACCTACACAGAAATAGGTATTCCTAGTGTGATTTAGAGTATGGGGATGTTCAAGGATTAGGTGATCAGCCTAGGAAACAATCATTCTGGGTAACAAGACCAATAGGTTTATTAACCTTGATGAGCAAAGGTAAGGAAGGTCCATGAAGCCTTCAAGAGACAACTACAGTTTGCAATCAAATTAAACAGAGAGAGATGAAAAGGAGGCATGGCATCTGGTGGAGAAGAAATATCTACACAGATATTTACTCTACCTTGACACAAGGCATCTGGTAGAATCTTCCTGAGCATCTGTCTAATTCTGTGTTTACTGGAGTGGGGTTTAGGTGAGTGTGTGTGTGTGTGTGTGTATATGTGTGTGTGTGTGTGTGTGTGTGTGTGTGTGTGTGTGTAAGAAAGAGAGACAGAGAGACAGAGAGCATATAGAATAGTATAAATCAAAAGAACAAGAGAGAAGGAACGAGTGAGGCAGGAGTGGAGCAAATACTCCAATATTTCAAATCACACAGGTATGTTCAAAGCTCAGTTCTTGCACCCACTATGTACTTAGAAATATACTTAAGCACGTGCAGGCCCACTCTCTGTAAAGTGGGAATAGTAACCATAGAGCTACTGGGAGGATAAGAAGAGCTAACATGGTGTGGATCCAAGATGGCGCCGACCATAAAGCAGTGCATTTGAGTAGTAGGTGAATGAGATTAGTCACTGTGGAGTGAATGGGAGGTCCCCTACCGGACAGTGAAACACAGACTGTGTCTGAATTCCCACGGCAAATATTGAGACCAGTCACCAGGTAAAACAGCCCACACAGTTCATGGGAACACCACCCTGAGATCAGCCAGCTCCCTCACTGGTCTGGAGAGGAGCTCCTGATAGAGGAGATCTAGCCCAGGAGTGGATCCAGCCGACGGCTCCAGCCACAGAACAGCAGCCCCCACCTGTCTGCCTGATATCCAGCCTGCACATGGATGTGTACACCCAAGAGGGAAAAAACAGCCATACCAAAAGAGCAAAGGCAAGTGAGATTTTTTTTCTGGAGTTTCCAACATGGCAGCACAGTGTGCACTGTAGCAGAGAGACAGAGCCCTAACCCAGTCACAGCAAAGCAATTAGGAGCCAAGACTGACTGCAAACAGAGCCAGTGACTGTGTGTTCTCCACAAATAGTGGGGCGGGTGGGTTACTCACCCTAGCACCCAAGCATCTGAGTCAGTCAGCAACAGGCACACTGAAGCCAGCACCCATTGTGGGTGGAGCTCCCTGCCTGCAGGTCAGCCTAGCTGGGGAGCCAGAACTACTGGGTCAGTGAGAGGAGAACACATATCCAACCACAGCTCTACCTGTCTTTCTGAGGAGACCTGCCAGCTCCCAGGTCCTTAGAGGCAAGCCCTCTCCCCACTCAAATCCCCTCTATATTGGTCCAATTGGGTCACAAGCAGTGGAGGAGAGCTGCAGCCACCCTCCTCTCCTAGAGCCAGTCAGTCTATTACAGGAACCTGCCCACCATCTGGAGGTAAACATCAAGATCTCAGGATCAGCCAACCCCCAGGGCAGGGAGTTTTCCTGAGCACCAAGGTCAGCTGACAAAAGACACAAATAGACAACACCTGGGTCATTCAGATGACAAGAGGTCAGCGCAAGAACATGGTAAAAAAACAAAACAAAACAAAACAAAACAAGAGGATGTCTCCAGATCCTAGCAATAATGCTACAGACAACTCTGGACAGCCAAACACAATTGAAACAAAGGAAAATGACCTTAATCCTACACTTATATTAAAAATAGAAGGCCTAAAGGAGGAAATCAAATACCTCAGAGAGTAACAACAAAGTACTGCAAAGGAGGTGATGGAAATGAATAAAGCACTTAAAGGAATGGAAGACCTGAAAAGGGAAGTTGAAGCAATGAAGAATATCCAATCCGAGACATCCATAGAACTGGAAAACCTTAAGAAAAGAATTTGAATTACAGACACTAGTATCACCAATAGAATACAAGAGATGGAAGAAGAATTTCAGGCTCAGAGGATAAAATTGAAGAAATGGATACATCTGTCAAAGAAAATGTCAAATCTAAAAAAGTCCTGACACAAAACCTTCAGGAAATCAAGGACACAATGAAAAGACGGAATCTCAGAATAATAGGAATAGAAGAAAGAGAAGAGTCCCACCTCCATGGACCAGAAAATATCTTCAACAAAATCATTGAAGAGAATTTCCCAAATCTAAAAAAAAGAGATGCCTATAACTGTACAAGAAGCTTGCAGAACTCCAAATAGATTAGACCAGAAAAGAAAATCTTTCTGCCATATAATAATCAAAACACTAAATGTACAGAACAAAGAAAGAATTTTAAAAGCTGCTAGGGA
>CAJQZJ010031511.1:503835-537182 GCA_907164525.1 Lophiomys imhausi
CTAAGAAGATACTCTTAAAAGTATGTTGCAAGTTAGTATGAATGTTGAGTCAGATATAGACCTTTAAACTCATGGAGATGGTTAGATAGTAGAATGTTAAAGTCAGGGGCCAAATATGTATAAACTGGACATTGGGAAGGTATACTGGGCCATTTAACTCTCATAAATGTGGCATATTTATATCTGTTGTTTTGTATAATACTTACTGTTATAAGAGAAGGAACCATCTGTTGGACTGAAAGGGGAAACTTCTGGGGGGAAGAGGTTGGAAGAGCGGGATTGGAAGGGGGAATAGGGAGGGGTTTGTGACTGAGATGTAACTTGAAGAAAAAAAAAATAAAGTATTTAAATAAAAAAAAGGAAAAAAAAAGAAAAGTAATACTTTATATATTGTCAAAAAAACAAATTTGCTCCAGGAAAAATATTGCATGACCCCATCCCGCAAAAGAAAAGGTAATTGTCCCGGAGTTAGGATTAGGGCAGGGCTCTGTTCTTATCTTTCAGGAGATTTAAAGCATCCATTCAAGGAATCCAGGGACAACTGGACAAGAGAAACCTCAGCAGAAAACAGATCAGACACCAAAGAAGATGAGTGGCCCAGATGATCCAGCCTTTCAGACTTCCTCAATAGCTGTTTCTTCAAAAGTCTACAACCACAACAACTCAAAATCACTAAGATCGTTCAGCCCCACAGACTGCTCCAGCGAGAACTTTAGTAAAGCCCTGAAGATCAGTTTCTGTCTACGAACTTCTTAGGACATCTAAATAGCTGAGCACAAAAGGACTGAACATCAAATGATTCTATTAACATTTTTAACCATTTTTCCATTCTTATTTGGGCCCCAAATAGTTTTACTACATCCCAAATCAGCAAGAAGTCATTTTAAGAGAACAACATCCCATCCCCAGAAAGTGGGGAGGGTATCCCCCCCCCCTTTGGTTATTTGATAGATAACAGAAAATTTTGTTATTTAGGGGAAGAGACTACAAGCTGTTAAATGGTCTTGTTAAATGGGTTTTGGAGGTTAGACCCAGGGACTTCTCTCTTTTTCTTTTCTGTATCCTTCTTTCTCTCCTATGTAGGAGTGAACAGACTTGAGAAAAAATGGGACATAGACATAGTATAG
This sequence comes from Lophiomys imhausi, assembly GCA_907164525.1. NCBI lineage: Eukaryota > Metazoa > Chordata > Mammalia > Rodentia > Muridae > Lophiomys > Lophiomys imhausi. The sequence goes on from CAJQZJ010031511.1 coordinate 504,963, forward strand.
GAAAGATCAAGAAAAAAGGACAGATTATTGAATATGGCCTTATACCTTTGTATATTGATACAAAATTAATATTATATTTGACTAAATTGGTATTGATCATTGTATATTAATGCAAAATTATGATTGTATTGGACTACATCCATATTGATCTTTGTATTTCGATACAAAATTAAGATTATATTTGGCCACAATGTTATCGACCCTTGTATATTGATGCAAAATTAAGATTGTATTGGCTACACAGGTATCGATCTTTGTATATTGATACAAAATTAAGATTACATTTGGCCACATTGGTATTGATCTTTGTACATTGATACAAAATTAAGTGTAATGCTTAAAAATGAAATGTAAAGTTTTGGCCTCTGGTTACCAACCATTATAAACTGTTTAGGATAATTAAGAAATGGAAACTAATAATTATGCAAGCGTTTCATTTTGTTAGTTACTATGACAATCTATCACAGTTATTTTCTAAGCTACTCAGAAATCAAGTTGCTAAGAGACAAGCAACATTTGCTTACCTAATATAAGAGATAGATATTTCATCTTCAAAAACCTCAAGAGATCTGCAGAATATGGCATTCAAAGATGTTTTCTTAACTTAAGATTTTTTGATATCGAGACATGTCAACTCCTGACAGCACCCCCTATTCTACTCCAAGTAGAAGATAAGCATCAAAGAATCTCCAGTGGGAGATGGTTGAATTGGTGGTAAGCCTTGCTCTTGGCAAGAAAAACCCCTTGCGTCAACTGTAGACAGACTGTTGTCCAAAAGGACAAACCTTGGAAGCAGGTAAATCGACAGCCTACCTCTGCCAAGACAGGGTAGGCAAGTCCTTCATAATTCCTGCTCTACAATAAATATCTGTCAGAGAAATGGGGCCAAATGGTTGAAGATTGATGTTGTAATGTATGGAGAGCAAATGGGAACTGTCCAGGCAGCCACTGGTATGTCATTTCTTAGTCTTGGAAGCTGCAGGCCCTGCACTTCCTATATAATCAGATATATTTATCCCTCTCAGGTCTCTGAGGTGGTTAAAGAATAGATAGCTAGAGTCTCATAGTTAAATTTTGAGTTGTTTAGGAATCAAGAGGGTGTTCTGGATCTAAGAAGATATTTTTTAAATTGTGAGGCAAGTTAGTATGAAAGCTGAGTTAGATATAGAACTTTAAACTCATGGAGATGGTTAGATAGTAGAATGTTAAAATCAGGTGCCAAATACATATGGACTGGACATTGGGAATGTACGCTAAGCCACATAACTCTCATAATTGTGGCCTATTTATTTCTGTTGTTTTGTATTGTATTTATAGTTATAAGAGAAAGAACCATTTGTTGGACTGAAAGGGAGAGCTGTTGGGGGGAAAAATATACCTTAAACTTAAAAAAAGGGAACAGGATGGGGGATTGAGGAGGAGAGGGTGGGAGGGTGGGACTGGAGGGGGGAGTAGGAAGGGGATTGTGTTGAGATGTAACTTGAAGAAATAAAAAATAAATTATTAAAAAAAGAAGAGCTAATGCATCCTAGCTGATAAGTTATTAATAAATCATGTTGTTATTGGTACTGTTGTTATTCTCACTAGTCTATTGAATACCACAGAAGAATAATGAAATGAAAACCAGATGGACTGAATCCTCCTTTTTAATACAAACATCCCCAGTAAAAAGCAGCTGGGAATATAAACTATCAGAGGAGTAATAGTGGTTCACATGCAAAGAACAACTTGTGAATTGTGTTGAAGCACACTCTTTACAAAGTGTGGGATCCTTTCTGAGGGACATGTGGTCAGCAGCACCTGGGGGCTCATTGAAAATGTGCAGCCACGGCTCCCACCTCATAAGCCTCAAAGTCGGAGTCTGAATTTTAACAAGGTCCCCTTCGTGATTCCCAAGTGCACTACACCATGAGGAACACTGAACTAGAACATAGGGCCTGTGTCCACCCACACTTCTGTCCAGCCCTTTAATGACTGCAGAGGAGGGTCCATTTAGCTAGCAGCTGGTCCATCAAGTCACAGCCCACTAATTGATGCCCTGGAAAATAAACAGCTGAGCTGACCGGCAGTACCCAATGCATTCAGCCCTAAATGGGAAGCAGATGGTGTTTGTGAAGGGCCGTCCAAAAGATTTTCAATGAGAACTGTCCCTTGCACCATGAAGTTTACAACCTGTTAGGGAGTAGACTGTGAAGTCACATAGCTGGATGAGTGACAAGTGAGGGTAATGCATTCTTCCTAGGAATATCAGAGTCACTTTCTTAGAAAAGGCAATGGTGACTAGTGATGATGCAGCAGGAGCTCCACATGCGGAGAAAGGGAAGCATGAAGGCACTAGAGGGAAAGAATCCGTGAGAGGTAGCAAGGGAGGGGTGTTCCAGTGCAAGAAGGTGCATAAGGGCAGCTAAATCCAGGAAGACATTTGGAACTGGAATGCAGGTAGAGGCCCTGTGGCAGTCTCATCATCTAGGCAGAGAGAGCTGAAGCACAAAGGCATTCTGTCATAAGCAAGGCAATGTGCAGAACATGTGTGTGTGTTATCCATTTTATTCAGCCATGGCCTAAGCAACAGGGGGTAACCTCCCTGTGGCCCAGGAAAGGCAATTTCCAGGATCACTTTAGTTCCTTTTTCTAATATAGACAGTGGACACCTTATAGCCTTAAACGTATGGCAGAGAGGGCTGTCTTCACACTCATTTTCATGTGGATGAGCATTGTCCCTGGAAAGTGGCTTATCATGTTGGCCCTAATTTATCAAGCCTCTCCCAATCCTTTACCCACATGTGCAATCATGAAACTAGTTCTCCTCAAAAATGTAGAAGCAGAAGAAATACATTCATACCCAAACCAAGGCTTTGAAGGTCATGCTTGAATTCCTTCCCCTGCCCCATAGCCTTGATGCAGACAGTGGCAAGACCTTAGCAGAAGGCAGAGCCTGGGTCCCACATCTCCACATCAAGGAAGGCAACCCCCAATCAGAAGCAACTATGTTTCACTCTCACACAGACTAAGAGATAAGCTCATAGTATACCAGGGTCATTGTACATTTTCAGGTCTCTGTACTACAGCAGTTAACAATACCCTGGTACAGATTCTGGAAGAGTGAATTTTCAAATAAGGGAAAGAATGGGTTAAGACAACACTTAGATTGCAATGTCCTATTGCATAGGGAACAATCGATGAATATCTTCAGTGTCAGTTACATTTCTGGCTGCTGTATCCAAATACCTAACAAGAAGATTCTCACGGGAAGGTTGATTTGGTTCACAGTTCTAGGGTGCAATTTATCATGATGATGGCTGGCAAGTCATGATGGCGGGAGTATGACATGGCTGGTCAAGTGGTGCCCTGGCTAATTTTATGTCAGCTTGATATAAGTTAGGGTCATCAGAGAGGAGGGAACCTCAATTGAGAAAAACACCTCCATAAAATTGAGCTGTAGGAAAGTCTGCAGGGCATCTTCTAGAGTAATTAATGGAGGAGGGCCAGCCTATGGTGGGTGGTGCCATCCCTAGGCTGCTGGTCCTGGGCTCTATAAGAAAGCAGACTCGGCAAGCCCTAAGAAGCAAGCCAGTAAGATACACCCCTCCATGGCCTCTGCATCAGCTCCTGCCTCCAGGTTCCAGCTCTGTTTGAGTTCCTGCCCTGACTTTCTTTGTTGATGAACAGTGATGTGGAACAGAATCCAAACAAACCCTTTCCTCCCCAGGTCGTTTTGGTCATGGTGATTCATCACAGCAATAGTAACCTTACCTAAGACACATGGTATCCACAAGTCAGCACGCAAAGTTAGAAGCTGGTGCTCAGCTACCTTTCTCCTTTTGAGATAGTCCAGGACCCCAACCTGGGGAGTGGTACTATCTACCTCAATTAACCTAACCTAGTAACTCCCTCTCACACATGCTTAGAAGCATGCTTCTATGGTGATTCTAAATCACATCAAGTTGACAAGATTAACCATCATACTTGCAGAGCAACTGTTCACCTCAAACGTAAGCTTTGTATGAGCAGCACAGATTTATTTTCTGTCTCCAAGACTAGCTTCCAGCCACTACCCGACAGTGCAGGGTGGAGCGTTCAGCAGAGGAAGTATGGCACCCTGTCCTCATTTATCCATCCAATGGAACAGAAGCTGCTGAGTGACTTTCGCTGAGTTTCTATGTATTTATTTTTAAATGCATAGCTTGTTTTGTTCCAGGCAAGATTTAAGACAGCTAACTAGATGGCTTAATTTAGAAATGAAAATGAAAGGAAAAGTCAAAACAGGGTGGGATATGAAACAGAATCAAGAATATAGCTAAATATGCAATCACTAATGCCTTATACACTTGCCACAAATTTAGAGCTGAGATTTTTGGGAAACTGGAATCAAAATGTGATGTGCTCTCTGTGCTAGTGTTTATTATTAACTTCTCAGTATCCTCATTCTTTATAGTTCAGATGCTTCACAGAGGACAGAGACTACATCTTTCACAGTATGTACTCCTGTGCCCACATGACCACAAAAAGTACATGCACGAGATGCTGATGCAGCCTGAAATTCCATCGCGCTTAACACCAAGACCTAGACATGTTCACTCCTTGGATCCTCTGAAGTATGATTAAACATGGTGGGCTAGCAAGCTGCTTCATAACATGCATGCCTACAATGGGCCCAGTGGCAACCACCTATACCTAAGGGCATCAATTTCTGAAATCCATGTGTCCATGGCAACAGACTAAACACAACCCTGGAAGAAGAAGTTTTTCAGGGATGTACTATCCCATTTTCACAACCTCTGTACTTATCCAGAATGGTATAACTGTGAAGACTGGCACCTACCTGAAGGAAGAGAGAGAATACACAACTCATTGGCAACACTGTCCTCAACACTGTGTCACTTGAAGTATCTTAGATCCTAACAATGGGGTAGCTCTGAGGGTTTTGTGTCTTGGATGTACACACACCGTTACAAGAACCCATTTGCTCACACTAGAATCTGTGTTTCCCAAGGAGATAATTGAAAGGTACTACCGATCCTGTCCCTGAGGGGCTTCCCTGTGAAACTGTAATTGGTCAGACCAAAGCGCAAAATTAAACCTGCTTTCATTACCAATAAGACCTTTTCTTTATGTTTGCTGAAGCTTTGTGCTTGGCCTGTTTCCTTTCTTTCTTTGGCTTTTGATTTGGTGGCTGGGGTAGCAAAGTCAGCAGTGTTTATTCCGCAGGAATAGAAAATGTCCTGTTTAAGTGGCAGAGAATAAAGGGCCAGTACCGACATCAGATATCAGGGCTATGGCCTGGGGTAAAACACCAAAGATCAAAATGAAATGAAATTCAAAACTCCTACCTGTGTATGGGGACAGCACATGGTCCTGGAGTGGGGTTAACAAGAGAATAAACTGGGTTAGTGGTCAACAGAAGCCAGGCTGCATAACTCCCAGGCTCTATTTGCCGGTCAACGTGACAGCGCCCCCTAGTGTTTTACTGTCAAGCAGGACACTGCGAGGGCTCACCAATGAGAAACCGCACTTACTGAGAGTTCCACATGAGCTTGGCATTGCGTATGGACTTTTAAAGCATTATTTCACTTACTCGTACTATTCTAGATAGACACCACTGTGTCTGTCCATTTACCAAAAGGGAAACTGAGACTTAGGAAGGTGAGAACATTTTTTAAGAAAATTAAAGAAACCAGAACTTCAGCCAGATCTTCTGAATTCATACTTCCTGCTCGTAACTGCTCTAACATATTTCCTTCCTATAGATGAATGGGGAAAAAAAATACTGCCCAGATGTTTTATGCAACAACTTTTGGAGTTTGCCCCACCAGCTGAAGACTCACCCCTGAGTTTCCTAGCTGAGTTGGGTATCTTGCTCAAGAGGACTTTTTTGTTAGAATTCCAAGGCAGTAAGAACAGTCTCCAGGGCAGAGAGCCACTGGTAAAGCATATCTGCCCTAGCAATGTCCTCAGTGCACACGGGGTGGATGCTACCTCTAGCAGAGATCATGGCAGTGCTAGGGCACTTATCAAGGTTGGCCAGTTAAATTCTCCCTCCCGAGACAAGCGGATGCCTTCTGTTCTCCATAGGAAGAGCTGTTGGGGGCCACATTCAAGGGCAGAACACAGCTGGGGACACTTTCTGAAGGCCCAAAAATCAGAGCCCATGGCAGTGCAGCTTGTGATGGATCTTTCGGAGCTGGAGCTGTCACTGGAGAGCGATCCTTGCCTGGTGGCAATGGGACTATTACGTCCATGAGACACCTGTCTGCAATATACAGAGGAAACAGAAGTAAGACACAGCAAGCATTATGGTGCCTTTCTGCTCTCAGAGAAATCAGTCAGAAAAGGGGAAGCTCAGCACGCCTGGCCTTCCCTTTCATCTGTCTTATTCTGAACCACCTTGCTACTAAGTGATATTTTCATCGTTTTTGTTTTTCAGACAGGGTTTTAAACTGTAGCCCACGCTACACTGAAACTCACTGTAGTCCAGGCTGGCATTGAAATTACAGCAATCCTTCTGCCTCAGCCTCTGGGGCGTTGAAATTGCAGGTGTGATCCACCATGCCAGATTGCATTCTTTTCATCTTCTAACTGTAGATTTAACTTTTCTGTCAGGGTTTGGTTTAATTTTGCCATGTTCCTTTCTCCCTCAGTCCTTCAGTTTTTTTTCTTCCTTCCTTCTGTCCTCCCCTCTCCCTTTCATTCCCCTCCTCTCTTGCTTTTTCTGCCTTCCCTCTTTTTCTCTGCCCCCCCCCACTTTCTCCTTCTATATCCTCCCTCCCTCCCTCTTACCTCTCTTCTTTCCTCTCCCATTCCTTCTTTCTTCCCCTTCACCCTCCCTGTCGCGTCCCCCTTGACCAGCAAGGATGACGCAACTCACAAAAGCTCTTCTCCAGCAGTTTATTCAGGTCCCTTGAAAACAGTGTTCTGAATTCCGAATTCCGAATGCCCGGGCAGACCCAACCCACAGGCTAAATACTAAATGAACAGCCAGTCAAGTAAAGCCAAGTGGTGCTATCTTAGAGGCCTACGTATGTGGAAGCAAGCCAGATCAGCGGTCTTTGCCAAATATGAACTTATTATCATAGAGAGTGCTCACCGTCGGGCTGGTGGAAGGCAGAGACCGGCGCCATCTTTAGGGCGTGGCACTTCGCAGCTCTCTATAGTTCCCCCTTTTTTATTTTTTCTAAAGTTGGTAAAAGTCCCTGGAAAGGCTTCGTAATCCCTCTATCTGGGGATCTCACGGTGGGCCTGAGCCTGTAGGAGGGCAGTGCTCAAACTCTTACCCGTCTCTGGGTCAGCCTCCCCACTCGGGACTGCCCTGTCTTAGGTGGCCGAGACTTACCCGTCAACTCCGTCACTGACTTGCCAGACCCTAATATCTGTGGAACGAATACCTCAGTGGGCAGGGACTATGCTAGTGAAGATTTACTTCACGGCAGCAAGCCATGCCTGAGGGGACTGGCCCGCCTCAATGGCGACAAGGGCTTGTATAATCATGGCTGCATTACGCTTTTGTGTGGTTCTCATTTTGTAGATGCACCATAGGCAAACCAGAGAGGCTAGTATCATTAGTATCGCCAAAGAGCCTACGCCTGCCCACTCCTTAAGATGATCCATAGCCGTCTGTATCCAGGAAGTCAAACCAGTAGCCAGGCTCAGATCCACCCGAGTGGAATTGATGTGCACGATTGTCGCTCTCAGCTCTCTCATCAAATTTTCAAATTCAGCTGACCAATCCTGTAAGAGGAACTTTGACAATTGTCTAGACAAATTAGCAGCTTTTGTATAATTTTGATATTGCACGGAAGTAACACATAAACCTTGCAATTTCCACTCACACCCCAATTGTGCTAATTGCCAAAGAGAATCAATCTGTTCTTGTATTAAATCTATGCGTTGATTAACTATCATAAGACCTCCTTTGAGATGAGAATTCATAGAGGTCTGAGTATCCAATGCCTGTGCCACAGTGGCTGAGATGTTATTCAGGGCATTGGCAATCTGTATAGAACTAGACAAGACAATAGCTGAGGCAGTAGCTCCCACAGCAGCAACAGTGATAGCAGTAACAATAGCTGCAGTGATGCCAAAATCTCTTTTAAATCTGAATAGCATCATGGTATTAGGGGCCTCTACAGGAACTGGTACATATCGAGGCATTCTAGTCACCACAGCCACAGGAAAGGCTGTGGCATTCCAGCATAGGGCATAAAAACATGTGCCCGGAGTGCATACTAACTTTTCTTCACCCAAGGATGCACTCCCATTACTTACAATCCACAGAAAAGGAGGCCAGAGACATACTGGCGAGGCTGAAAAGTTCTTGTTGCGGTAAGAATGAAATAAAGAATTCCAAGTACCAGAGCCACTACCGCTAGAGAAATCCAATCTGGTAGCAGACCCTAGGGAAAAATTACCTCTTTGATAAATTCCTCCCCCAAGCATAATGACAGGTCCCAAGTCCATGCAACTTCCATTTACTCCACACAAAAGCCACAAATCAAAAGGATTGGTGGCAGTCTGCTGAGGATCCCTAGTAGATATATCAAGCATTCCTGTACAAGACTTATTCACTATATTACTAATCATGGGGCTAAAGGAAAAATAATCTTGTTGAACCCAAACTGCTCTGCGCTCCTGACATACTCACTGCTACTATCACCAGGATCCTTAGGAAGGTCTTCATGACGAATCTTCCTCACAAGGCGTTCAGGCACCCACACTGGATCTTGTTGATCCTGAGGAAAAACACAAACAGGCCCTCTTGCTCATGTTAGCACAGGGTCAGGCCCCCGCCAAGAGCCTGTCAGAATGTCCTTCCACTTCACCATGCTTTTAGGTGAACCATGGGAATCCTGATGTCTGTCCACTGCTGAGCGGCCTTGAGCATCCAAATTGAAAAAATTTAAAGTAAATAAGGCTAAAGATATTCTCTCCTTGGGGGTACGGCCTTGGCCTATTCCCCCTTTTTGTTTTTGCAAGCATTCTTTCAAGGTGCGATGAGCACGATCCACAATTCCTTGTCCTTGAGGATTGTATGGTAATCCGTGATTAAGCTGTACCTCCATCTGATTACAGAAGGAGACAAAGGACTGAGCCGTATAGGCTGGTCCATTGTCCGTTTTCAGCTGCTGTGGTTTTCCCCATGCAGCCCAGGCTTCTAATCAATGTCCTATGACATTGCGAGCCTTTTCTCCACTCATAGGTGTAGCATGTATGATACATGAGCAGGTATCCACAGATACATGAATATATTTTAAGGTTCCAAATTCTGAAATGTGGGTAACGTCCATTTGCCAGATTTTAAGTGGCATCAACCCTCTAGGGTTCACTCCCACACTGGGAGGATGATGATGAATCACACACTGAGGACAGTCCAAAACTACTTGTCTAGCATCTGCTCTAGACAAATGGAATTTCTGCTGTAGAGTTTTTGCATTTACATGAAATAATTGGTGAAACTGTCTGGCTTGATCCAGGAATGAGCTCCAAAAAATGCATTCCATCCTGGTCCATTGATCAACTTTATCATTACCCTCACTTAATGGTCCAGGTAATCCTGTATGTGCTCTGATATGTTGAATATAAAAACACCTTTTTCTCTGCCAGATTAAAACTTGTAACTCTTGTAATAAGGCACATACAGTACTACTATTCTTAATAGGACCTGTTAATTCTAATACTTTCACTGCGTTGACCACATAAACTGAATCTGAAATCAAATTGAATGCAAATTGACATCTTTTAAACACCTCAATTACTATTTTCAACTCTACTATTTGGGGGGAGCCCGGTTGAAATTGACATAACACGGGCTCTTGTCTTTCTATCAAATAGGCTCCACAGCCTGTCTTTGAGCCATCAGTAAATACATTTGGTGACCCTTGAAGTGGTACTGCTGAAGTAACCTTAGGGAATATCACTGGGTGCTTCTTAAAAAATGATAGCAATGGATGTTTAGGATAATGGTTATCAATCACTCCTTCAAAGCTACATTGCAATATTGCCCAGTCATCTACAGTGCCACACAAAATCTTAATTTGATAACTGGAATAAGGCACTATTATACTGGCAGGAGCAACTCCGAAAGACTGCAAGCATTGTTGGATACCATTCAAGGCTAAAGCAGCAAGTACAGTGGGATAATGTTCTATTCTGTTCTTACTTGTGTCCACACATCCCCGGGCAGAAAGATCTCCCTACTTTCAGGGACTGAACAGGCTGATCTATCTGAGTGGCTTCTGAATATGGGGGAGGAGTTGAAGGCGCCATGGCAACAGCTTTATTTACACCAGCCGCTGCCAGCGTGGCTGAAGGCGCTGTAACAACAGCTCCACCCACTCCGACTGCAGCAGCAGCTCCTCCCACACCGACTGCCGCCTGCGTGTCCTTCTCTTTTACCTTTTTCTTTTCCTTTTTTCTAATAACAGTCCTCTCCAACTGTTCTATTAGAGCGTGTAGCTCTCCTTCAGAATATGTGCTCTCTGAGTCCTCAAAATCTCTAAAATCTCTAAAATCTCTAAGATCGGGATAGAGAGGAACTTTCTTTTTGCCTCCCTTTTCACTGTCTGCCTGCTCAAATCTTTCGCCTTTGTTACTTTCCTTTTCACTGTCTACTTGCTCAGATCTTTCCCCTCCATCCTGAAAGACAGGATAGTACAGCTCATGTCTCACTTCCCTCCAGACATTTGGACAGAATGACCGCCCACTAGGATCACTCAGAGGGGAAGTCTCATTATATGAAGGCGGGGCCAGCACAGGCGGCCCCAGACCTGAGGGCTCTATCCGGGTGCAGTCAGAACTCTTCCTCAAAGATGACGTCTCCATTTTCTTTGTTAACCTTTTAAGTTCCTCTTTAGACTCTGAGCTATCCTCTTCCAAAGTATCTTTCCCAGATTTGACCAAGCGCTCCTCTTTTAACTGTTCTAATGCCTTTTGTCCTTTTTCCACTGCCTTGCAATATCTCTGATCTCCTAAACAACTCCGAACAAGTCTCCAAATAGGCCGTGCTCCTCCCTGCAATGTACTTTGCTCCCAGGCAAAATCCAAGATCTCTCCCAAGCTTCTCCCAGCAACTGATAAAGGCAAGGCCAGCATTTGCTCCATTTCTGTGAGGCACTCTCTGCTTTCCTCACCTTGCTCTGCCAGTTGTGTCTTCTACTCGTCCGAATCACGGAACTTTATTGCTCCCTCCCGGAGACCTTATTGCCTCTTTACCAAGGTCCTTATTGCTCCCTCCGGAGACCTTATTGCCTCTTTACTGAGGTCCTTATTGCTCCCTCCCGGAGACCTTATTGCCTCTTTACCGAGGTCCTTATTGCTCCCTCCCAGAGATCTTATAGTTCGCAACTTCCCGCGAAACTTTACCTTTTGTTCACAATCTCCGCGAAACTTTACCTTTTGTTCGCTATCTCCGCGAAACTTTACCGTATGTTCGCTATTATCTGCGAATCTTTACTTTGTGTTCACTATCTCCGCGAAACTTTATTGTCCTGATTTATCCCAGGAACTTACCAACGCGTTGCCCCTGACTGCAGGAGTTCTGAGTCTTTTCTGGGTCCCCATACGGGCCACCACTTGTCGCGTCCCCCTTGACCAGCAAGGATGACTCAACTCACAAAAGCTCTTCTCCAGCAGTTTATTCAGGTCCCTTGAAAACAGTGTTCTGAATTCCGAATTCCGAATGCCTGGGCAGACCCAACCCACAGGCTAAATACTAAATGAACAGCCAGTCAAGTAAAGCCAAGTGGTGCTATCTTAGAGGCCTACATATGTGGAAGCAAGCCAGATCAGCGGTCTTTGCCAAATATGAACTTATTATCATAGAGAGCGCTCACCGTCGGGCTGGTGGAAGGCAGAGACCGGCGCCATCTTTAGGGCGCGGCACTTCGCAGCTCTCTACACCTCCCCCCATTATTCTTGCTCATCTCATTCTCTTAACTCATCACATATGTACAGACAGAGCCGAGTCTGAAGGAATATCTCTTTGTTTCTGGGCTGTGAACACACAAGCCTAGAAACATAGTCCCACCAACCACACAGTTCAGTTTCTCAAACCCCAGTTTTTTTCAGTGGTTATCCTCCCAACACCTGGCACACAGACACTCTTACAGGTCTCAACACATACCCAGCCTCATTCCAAGATACCGTTCTCCCTGATTTCTGTGCCAGGGCAGGAACTACCAAGAAGTGGCAGGGGCAGATTCACCTATGACTTGAAGATAGGGTGCATATTCGTTCTGGCATCCACATTTAAGTCATTGGCCCCAAACTAAGGCCAGACATGAAATTATACAGGAAGAAAAGACAAGGCTTCCTTTACCTAAAGCTGTTCGGTCAACGTAGAATATGACTTTAAAAATAGACTCCTTGACATGTCACGGAGTCTATTTTTAAAGTTTCTTCTGCTTTATATTTATATGCTTACAATTTTGGATTTTTTTACCCAGACTGCTTCCAGGGTAAAATAACAAACATTTCCTATATTTCATGTTTATGCCTTCTAAGGTTTGTTTTGGTTTATGATGCCTTTGTAATAACACAAGAGACTATTCTAATCATTTCTGGGTCTTCATTTTGTACTTTGAAGCATTCTCACACACAACAGTCCAATTAGCAATGGAAATAGTTGAAACAGATCGTGAAGTCTGAAACAGGGGTATTGGAGATTTAGAAAAATCCCCAAATGTAGTTCCCAGCTCATTTGTAGGCTTCTTATAGAAATTTCAGGGATGAATTACATGGAATGCTTTTCTTTTTCCTAAGAAAGGAAGTACAGTGAGCAGAATTTTGTTAATGAGGTTGCAAGAGAAAGCAGAAGAAAGAAAAGGTATATGAGTGGGTATTTATTATTATTTGGGGGGGTATTGATTATTAAACTGGTGGGAAGCCAGGTATGAACCATCCCTATAATTCTAAGTGCTTAGGAGAGGAAAGAGGAGCAAGAGTTAAGACCAGCTTCAAAGACAAAGTACTCTGAAGCCAGCCTAAGCTGCATGAGACCCTGCCTCAGAAAAAGAGGGTTGGAGAGATGGCTTAGTGGTTAAGAGTACTTGCTGTTCTTCCAGAGGACCTCTACAGCTCAGATTCCAGCATCAACATGGCGCTTCATAATCTCCTGTGATCTGATACCCTCTTTTGGCCTTCACAGGCACTACATTCGAATAGAGCACATACAAACAAGCAGGGACACAAATGCAAATAAGTTCAAAACTAAATTAATTTTTAAAATTAGAAAAACAAACTAATTAAGTAAATCTGATAAGAGAAAGGGGGAGGTAGTGCAGAGACATAGGTTCAGAAAGTTCCACTGCAAGCAGTCAAGATACTGACCTCTGCTACGAAGTCCTTAAGAGAGATTATCTCAGAATCAGTATTTCATTTTGAGACATTAGTCAACATTATTTGATATGGTGGGATATGCTTATAATTCTAGCACTTGAGAATTATGAGTTCTATGCCAACCTAAGCTATATAGCAAGACCCTGTTACAGAGACAAAGCAAACTGAAAAAGAAAATCTAGCCACAGAATGAATGCAACTCTTTCATTCTTCAAAGTTCTTCATTGTGTTTTTTGTTTAACATGCTAAAAGTCTGTGTTGCCCTTATGGATGTGTTGCCTTTTACTAAGATAGAATAAGAGTTAGGATTAGAAACAAAATAGTTTCTTCTGGGCCTAACAGGACTGATGCACAACTCATAGTAACTGTGCTGTTTATGCGAGATGAGGCCAGTCAGCATTCAGCATGAGCTCCTACTACTAAATAAGGAATCATGGCCAGTTGATGTCTTCTGAAGAAGGGAGAGTCAGTTTTCTTTAAGTGTATAACTGCTAGTAGACAGACCACAGTCCAGTGGGTGGCCTCATAGCCATGAGTATATGAGCAGGGAGAAATTGAACTTGATGAGTGTAAAATGAAAAACTTGGACACAATGTTTGGATGGTTAGAAAAGAGAGTGAGTCTGGAAAAAGTGAAAAATGTGAATAAAATATATTATATGAAATTCTCAAAGAACTAGTAAAAATTTTTGTTAAGAATAAAAATGTTGCTGGGCAGTAGTGGTGTGTGTCTTTAATCCAAGCACTCAGGAAACAGAAACAAGAGGATCTCTGAATTTGAGGCCAGGCTAGTCTACAGAGTGAGTTCTTACACAGAGAAATTATGTCTTGAAAAAAACAAAACAAAACAAAAATAAAAACAACAAAGAATATCTGTTTTTAAAAGAATTAGGATTTAGTGAGAGATTTTGATTTTGATAAAGATTCACCAATAATAAGCAGGAAAAGATGCCTTTAACGCAAAGACAAGAGGAACTCTGAGTTCAAGGCCACCCTGGTCTACAGAACCAGTTCCAGGACAATCAGAACTACACAGAAAAACATGTCAAAAAAAAAAAAGAAAGAAAGAAAGAAAGAAAGAAAAGAAAAGAAAAAGAAAAAACTCTTTTTCTAGAAGTAGGAGCATTCATGGAATTTTCAAGAATAATGCATATTAAAATACACAAAAATACTAAATGAAACCTACACAAATAAATCAATACTATATAAAAGTCCTGTAAGTCAAGAACAAGGTAGATGTGCTCCAGGAATTCAGCTTTTGAAAACCAATTGATGTAATTCCCCACAACAATAAAAAAGACAAAATGAATTACTGGCATCCTGGTGCATATAGAGAAAAAGACATTCATAACCTTTTATATCAATTCATTATTGAGAAGAAAACATGACTTAGGTGGGAATAAACTTCCTTAATCTTACTAGCTCTGTATTTTGAAGTCCAGAAATATTCAATGGGAAAATATTAAAAGTGATTTCTTTTAGATTGACAATATGGCAAAGAATCCCATCTTAATTGCTTCCATTCAATATACTCAAGCTCCAAGCCAATCTAATATAGTAAAGAAAAATAAGAATTAAAGCAATAAATATAAAAGTATAGTTATTCCATTGTTACACTGTTGAATGCTCAGAAAGTCCAAAATGCAGTAATAAACTATTAGAACTCACAGAACTGGGGAAGGTGATGAATACAAGGACTACACAAAAGTCCAATGCCAAGTTTGGATGTCCCACCTGTAGATGGCTTGCTATGATGCTTTCTCTGTGCCTCTGATCTGGTGCTTGATCATGTGGCACCTCCCAAGGCCTTCTCCTCCTCCTCCTCTTCTTCCTCTTCCTCCTCAGACTCCTTATCTCTTTTTCAGAAATGGATTTCTGGCATTTTCTTTCTGGCTCTGAGAAAGGGAAGTTATCTACCAGCAAAAAAGTTAGTAAATCTCCCCCATTAGGAAGATCAAAGGCACAGCTCTCCCCTTCTGTCAAGCACAAGAGAGAAGTCAGCCCTCCCGGAGCATGAACAAGAGGCCAGCAGAGAGTGGACGAAATGCCTCTGAAAAAGGTGAAGCTGTAATGCTGACTGCCCTGGCCCTAGCTTTCTGAAGAACACCCCAGTGGAGAGAAAAGGGACAAGCCTCGCCCCATTGGCTTTTTCTTTTTTAAAAACAAGAAAAGTATCTGCATGTGTTATAACTTCCTGGGTGGGAGCTTGTTCTTATTACATTTTAAATAGCTTTAAAAACCATTGTTCATAGATGGTATTCTGTACATTCGCTTCAGATAAAGGAAGATAAGTTTACTTTGTATCTGAACTCAACAAAATAGTTGTATATTTTAACAGTGAAAATTGGGGTTTCTCAATTGGGCATATCACTAATGCAATCCTTGAAGCCCATCAGACACCAGACTGCCCCATGGAATCTGTGTATAGTATATAAACATGTAAAACTAGGCTGTTATTTACTCAATGTATGATGCTAATCAATGAACACTTTCTTTTACAGAGAAATCTTATCTGAGAACTTTACTATGTATCTGTTTATTTTATTATTTTTTTTATAAAAAGAGGGTTTTAAATGCTATGCAGTCATTAGTAGAAGAGTTTTAGGACTCCACCTGCCCTGTACTATCTGCATATGGCTTGGCAGGAAACAGAAATTCACGCATGCATCCAAGTAAAGTACTGTAGTTGAAGAATGGACTCTGATGCTTTCCGTCCACAGTCTGCATTGTGAGTGTTCGGTAAGAATGTGTCTTGTTTTCCAATTACCCTTGCCCCTGTGGCTTTACCTCCTGCCCCATTAGCATAAGTGACTCTGGTTCAGGTAAAGTCCAATCTGGGTTCATTCTTCTCTTCTGTGCTGTTCCCAACCTCTGCCACCATCTCCATACTGTCTGATTCAGTGAAGAAAAGTGCTTGAAGATTAGATTACTCCAAGCTATTCAGCTTCAGGATGTCATGTTGTTTTATACAGTTATTTTAAGATAGAAACTGGTTTTATAGCCAGGTTCTTTTTTAAACATGTCTTAACCCCCATAATGAGCAAACTGTCCAACTTAATTTTTTCATAAAATAATGTCTTCTTAAGATTGGGTCTGTCTCTAATTCCTGCTCTACAACCAATGTCTGTCAGAGAAATGGGGCCAAACGGCTGAAGATTGATGCTGTAATGTATGGAGAGAAAATGGGAACTGTCCAGGCAGCCACTGGTATGTCATTTTTTAGTTTTGGAAGCTGCAGGCCCTGCACTTCCTATATAATCAGATATATTTATCCCTCTCAGGTCTCTGAGGTGGTTGAAGAATAGATACCTAGAGTCTCATAGTTAAATTTTGAGTTGTTTAGGAATCAAGAGGGTGTTCTGGATCTAAGAAGATATTTTTAAAATTATGAGGCAAGTTAGTATGAAAGCTGAGTTAGATATAGAACTTTAAACTCATGGAGATGGTTAGATAGTAGAATGTTAAAGTCAGGTGCCAAATACATATGGACTGGACATTGGGAATGTATGCTAAGCCATATAACTCTTATAATCGTGGCCTATTTACTTCTGTTGTTTTGTATTGTATTTATAGTTATAAGAAAAAGAACCATTATTTGGACTGAAAGGGAGAGCTGTTGGGGGGAAAAATAAATACCTTAAACTAAAAAAAAAAAAAAAAAGAAGGGAAGAGGATGGTGGGGCTGAGGGGGAGGAGGGTGGAAGGGTGGGACTGGAGGGGGGAGTAGGGAGGGGATTGTGATTGAGATGTAACTTGAAGAAATAAAAAATAAATTATTAAAAAAAAAAGATTGGGTCTGTCTCTTATATGATGAGTTTCCAAATGATTGAGAGCATTTTAAATGCTCTGTTCATACTCTCGTTTTATAATTAAAATTTACTGTTGAACTGAGAGGGGCTGATTTGTAGGGACACTCCACATCGGAGGAGTGAGATGGGTGGGAGAGGGAGGAGAGGGTAGGAGGGTGGAACCAGGAGGGGTGGAAAGAGGGCACTATGATGGAGATGTAACTTGATGTAATAAACATTTTAATAAAAAAAAGTTTACATTCATTGTGTGTGGGGTTTTCATTGATTTTTTTGTCTTTTTTTTTTGGTCTTTTGTCTTTTTTAAATTTGGGTTTTACTTTGTTGTTTTGACTCTTATTGTAAGGTGGGTATTCTTGTCATTTTACATTGTTTCTTACTGAAATTTTATATATAAATTATAAATTGTTTCCCTAGAAAAAAGTCCAATACATTTCTAAATGTTCCATGTTAAAATAGAAATGAAGTAAAAATACTCTTTCCAACAGCATTAAAGCACCAAGTATTTTAAAATGCATTTTTATATGTGTAAAACCCACATAGAGACTTTACAAACCTTGACCAAGGATATCTAAATTGAAATAAATAGTAGAACAAAGCATATTTATAAATTAAAAGACCCTCCATTGTTAAGATGGAAATTATTCTCAATTTTATCTTTTAATTCACTGAAATATTACCCAGAAGCCCATTAATAGCCATCAGTGGACAGAGACAAATGAGGTATTTCTAAAAACAATTCTTCTAATATACAACCAAAACACTGCGCAAAAAAAAAAAAATCCCTCAAATATTTACAGAACCTTCAAATTAAAGTCTTGGGAAAAGAAAGAATCAGGAGCATTTATTTGAAAACAATGACCGCCCCCCAGAACGAGAGTTTTGTACCACAGTGCAGTGCAGTGCAGGACCCCATCCTCAATGCAGTTCTGCGGTCACAGTTAAAGCCAACCAATGTATAATCACAGCAAGGCTGCACTCCCTCAGCCATGCAAGGGGACCGGTCTACCCTCCCTAAAAGCACCATTCTCAGATGCCCCTTGTTATTTGACTTGCTTGGCAGCTCCCTGGAAATGCTGACTCACAAGATTTGTCTTTACTTGAACTAACTAAAATCCATTCAGTTTGAACAGACCTTCACCTCGGTGAAATTGCTGAAAGCAGTCAGGGGAGCCCACAAGTAGATCAGCAGAGACTATGCAGTCTGAACAAGCAAAAAGAAGAGAGAATGTAGAAAAGTAAGAGAAGCCTGAGCAGGTATCTAGCCATACCATGAGCATGTCAGCATAAGCATCATTGACATTCCAGAAAAGAGGCAAATGGAAGGGGCGAAAGAACATTTGAAGCAATGACTGAACATATCTCAAATCTAACAAGAAACCACCTATCAGCACATCCAAGAGGCTTGACTAATTGCAAACGAGGTAAGTTCAAAGAGATCCACATCTAGACATATCACAACAAAGATGACGAGAGGAAGAGTCTTAAAAACAGAAAAAAAGAAAATCAGCTCATTAACACAGCAGCCAGAATCAGGGACGCAGTTTTGAAAAAGAACACAGTTAGACAACTTTCACCCCTGTAAATCTGATTATGCCAATGGTGTGAGACTGGAATTAGGGTGGGTGGGTGGAAGAGGCTGGCAAGTCTGGAAATAAATCTTCATATTTATAGTCAACTAGTTTTGAAGAAAGTGTCAATGACAGTCACTGGGGAAAAGGTAATCTGTTAGACAAGTGGTACCAGGATAATTAGATATCTAGTGGTTAAAATGAGCTTTGACTGTCATTTTACACTCATATACACATATGAACTCACAATGATTCAGAGGCTTGAATATCATCAGCTTCTAAAAGCAGCATAGGAGTGTTGTGGGGAGAGAGCTCAGTTAGTAAAGTGCTTGTTGTATAAGCATGAGGACCTGAGTTCAGATCCCCAGCACTCTGGTAGAAAGACAGGTATGACAGTACAGGCATGTAATCCCTGAACCAGGAGGCAGAGACAGGAGACTCCAGGAGCTTGCTCAGCCAGCAAGACTAGCTAAATCAGAAAGCTCCAGCTTCAGTGAGACATTGCCTCAAAAAGTAAGATGGAGAGCAACAGAGAAGACACAGACATTGACCTCCACATATGCTTTACATATGCACACACATGTAATACACATATGTTGCAAAACACACACACACACACACACACACACACAGGTACGCATAACCCTAACATAGGAAAACGTTCTAAAGATTTTGCCTAGAAAAATTAACATTGCTTAGTTAAATTGAAAGCATATTTCATAAAGAAAAATATTACAAGATGTTCTATCTTTCTTTCTTGTTTCTATGATAAATACTTTGACAAAAGAATCTTAAGGAAGAAACTCTAGCTCACAGTTCAGGGTCCATTACTCATGGAAGGAAAATCAAGGCAGTGGATCCTCAAGCCTCTAGCCCCACCATATCTACACACCACTGCTCAGCTCTCGGTTTTCACTTATACAGTCCAAGACACCACCAGGGGAATGGTGCCACCCACAGTGGGCATGTCTTCCTACTTCAGTTAACATAATCAAGGTAATCCTTGATAGGCATGCCAGTCTCAAAGGTGAGTCCAGATTCTGTCACTTTGACAATTAGCGGTAACCATAGCAGATGTCATTAAAATGTAATATATGTATATTACATTTTATTATTGCATGTTTATTATATACATATATGCATTTATTACACATTATATATTACATATATAGCATGTCAGTTTAATTTGAAAAATGCTAAAAATTTATTTCTGATTTGAAAGATTTCCAAAGAAATAATTAATAATAATAACAAATATTATGAGACAAGTTCTCACTATGTCTTGGCTGTCCTGAAACCCACTGCACACATGAGGCTGACCTAGAACTCATAAAGATCTGCCTGCTTCTATCTCCCAAGTGTTGGGACCAAAGGGGTATGGAACTACACCTGGCAAAAATTTTAGTTTTAAAACTGTCATAAAAAAATAAGTATATGAAACAATAAGCTGATAGAAAATATTTGCTGAATTCATATGCAAGAAACAACTTATAGCCATAGTTTACATAGAGCACATATATCCAATAACACAAAACAGTCAAAGAATGGGGAAATTATGCATAGAAATATCATAAGTTAAGAAATGGCTAATTGCAGGTGTCAACACAGGAACACATAAACAAAACCAGAGTAATATACATTCACACAAGAGTATAATAAATGAAAAGGATAAAAATGAATTCTGAAGATGTAGGAAAATGGGTAAATGGCACACATCACCAGTGATAAGGACACTGTGCCAATACTTTGTTTGAAAGACATTTCCAGCAGTTTCTAGAAAGTTAGACACAGACCTTAGAGTGGTCAGAGACCCACTCTGTTATCTATTTAAGAACAAGGAAAATCAGCCCCTCTCAATTCAACAGTCATATGAGGGCTAAGAGCTTCCTCTTGCACTGGGGGCATTCATGGTAGCACCCCTAGGGCAAATTTTCCCATTGATAGGTAGCAAAGTCTATGTTCCTGATCTTTTTGGTGTGTTGGTTGTAGGATAGTTATTCTGTACTATATGGCTAAAATCCAATTATAAGTGAGTAGATGCCATATGCATCTTTCTGAGTTTGGGTTAGCTCACTCAGGATGAGCTTTTCCAGTTCCATCCATTTGGCTGCGAATTGCATGGTTTCCTTGTTTCTGATAGCAGAGTAGTATTCCATTGTGTAAATGTACCACAATTTTTTTTTATCCATTCATCAGTTGAGGGACATCTGGGTTTTTCATACGACTGTTGAACTGAGAGGGACTGATTTGTAGGGACACTCTACATCAGAGAAGTGGGATGGGTGGGAGAGGGAGGAGAAGGTAGGAGGGTGGAACCGGGAGGGGTGGAAAGAGGGCACTATGATGTAGATATAACTTTATGTAATAAATAAACATTATAATAAAAAAGAAAAAATAGAATTCAAAAACCAAATAAAGATTTGCTGTTTCCAAAAAACAAAAACAAACAAACAAACAAAAAAAAAAACCAAGGAAAATGTTGAAAGGCATGCGAACATCCATCGCAGACTTGTTCAAACAGAAAAAAATTACAAGTAAGCTACATGTCCACTAACTGGGGAATAGATCATCGAGATGTAGAGTATCTACTAAATTGAATAGTACTTAGTCATAAGGAGTAATAAAGTGGGACCAGCGAGATGGCTCATTGAGTAAAGGCAGTAGCCACCAGACCTGACAGATCCCCAGAACCCATAATGATGGAAAGAGAAAAGCTGACTCCTTCCCATGACTGGTCCTCAAAATTCCCCATACCATCCTGGCATGCATGTACATACACACACAAAAAATTAATTAATTTTTGAAAAACATGTTTTTTGCCTTTGAAGACATTTAATTAAAATATAATCTCACATTCTTTTTTAAATTTATTTATTCATTTTACATCCCGATCACAGTCCCCTCCTTTCTCTCCACCTGCACTCACCCTCCCACCCTCTCCCCACTCCCCTCTCCCCTTTCCCTCAAAAAAGAGGACACCCCCCCTCCATGAATCCACCCCTGCCCTTCAAGTAGCAACATAATGAAGAACATCCTCTTCCACTGAGGACAGAAAAGGCAGCCCAGCTAGGGTAAAATGATCTTCAAACAGGGAATAGAGTCCGTGTCAGGGACTGTCTCCATACCACTTGCTAGGGGATCTACATGAAAACCAAGCATTCTATCAGCTACATATGTGTAGAAGCCTAGAACCAGTCCATAATTGCTTCTTGGATGGCACTTCAGTCTCTGTAAACCCCCAGGGGCCTAGGTTATTTGACTCTGTTGGTCTTCTTGTAGAGTTCTTTTCCCCTCAAGTTTCTTCTATTCTTCCTCCCACTCTTATACAAGACTCCCTAAGCTCCCCCTAATGTTTGACAGTATGTCTCAGCATCTGTTTCAATGTGCTGCTGGGTGCAAGAGAGTTATGCTAGGTTCCTGGTTGCAAGCATAGCACAGTATCATTAATAGTGCCAGGAGTTGGCTCTCTCCCATGGGGTGGGTCTTGAGTTGTGCCAGTCATTGGTTGGCCATTTCCTTAATCACTGCTCCATCTTTATCCCTGCACATATTGTAGGCAGGATAAATTATGGGTCAAAGATTTTGTGGGTGGGTTGGTGTCCCCCTCCCTCCACTGGAAGTCCTGCCAGGCTTAGCCACTTCCATCTCCATGTCCTCCACTTCTAGGAGTCTGAGTTGGGTCACCCCCATATCCTCCCAGGAGTATACCCTTTCACTCATCTCCCACTTGTTCAGAGATGCCCCCCACACCCTACTATCGGTTTCCATTCTCTCTCCCCTCCCTCTCCCCTGTCCACCCCCCCCCCCCCCGCTCTCAACACACCTCACCTGATCCTCACTTTCGTTCCCTTCCCCACAGCCCCTCCCACAGAGGAGCAGTTCTTGCTCTTCATCTACTTCAGATGTCTATTTTATTTCCCTTCTGAGTGAGACTCAAGTACCCTCCCTTGAGCCTTCCTTGTTACTTAGCTTCTTTGGGTCTGTGGATTGTAGCATGGTTATCTTGTACTATATGACTAATATCCACTTGTAAGTGAGTACATACCATGTACATCTTTCTGGGTCTGGGTTACCTCAATCAGGATGAGCTTTGCTAATTCCATGCACTTGTCATCAAATTGCATGATTTCCTCATTTTTCATAGCTGTATGGTATTCCATTGTTTAAATGTACCACAGTTTCTTTATCCATTCTTCAGTTGAAGGACATGTGGGTTGTTTCCAGTTTCTGGCTGTTATGAGTAAAGCTGCTATGAACATAGTTGAGCCAATGCCCTTGTGGTTTGGTGGAGCTTCTTTTGAGTATATGCCCAGAAGTAGGATAGCTGGTTCTTGGGGTAGAACTATTACCAATTTTCTGAGATATCACCAGATTGATTTCCAAAGTGGTTGTACAAGTTTGCACTCCCACCAGAAATGGAGGAGTGTTCCCTTTTCCACATCTTAGCCAGCATGTGCTGTCACTTGACTTTTTGATCTTACCATTCTTGAGGGTGTAAGATGGAACCACAGAGTCATTTTAAATTGTACTTCACTGATGATTAAGGACATTGGGCATTTCTTTAAATATTTCTTGGCCCTTAGAGATTCCTCTTGTAAATTCTCAGTTTAGCTCTGTCCCCATTTTTTGATTGGATTATTTAGTTTGTTGTTAATTTCTTGAGTTCTTTATAAATTTTGGATATTAGCCCTCTGTCTGATGTAGGATTGTTGAAGATCTTTTCCCGATCTGTGGGCCTTCATTTTGTTCTATTGTCAGTGTCCATTGTCTTACAGAAGCTTTTCAGTTTCATGAGGTCCTATTTATTATTGTTGAGTTAGTGCCTGAGCTACTGGTGTTCTGTTCAGGAATTTGTCTCCTGTACCAATGAATTCCAGGCTTTCCCCCATTTTCTCTTCTAATGGATTTAGTGTATCTGATTTTATGTTGCAGTGTTTGATCCACTTGGACTGAAGTTTCATGCAAGGTGATAAATATGGGACTATTTGCATTCTTCTACATGTAGCCATCCAGTTAGATCAGAACCATTTGTTGAAATTGCTTTTCTTTTTCCACTGTATGGTTTGACTTCTTTGTCAAAAATGAAGTGTTTGTAAGTTTATTTCTGTGTCTTTGATTTGATTCCTTTGATAAATCTGTCTGTTTCTTTGCCAATTTCATGCAATTTTAATTACTGTTGCTCTCTACTGCAGCCTGAAATCAGGAAAGGTGATACCTCCAGAAGTTCTTTTATTGTAGAGGATTGTTTTAGCTATTCTGGGTTTTTAATTTTTCCATATGAAGTTGAGAATTATTCTTTCAAGGACTATAAAGAACTGTGTTGGTATTTTGATGGAAATTGCATTGAATCTGTATATGGAAAGATGGCCATTTTTACTATGTTAATCCAACCATAATACGATCCATGAGAATGGGAGATCTTTCCTAGTTCTGATATCTTCTTTAATTTCTTTCTTCAGACACTTTAAGTTCTTGTCATATGGGTCTTTCTTTCACTTGCTTGGTTAGAATTACACCAAGATATTTTAAACTATTTTTGGCTATTGTGAAGGGTGCTGTTTCCCTAATTTCTTTCTCAGCCTGTTTATCTTCTCTATAAAGAAGTGCTATTGATTTTTTAAGTTAATTTTGTATCCAACCACTTTGCTGAAGCTGTTTATTGGCTGTAGGAGTTCTCCAGTAGAATTTTGAGGGGTCACTTACATATACTATCATATTGTCTGTGAGTAGGGATATTTTAACTTCTTCCTTTCCAATTTGTATCTCCTTGATGTCCTTTAATGAAGTAATAATACATGCCACACAGTATCAGATGAGATTCATTTTCAAGACATTAAGAGAAATAAGCTAAATACAAAAAAGCCTCCTATTATGTAATGTCATACAATGAACTCAAGAATAAGCAAATATACAGAATCATAAAGTAAACTGCTGGTTGTTGGAGCTGCAGGTGGAAACAGAGATTAATACAGACACAGGTGATCTTCTTGTTTGGCTAAAAAAAATAGTTTGAAATTGGTTTACAGTGATGGCTGTAACACTTGGCCAAGTGACTCACTGTAATTGAATTGTATACTCAAAATGGATAAATTTAATATTGTATAAAAATTCAATAAGGCTATTAAGGAACAACAGGCCAAATAAGCAGAGTTATGGACTGAATGCTCACATATTCCCATATGTGTTTCACATGTTCACATATCCCCAACATGGCTGTAATAATATCTCGGATCTGGGAGGTAATTAAATAATGAGTGTGGAACTTTGGTGACTGAGAGATTCCGCTGACCCCACCCCATACCTTCTGCCATGTAAGGACAGCAGTCTGCCATGCAGAAGACACCTTCCTGCTCCAGCACCTTACCATGTCAAACCCCTGACCAACGACTTCTGGTCTCCAGAGCTGTAAAAACTTAAGCCTGAGTCAGGCAGCCTATGGCCATTTGTTAAAACAACTGAGCTGATGAAAATATCCAATTGGGCTGGTGGGGAGATGGTTCACTGGGTAAGAGTGCTTGTTGTACAAACACGATAACCTGAGTTCAAATCCCTGGTACCTATTTAACAGGCCAATATAGCTGCACCTGTATCCCCAGCACTGAACGACCTGGAGAACAGAGACAGGAGGATTGCTCAGCTTGTTGGTTACCACCCTAGCTCAAGATTCGAGAGGTCCTACCTTCAAGAAGTGAGGGAGTGATAGAGGAGGGCACTGAACACTCTTTCCTGGCCTCCACGTGTGCACTAGGTACACACACATGGATATACACACACACACACACACACACACATATATATGTATATATATATACACACACATATATATCACACAAATAAAATTAAAATGTTTTTAACAAAATTTAGCAAACATTAGAACATATTAAAAACAGAAAACAAATAGTCTTTAATGCAAAACTTTAGTTTCTCTAAATTTGAAATATCTCCTATTTTTTCAATTTTGACAATAAACCAATAAGGGTGTTTACTACCTGAGATGCAATGTCCTTTGGGTTGTATCTTGCCATGACTGGAAGGTACTTCTGAGGTAGCTATATCATGGTTAATGTTTTATGAGTTATTGAAAATCTACGTTTGGTAATTGCCCAGTGTTTCTTTCTCATCGTCAGCAACACTTGGGCTTAGAACTGGGCTCAGAGGAGATAATTGTCAGCTGAAATCAGTGTCTTCTATCCTCCCAGATCCAATGAGAGTTTCAACAGATATCTTAGCCACTCAAGAGTTTCTTCCTGAGAACACTGAATCTTCTAATTAAAACACATTGCTGTCACAATGAATAGATATGATGGTTTGAGATGAAGGTGGAGAGCCAGGCAGTGAACAGACTTATTTGCTAAGTGACCCTCTTCTCCACCCACCCCATCTCAGCTCCTGGTAGCCAAAGCTTAGTCTCAGGGGTGCAAATTATTTTCTCTACAAACCTTGGGTCAAATCCAACGTTTTCATGAATTAGTAATAATATCCTTTTACACGCATTGATTCCCTAAAAGTGTAATGGGATAGCAGAAAATGTGATTATCATGTTATTGCAATTTTTCTGATGAAGACATGTAAGCACAGGATATAAGCTGAGCGAAGGAACATCAATATTCTCAGTGTGCATGTAGCAGCACCGGAAAGAAAATTCTACTCTGTCGTGTGTTAAGATGAGGCCACAGAAGAATGCGTAGATCAGGATATTACTCACTTTGGCATTAAACTTGTACAGATATCGCAGATATAACATATTCAAAACTGCATTCCAGATCTTCACCACTGAGGCCTGGCCTTCTCTATAGTCTTCATTGTTTCTGTAAATGGCAACCATCCCTCCAGACATTCAAGATAAAGAGTTTTATCCCTCCCTGGGGCTTCCTGTTTTTCCTCCCCTCTCCATTAAAATTCACCATGTCTGAATAGACACTTCCACTTCCAATAGCTACTACCTTTAGTATTCACAATGGATTATCTAACACACCTCATGTCTGCCTAAAACCTGACAGCAACTTAGTCATCAGTTAACTAAATGCTCTAGGTTCACTGCATCCTCTCCGTTCTATGTGAGGAAGCCCTTTCACCTCTCTTCTGTGTTCCTTCTACCCTTCCCCTAGATCTTCTTATTACTTATCAAACACATGCCACTGTATTGCCTCACATCCCCAGTCCTGCAGGTAAGGTTCCTCCATCTCTGCCTGCACACACTTAAATATGAGCTTTCCATCAAGGCCTCACCTGGCCACACATCTTCAGCCCTGAGTTGTTGCAAAGCAAGCTTCAATCCCTCCCCTGTATTTCCTCCTGCTGAAAGGCAACCGTGAAGTTCCACTCATAGAAGAGCTGCTTTGCAAGAGCTCCCCTTTG
Organism: Lophiomys imhausi; assembly: GCA_907164525.1. Classification (NCBI taxonomy): domain Eukaryota; kingdom Metazoa; phylum Chordata; class Mammalia; order Rodentia; family Muridae; genus Lophiomys; species Lophiomys imhausi. The sequence goes on from CAJQZJ010031511.1 coordinate 532,026, forward strand.
TCTCTGTTCCATACACTCCCATAGTCTGCAGGGAAGGAGCTGAGCAAAAGATTAATGGTAAAAATATGGACATATAAGAATAAGCTCACTCAGCCCTGCAGTGGCAGATCCCAGACTCAAATCTTGGTTCCATTACTTCCCTTTCTAGAATACCACAATGTCTTTCAAGCAATTATTATCCCATCCAAACCTGGAGCATTCATAGTGTCCTTGAGCCACATTTTCTAAAGCATTATTTTTAGGCTTGGCCTCTTGATCTCCCCAGGGGTTGCAGCAAGTCAATCAGGCCATAAGCAGTGTAAATACAGTCAAGAATCAAAGGCACAAATAACCTTTCCCAGCCCCACAGGTGGGATCACAGTAAGAGCTTTCCGTCAGCGCCTCAATGTAGAACCACTTTGTTCATTTCTCCACTGTGTCTTATGAATGCTTTGGTACTTGGGGTTCAACTCTACCAGGCTCCCACCACCCCACCAATAGTATCTTTAACCTCTAGAATGACAGTCATGACTGAGTCTGCACCATTGACCCCTGGCCTACTCCGGCAAGCCATCTTGTTGCAGCAGGAAGTCACATACTGCTCAGGTACTACCAGTGTGTGCTGTAACTGAAGGTTTGTGTGATGCTCTGCGAGCACACAACATGGGGCCACATTTGCTCTTTCATTTTTGTACATATAAAAGTGTGGTATATGTGTGTGTGCATAAGGGCAGGAGTGTATTCCACACACATGTGGAGACCAAAGGAGGATGTGAGATATTCTGCTCTTTCCCTTTCTGAGGTCTTCTCCATGGCTATGCTTTTAATATGCACTCTGGGATTTTTTAGAAGATAGACAATAATGTTAGAAGTCTTTTTAACCAGAAGGGATTTGAAGGATAAAAAATAAGAAGGACAAGGGCAGAGCAGCTTCAAGTAGCTGGGAAACCAAGTAACAAGCACAAATGAGCAAGAAAGAAAACCCTGACAAACACCACATATACTTTGATCTGAATGTGTATCCCCAAAGTCCATATAGTGATGTGTTAATTTTCAAGATCATGTCTAGGAAACAGAGCCTTTGGGAGGCAAATAAGTCATGTAAGAAGAGTCATCATGAGCAGGGTTAGTTCCCTTATTAAAGAGATTCCAGAGAACTCCATTAGTGTTTAACACCCTGTAAGGACAAAGTAAAAATGTGTCTCTATGCAAACAAGCTCTCCTCAGACACCAAATCTGACTTATCTTAGGCTTCTTGTCCTCAAAGTTATGAAAATTAAATTTTTGTTGTTCTTAAACCTATTATTGCAGGCCAAATACACTAATAGCATGGTAGACGAATCAAGATGTATTTTTTTTCTTAAGTAGGCAACACTATATAGCAAATCCATGCAATGCCAAGATAGTTCATTGCCAATCCATGCGTCTACCAAGAAACAAGTCAAAGCAAAATAGGAGAATATGGCTCACTTAGAGAAAAACAAACTAAAATCATTGGAAAATTGGTCGCTAAGAGGATAAGGAGAAAGATCCTAAGGAGAGGGACATGTGAACCCAGTATTCTCTCACTATTTCCCTCATTGCATTGGCCATTTGGAACATAGGGCCTGAGGAGGCAAGATTATCTCCAGAGAATTTCGGGGGGAGGGGGTTCATGAAACTGGGGAACAAAACTGGAGCTCACTGAAGAGTTTGTTCAATCACATACTTCAGATTTTCGGGATTCTGAAAGACAGAGCCCTATGACAGGGAACCATCTGAAACAGACCATCTCTTACAAATTCTAAACCTCACAATTGGTAAGTTGTATATATCTAATCAAACTTCGTACAGTGAAGGACGGGCCCAAGTCAGTGCCGTTTAACATGAGCTATGTGGTTGTGAAGCACTTGAAATGTGGCCAGTGCAACCTCAGAACTCAACTTCTCATTTATTTAATTTTAATTATGTTAAATGAAATATTGAATAGCCACGTGAGCTTTTTTGGATGACAAGAGTGACTTCATCCATGATCTGGCCTATTTCCCAGAATGATGCTCATCAAGGAACATTTGGCAGCAGTGTGTGAAAGCTCAAACCATTTCTCCAATGCAGGACCATGCGAACTAAACCAGTTCAACTCCAGAGTCACCAGGGACGAAGGCTGCCTCACAGCCTCAGGTTTCCTCCTAAGGACCTTTTTCTCTGTTACTCCCCAGACATTGACATTGATAGTGCCATCAAGTCATAAGGAAACCCTGAATGCTAATCTCTACCTAGGTGTGAGTACCCAGCAGCCCTGCCTGTGCACTGGATGCTTGAGTAGTGCAGGAGTGTAAATTAAAAGGCAACATGAACCTAAGTCTATCAAGCTGGCCCACTGTCCCAGTGCTGGAAGGACTGACACGTGCTTCTTGGAAACTAGTAATATGAGTGCAAAAGCTCCACTGAGTGCAGATTGGGACAGGATAGTGGAGGAAAGCACACATCAACCATTGAGAACAGTCACTGCCATGGGAATGGTCACTGGAAAGACATTGAATGGAGTTGAATGCCTCTCTAAGCTTTGATAAATGCACTGGAAAAAAATAAATAGCAGTGGAGGGTAACCAAACAAGAGTTCAGAGGTGAGTGTGAGAACTGGAGAGCTTCCTCTGCAACACCGGGAGAGCCCTATAGGGAAAGGACAGAGGGAACTGAAAACCAGGCCCAAGGTGGGATTTTCAGAGTAGCTAAGTTCCACCCAAATCTAGAATCCCGATTGCAAACCAAGTGGCCTCTGATGCATGGAATAGATGACATCTACATAAATAAGAGACACTCTTAACCTTCAGAAATGTCCTGGTCCTCCTGTGCAGAGCTAGCACTAACTTCCAAATTAGACAATGTAGAGTAGTCCTCTTCTTACAACACAACCGCCCCCAACCTCCTGCAATGCTCAGGCTCAAATACAACCCAACCTGTCTGAGAGTGGCCAGTTCCGATAAGAGAGGCAAAGGTTCTGGTGAATGTGCTCTGAAATAGAATATAGGTGGTACCACACCATAGAGCACCTGGGAAAGGGCAGAACACAAGCCTGGAGCCTTCCAATTGTGGTAATTACAAAGAGCTCTTATGTGCAGATACTGAAGATCTGGGAAGTTCTGAAGATTCCAATAAGACATCTCCTGAAATCATGAAAAGAAAGGATGGTCCATGCCAAAAAACACAGGCATGGCAGAATGTCTGGTGGGTGATTGAAGAAGGCCTGCAGAAATGGATGTGTCCACAGGGGTATACAGTAGGACTCTCTTAACCTCAGCCTCACTTCCTGCAGTTTCAATCAAAGTCCCAAATGAGTAATATTTGTTTTAATAATTCAAAAGAGAGAAATATACACATCCATATGTATATATACAAGCTTCTTATGTATATATTATATTATAGTATATTGATATAATTGCTCTAGTTTATTATTTAAACTGTGCCATATTTAAGGTCTCTCAGCCTCCATGTAGCCATACAAAATTACACCGAGATGCCCTAGCTGGAGGTTGGTGGCTGGGAATTCAGATATTCTGACAGCTTCTGGGAGGGAGAGAAGTATCTGAAAGCAGAAACTTAGAAACTGAGGAATGAACTTGCCCTGCAGAAATCAGACTCGGTTCTTCACCTGTTTGTCTTGCTAGTGTTCTTCCTGAGTCTCCATATGCTTAGTTTTATACCCTGGTTACATGTGCTCTGGCCCAAAAGGAGATTTAAATACTGAAGAGGGACCCAGAGGGAAGCAGAACCTTGCTGATGCCCTGAGAACTATGGCAGCCACCATGCCTTGGGGGAAGGATGCTGATGCCCTTCAGGGATCATGCTCAGCTGGAATAAAGTTTTCTGATTTCTCTTTTTACTATTGCTGAGTCGTCAAATACTAAATAGAGTATGATTCTGCAGAGAGGGATTTTTTTTCTTTAATTTGATCCACTAACCAAAAAAGGAAGTAACTTTCTCAGCAATTAATCATTATCATATTAATGAGTCATAACTGACAGAAAGTACTGCCTGGCTGCTGCAGACTATAAAGTGGCTACTGTGTGCCACCTTCTGACCCAAAGAGTTTACATGAACTAAACATTTTCGTTTCTTTTTTTTCTTTTCTTTTAAATTTACTTTTTATTTCTTCAAGTTACATCTCAATAGCAATCCCCTCCCTACTCCCCCCTCCAGTCCCATCCTCCCACCCTCTCTTCCCCCTCAACCCCCCCACTCCCTTCCTTTTGTTAAGGTATATCTTTCTCCCCCCAACAGCTCCCCTTTTCAGTCCAACAAATGGCTCTTTCTCTTATATCAATAAATACAATACAAAACAACAGAAATAATTAGGCCACAGTTATAAGAGTTATATGGCTTAGCATACATTCCCAATGTCCAGTCCATATGTATTTGCCACCTGACTTTAACATTCTAATCATCTCCATGAATTTAAAGTTCTATATCCAACTCAGCTTCCATCCTAACGTGCATCACAATTTTAAAAACTTCTTCTTAGATCCAGAACACCCTCTTAATCCCTAAACAACTCAAAATTTAACTATGAGACTCTAGCTATCTATTCTTCAACCACCTCAGAGACCTGAGAGGGATAAATATATCTGGTTATACAGGAAGTGCAGGGTCAGAAGAACAAGCAATACAAAGAACTGAGGTATAAAGATTCTGAATAGCTTCCCCAAGGTTGGACTGCAAGTAGGTGATGCTCAGTCCTCAAATCCAGGCAGCTAGCTCAGGGTCAGCACTGTTCACAGCTGTGCCATGGTGTCACCTCTTACAAGAAACGAGGGACCTCAAAAGGAAGGCAGAGAATCTGACAGCAACCCTCTTAGGTGCAAGGGTCTGCTTTATTGCCCTGGGTCTCTCAGCAGCACAACAGGGCAGTGGGATGGCTTTCTGGAGGCTGCACAGTTGTGTTTAAAATGAAACAGAGCAGATCAGCATGAAAGTTGAGCATTGCGCCACAGTAGCCAGGCCCAGGTGGGGCCTGAGGGCAGGAAATCCACATGGCAGGGCTTCACTGAGTGTCCATCATTGTAGAAAGAGCCCCTGAACCCGAGAAGAGCAGCTGCCGGAACAGCAGCACTCCATGAGGAGAGGTTGCTGTGTTTAATTAAGAGAGTGAGCCCAATACCGATGTAATCCAATACAATCTTATTTTTGCACAATAAACAA
>CAJQZJ010031511.1:542182-575825 GCA_907164525.1 Lophiomys imhausi
GGAATGTATGGAGAGAAAATGGGAACTGTCCAGGCAGTTATTGGTATGTTCTTTCTTAGTTTTGGAAGCTGCAGGCTCTGCACTTCCTATATAAGCAAATATATTTATCCCTCTCAGGTCTCTGAGGTGGTTGAAGAATAGACAGAATCTTATAGTTAAATTTTGAACTGTTTAGGAATCAAGAGGGTGTTATAGATCTAAGAAGATACTCTTAAAAGTGTGTTGCAAGATAGTATGAATGTTGAGTCACATATAGACCTTTAAACTCATGGAGTTGGGTAGATAGTAGAATGTTAAAGTCAGGGGCCAAATAGGTATAAACTGAACATTGGGAAGGTATACTGGGCCAATTTACTCTCATAAATGTGGCATATTTATATCTATTGTTTTGTATAATACTTACTGTTATAAGAGAAGGAACCAGCTGTTGGACTGAAAGGGGAAACTTCTGGAGGGAAGAGGGTGGAAGGGCGGGATAGGAAGGGGGAATAGGGAGGGGTTTGTTACTGAGATGTAACTTGAAGAAAAAAAAAATAAAGTATTTAATTAAAAAAAAAAAAAGAGAGTGAGCCCTTGCGCTAGTTTTCATTAACTAACGTTTGGCAGGCAAAATGAGTGCTTTTCCCTTCCCAGAGAGAGGCAAAGCAGGATCCAGTGTAGCATGGAACCAGAAAGGGCAAGTCCAGAGGACTCATGGCCCAAGAGCTCCAGGACTCCTTCCCAAAGGGTCACTCTGACCTTCCTACAGACTGATGTATGCTGCCCTGGGTCTCAGCCCAGCCTTCATTGTTCTAGCTGTTGCTGACATGATTGCCACTTCCCTGCAGCACTGGCTGGAAGTGACCACTTAACTATTGCAGCAATGATTCAACTGTCTAATGATATTTCCCTGGCCCCTCATCCTCTCAGACTTCCTCACAGGAGGCATCTCTTCTTCCCTTCTCCAAATGACTGGCCATCGCTCTCCACATAGACAAAATGGAGTCAGAGACCAGAAGACAGAATTTGCTCAAAGCCCACGGTTACTAGAAGACAGCTAGCCCTATCTTTAATGCAGGCCTTCTAGCTCCAGAGCTGAGCATCACCCACTTACCTTGGACCGCTCTGTGAGCTTCATGGAGATCTTTTCTTTCTTCATAATTACCAGCCTGGGAGTTTGTGTTTCTTTTCTTAATGAACTTGGTCCCCAAAGTTTGTGTTCTGGGTTCTGAGACATGTGCTTCCTGTCTGCTTGCCTCAGCTCTTCCCAATATGTACCAGCCACACAAGCTCCTGTTTCCCTAACATGTCATGCCTCTCCATTCACAACCTTGTTACTTGTTGGATTTTTGTCACAGTTTTCTGCCACCCTTATAAACCCCTCCCCATCCTGCTTCTCCTGTCCCATTACCCTTCTGTATCCCAGTCTAAAGACCTCCCCAAGGCGCTCCCTGGGTCTGTCTGTACAGACACTCCCCACTATAGTGACTACGTGCAAATTGAACTCCACCTGCTTTATTAATCCTTCAGCTCCTAAGCCTTGCATTGTATGCTCCCCACAAGTAGCTATTTACCTGTTTGTACCATAAATGGGCTCACACATGTATACACACACACACACACACACACACACACACACACACACACACACACTGAAAAATAAATGGGAAATGAGATAAATGAAAAGTGTAACCACTGTACCTCTGTACGAATGTTGGGCTTAGGTAACCTTGAAAATCCATTTTAGAATTCAATTAGAACATCTATTTAGACAAGAGAGGGACATTCATATTCTATTCACTTAAAATAACATCCTCTGAGAAAGTTTACTTTCCTTGTCTCTGCTGTTGTGAAGGGAGCCTAGGACCTCCAGTCTGATGGTTCCGCCTGCAAAGGTGCCTGTCTGGGTTCATGTCTCAGGAAGGAGGCAATAAAGATGTCAAAGGTGGCAATTTCACTGGAGAGAGACATCTGAGCAGAACGGCCAGCAGAATTGGCTTTGGAATGAGCCCAGAGCAAATGAGCCTGGAAATGCCCATCACCTGCCGAGCGGATCCAGATGGGTCCTATCAAAAGTTGAGCCCCAGTACACAAGCCCATTCTGCCTGGCATTTGTTTAACACAGCTGCAGCAGCATAAAGATGGCTTCCAAGCTTTGCTGAGAACAAATTGCTGAAAACAAATACCATACCCAGCTGTGTCTGCTCTTAGCCTCAGCTAAATCAGGATGAAAACAAGGGGCTTGTTTCTCACCTTGAGAAGCCTCTCCTCCCACACCAGTATCACCTAAAGGAGGCAAGTGAGACTGATTGATTTCCTGGTCTTTTAAAAAGTAAATAAAATGAAATACATTCAAAATCCTCTACACAGTTGACTACACAAACTTGTCCACTAGTTCAGAAGAGCTAGACAGCTTTTCTGAACCAGGGCATCTTAGCACCCAGGATGAGGATTAAAAGAGAGTATAACAAATCATCTCCCATGTGAGACCCCATCAATGACCAAGTACACCCAGAATGATTGTAGTGTAGTGGTCCAGGGGCAAACAGACTTGGACTGAATCCTACTTTTGACACTTCTTAGTTGTGTGGCCTTGGAAAATCACTTAACCTCTCTGGACTTTAGTGTCCTCATCTATAAGTAGAAATGCAAGGAGCACTTGTCTATTATCTCAAGGACCGTAGTGAAAATTAATACAACTTCCATGAAGTATTTAATGCAAAACTCAAAGAATAAAATGGGAGCAGTATTAACTCCCTAGAACAGTGAGTTATGTAAGCACAGTGAAAAATCATCATGATTACCAACCAAACCAACACAGTCCTCTTCACAGAGACTTTTCCTAAGAACTCACCTTCCTGTCTGAAATGTCTCAGGTTGCTGGGTGGGGAGAGGAGCAGTATGTGAAGTTTCTGGTAGAATCACCTAATGTAGCTCATACCTGACTTCCCCTCTCCAGTCTGGGGAGCTCATTTCCACTTCATTCCAGATCTATGCTGTCCCTCAGGGATCACTCAGGCCAATATACGCCTCCCTGCTACCCAGACATGTAAGTTCATCCTTCATCCCAAACATTAACATGTCCCTAGGTGTAACAAAGAAAATGTTTGCCCTGAGTCAGGTCCAGGTAAAAGGACACAACTTTGATGACCCAGTGATCCCTTCCTAGCTGAAAGATCTGAGCAGAGTCTGGTATGAATGTTGCTGTTATCCAAATTCCTTCCCTGAAGAGATGGAAGCACCTGCTGGCTTCTCATAAGGTCCCAATATGAGGCAAAGAAAAGACCTTTACCCTGGGGAACCAGTGAGTTTATAGGGTTTACTTACACAGTGTGAGTGAGGGACTGCTGACAGGAGTGTGAATTAATCAAAAGTACTGGGGTCACTGGAAAGTCTTGGCTTCCTCATAGACACATAGATGTTGTCTTTTGCAACTAACTGTCCCACTTGAGGAGACCCAGAAGCCAGTGATACAAAACACATTTCCAAAAAGCTTTAATGACAAACTTCAGGCATTTGTTGCACACTCTTCTGAGGTTAGCTGCACTACAAGTAGCTTGGATGGCTGTATCATTCTGGCCAAAAGTATGCATATGCTTTGCGATTGGACACTATCTATGGAAGAGCAGGCAAGAGTTCTAGGTCCCCTAGGTGCCTTTCCACACTAGGATCCTATGTATGTGTTTAGTAGTATAGAGGATAGGCACTCTACAGTATGCACTCAACCAAGGTTCTCCATAGCACACAGGCCAGGCATTCATTTCAATGGGCAGGCTGGGACTTGAAACTTACCCTAGCACAATTACTGAGTTCTAGGAGGCAGTTAATGGGCTAGATCTAATGATGGGCCAGGGAGTGAGAAGGGCTGCACTGGGAAGAGGAGAATTTGCCTAGGTGAGGCAGACCATCTATCTCAGACACTGAGAGCAAACCCATTTACTTGGCACATTCATGGATTTCTCCCAGGAGAGCATTTCCTCTTTCAGCTCACAGATAAGAAATCGTCAGATGCTGAGTAATTGAGTGTGTACCTTCTGAAAGCCTAGATCCAGGCCTCTGAAGGGGCCCCTAGGGCCTGAGACTGCAATTACACACAGCCACTGTGACTGGGTGTTTTAGACATTCCTTTGGAGGAACAGGAACATAGACTTTGTTACCTGTCAATGAGACACTTTGCCCTAGCAGGGTGCCTTGTAGGCCCCCAGTGTATGAGGAGGCTCTTGGCCCTCATATGACTGCTGAACTAGGGTGGGGGACTGATATGTAGGGACACACCACTTTGGAGGAGTGGGATGGAAGGGATGGGGGTAGAGGTTGGGAGGGTGGGATTGGGAGAGGTTGAAAGAGGGTGCTGTGATGGAGATGTAACCTGAAGCAATAAATAAACATTAAAAAAAAGTTCCTTTGGAATTCATTCACTGTGTCATTTATCTCCTCTTTTTAGCTCCAGATAACTACTTGAGTAAAAAATTTTTCAGTCTTTAACTGTTTTTGTTTTTGTTTTGTTTTGTTTTTCACATAAGAAGAATTGAAATGTGGAATGGGCCAAAAGTCTGCCTAAGTTGAGAGTTGGCCTCCCTCTGGGGCACCTCCTATGTTATGTGATTTGAAAGTATATGGTCACCACTATTCCTTCTATACATTCATTCAATAAATTTTTATTAAGTGATATATGTCAGCTGCTAAATTAGAACATTGTGGTGAAAGGGAGTACATACACCAGTATCTCCAACTCCAAGGACTTCCCCACTCCATGATAGGAAACAGAAAACACAAATAATTACAAAACCATTTGTAAAAAACACATTTTAATGTATGTATGATTCATATGTTATCAAATTATCAAGTGATCCAAGAGGAGAAGGTGATATTGAAGATGGGTTCAGAAGGATGAAGAAGGACTACTGGGTAGAGAATGTATATTGGTAACCATAGATTAGCTATTCAAACTCTATCTTATAATCCTTTCCAAGGGAGTCTAGAAAACTAAAAATCCACATTTCACTGGCTCCCGTGCAGCTAAGGTCTGAACACAAATTAAGTTGCACTCACTATGTGCATTCTAGTGAGCTATGAAACGTGAAAACACAGTTAAGTAACCTCCTTGCCCTTCTGGACTATTGTGCTGCTAAGGAAGGTTTTAGGATAAGATGTTTTGCCATGCATCTTAGGCTTAGTTCTCCATATTCTCATTATCTAGTAGGCATTTGAACTGGAAGCAAAAGCCATTGAATCCAGAATAGCTCCCCTGGCAGCCTCAGAAATAGAAGCTTTCCTAGTGAATCAATGTTATGATGATTTGGGAATGAGTCAAAATGGTGATTTTTGTGTGAGCACTGAGTTCCTTTCTGCTTAAAATACTTGAATTGATTTCTATTTCCTACACTCAACTTTTACTGGTATTGAATTTGAGACCAAACAAAGTCTTAAAGATGGAAACTTGAGATTCATTGCCTGAACTTAGCTGAGTTAAAGACAGAAACTCCATTCCATTAGAGAGAGCTACACAGTACACAATAGCAAGGCTATCTCCAAATGATCAGTTTTGGGCTTCCACTAGGATAGTACAATTGGCATCAGATTTGCCTTGCAGCCATAAATGGTCAAAAGTCTCTGCATGAGGGAAAAGGTACCACAGGACTTAAATTCCCGAGTGAGGGAAATTCACAGATAAGACTCATAATTCTCCTGGGTCCCTAAGATGGGGCCACTTCCTTGACTGTGTTCTGGACTCCAAGCCTGGTTTAGGGACTTCACTTAGACAGCAAGTAATATGGCTGGGATTTTTGGAGTAGGATTGTGGAGGTGAGAATGCTGAATGGTGTGAGGTGAGGAGGTGACCTTTCAGTCTCTGGCTAATGTCTGGGCTTCTCATGCAAAAGACTAGCAGGCTTAATAATCCACAGAGTGGAAGGGAGATGTCAGAGGGTGGAACAGGGCACAGGGAGCTAAAATTCTGACCTAAGGCAGGGCCTAGAGTCATTAACAGCCTCTTAAGAGTTCAGTGTCAGTTGAAACAAGAGAAAAACCTTGATTGGGCATTAAAAGCCAGAAGTAACCTCTGGACTGGACACACCATTGGAGACTCCAAAATTGAAGCATGAAAATCTATAACAGAGATAATTTAGCAAATGAAATCTCACAAAATAATAGGGCTTAAGTAATACCTTATATTTTTCACAGGTCAATGTTTACAAAATAAAAATCAACACAAGTTCAAGGTATCATTTCCAAAGGGGCCAAAAAAAAACCTTTAACCCAATTCATAATTTTTTATTAATTTATTTATCCACTTTACATCCTGATCACAGCCTCCCTCACTTGTCTCTTTAAGTCCCCCCTCCCACTTTTCCAATTCTGAAGTACTTGATATTCAAAGAATTATAAAAGAGCATCATTACTCAAGAACAATACATAGATGTAAGTTCAGTTTGAACCTAAACTAATGCAAATTCAGTGAACTAAAGTTTTAAAGCAACTATTATAATTATATCCATTGAACTAAAAGGAAATGTAATCTGAATGAGCAAACAGGGAATTTCCACCCCCCCCCAAAAAAAATGGAAACTATATAACCTGGAGGCAACTCTAGAATTAAAACCACATGATGGCACACACACTTGTCATCCAAACATGCGAGGAGGTGGAGTCAGGAGGACTTTGAGTTCAGGGTCATCCTCAACTACACATAATAAATTTTAGGCCAGTCGAGCTATGTGAAAGCCTGTCTGAATTCCCCATCCCCTAATGACAAAAGTGTTGATGAATTTGAAAATAGACCAGCCATAAATTTCTCAATCTTAAGAATGGGAATGCAGAACTTGTAATGCTTCTAGTTATCTGTATATAAAGAATCTATAAAATATTCAAGACCAGCCTGAGTGAAAGGTGAGAAACAAATGCACTTCACCCTAGGACCTCTGCAACATGGAGCACATCACAAAATTTTTCCCTGGATTTTGCCTCTTCAGGGCCCACAGGATCATCACAGGAGACAGGCAGAGAGAATTGCAGAGCTGTGGATGAGGACACTGTGGAATGCTGTTTCCAGGACAGGGCATGGCCATGGCAATTGTGAAAAGACACCAGCTGTGGCTGCATCAGCAAGGCCTGAATGAGATTCTCATGAATGGAGGAGGGGCTCACGAACCTCTCAACCTCCATGGATTGAAGAGGCTTTGGCAGTTAAGGGCTGTTGAGAGGAGGAGTCGTTTTCTTCAGTCACACAACTGCTGGTACCTTGTCCATGTTTCAGTAAATAAGGTCTTGCAACCATAATTAAGCTTAGTAGAACATGAACACACAGAGAGAGGGGGGTTTGGAGTAAATAATAGGAGGGGCCTAGGTAAGAAGAAGAAAGGGGCAGCATGAGTGGGAGGGGATAAGAAAGAGTTATGGGCAATGAACATGATCACAATACACTGTATACATATGAGTATATGTATATATACATATGAGTATATACTCATATACAAGAAGGCAAGAAGGAGGGGAAAGAATTCTCTTTCAAAAATACCACCTTACGAATTGAAATGCAGCTCAGGCTTAGGGACATGTGTGATCCTGGACTTTCAGGTGATGAACCTGATAAAGTGGGTTAGGTTTAGAGAATTACAAGGACAAGCATACCTTAGGACAGGGATGTATGTAGGAAGGAAGGTGAAATGTCTAAAGACAGACATCTACCAGAGGTAGGTGTTCGACCCTGAGCCAGTCTGCACACAGGCGTCATTTCCATGCACTGTGTAGTGTAAGGAGGCAGAAAATACCTACAGAGATCTGGGGAGAGGATTCAGAAAACTCATTTTCACTGAAGAGGACTGGAGCCTCGGAGAAGCTCCAGAGCCAGGCAGAAAGGATGGCTATGCGTTTCCATTTCATTTTGTGAAAGTAACAGAATTGCACTGAAGGCTACCCAGGTGAGGAGAAATAGCATGATAGCATGAATCACAGGTCCTTGGATGGCAGCTGAGTTCAAGCAACACTTCTCATGTGATAAACAGAAGAACTCAGAGGATAGGAACCAACTCATGCCACAAAATACAACGTCAAAACCTCAGGGACAGCCGAGACAGTGTCATGGGATTGCCTATGGAGGAACATCAATTTCCCTCTGAGGGATTACTAGTGAAGCCTGCTAAACAAAACTGCCAATAGACACACTATAGATAGGAGTAAGGCCGTACAAAGTTCCTGATATGCAGCTATGCTGGGGGTCACACAAAACGTGAAATTCATAGAATCTGAATGCACGCCATGGTCAAAGCTTATATAGGAGAATGGGGAACTGGAGAGAGGCAGTAACTGATTTTCAGAGACATGGATGAGCCAGGGCAATGTCTTGAGACAGTCCTCTGGACTCTAGGTGCTGTGTCTGAATTACAGTGTCTTCCTCCATGGTATGAGCTTAATCTTCCTTATTAATGGCATTCAGCAAGCAGGCATGAAAGCAGGTGAGTGCCTTTCACAGATCAATTTCTACAAAGACATAGGTCCTCAAGGAAACCTCTACATCCAAAGAGAAAGATCAAAGTTGACCCAGAGATAGGTGGGGAAGGCCAGAGAAACCAATTCTGAGGCCTTTCCTCCAGCTCGGCACTGTCTAAGCATCACACACCAGAGGACTATTTTCTGTGCATGAACACCTGCATAATAAAATCCTGCTAACATGCAACCTTTCAACTGCAGGGTACATGGAATTCATTGTTACATCTGATCTTTGTGACAGCTCACAAGGGATGTGGTCTCTTTTCCTTTCAACATAAGAAGACTCATTGAAGTATTGTGAATTCACAGAGACATAATTAGTTCGTGACAAGACTGAGACTCAAATGTGGCTCCTTCCTCTAAACTATCCCCAACCAACAGGAAAGAAAATAGCCAGAACTAATACATGACAAAACTGCCAAAATGGTACTGTTTCCTGCTTCTTTCACCCTGAATTTCTTTCACTTCCATTCTCTCTGCACTTCCTCTACCAAACTCTTTCTAGAACTGCCCTTAATCAAGTCCTAGGCTCCAACACTCACTGCATATGTTGACTGATAACTTGCCTGGGTCTTTTTGTTCATAAATTAACCTCTTCTATGCCTTAAGGGCAGTGGTTCTCAACCTTCCTAATGATGCGATTTTTAACACAGTTCCTCATGGTGTGGTGACTCCCATCCATAAAATTATTTTTGTTGCTATTTCACAACTGTAACTTTGCTACTGTTATGAATCATAATATAATATCTGATATACAGGAAATCTGATATGACCCCTGTGAAAGGGTCATTCTGCTCCCCAAAAGGTTGCAAATTACAGGTTGAGAACCATTGCTGTAGAAGATAATAACAGGCCCAAGTCCTAAGTGCCCAAAAATCTAAAGTAGAATGCAAGCAAAGATGGCTGCCTAAAACCTAAAAACATGGTCTAAATTTATTCATCATTTCCCGGTTTCATCCTATCAAAAATATCAGTATTATGAACAGCTGATTTTATCCCAAAAGGAAAATAACTAAATTTTTGTAATTATAAAAGAAAGAGATTATGAGTGATTTCTACGATAATGGAAATTATAGTTAAATAAAAATTTTATAAACATATGTACATATGTATGGCTTATACCAGATACTTACCTTTTAGGCACAGTGATCTTTGATTTATGACATAATACAGAACAATCTGGTACATAAAACTACAGGTGGCTTTATTTGTGCAAAGTGTTTTCCAATGTCCTGAGGGCTGGTACATCTCCCAACATAGTTTCCAGATTATGATGGTCCTAGCACGAAATCTCTCTTCACCCAGGGCTACACATCTCTCTAGTTCTAGATCACCATTACCAAAGTAGAAAGGACTTGTGAAAACCTGTGTATTCCATGTATCGGGGAAGCAAATGAAGAATGCTGAGTGTCTACCAAACTGTCTGATTTCAGAATAGGAAAGAAATGCTAATAGAGGTGACTCATCCCAACTTGAGCAAAAGCGCTTTTTTAAGGCTCCTCTCAAAAGTATTTTCCTTTAACCCAAAATAATAGCATAATTTATGTACTATTTAAAAATCTAAGCCAGGCATGGTGACACATGCTTTTAATCTCAGCACTCGGAAGGCAGGGGCAGGTGGATTTCTGTGATTTTGAGGCCAGCCTGGTCTACAGAGTGAGTTCCAGGACAGCCAGGGCTTTTACACAGAGAAACCCTGTCTCCAAAACCAAAATAAATGGATAAATAAATGAATATAAAAAATTAAAATCTGTGAATTTATGTATTAGTATTCAGTGTTATGACCAGATAACTGACATGAGGGAAGAAAGGGTTTATTGGACATACAGTTGAGAGGAAGGAATGGCAATGGGAGGACGGGGAGAAGGAGAGGAGGGAGAAGAGGAATAGGGTGGGACCAGGAAAGTTGGAGGGAGGGGGCTGTTGATCAAGATGTAACTTGAATAAATATATAAAAAAGGCAGTTGGTCCTCAGTACTGTCTTCTGCTTTAACATGACAAAAATAAAGAGAGCACCTATCCACTCTCATCCAACCACCCCTAGTGGTGAGGTACTGAGAGTGTTTTCCCAGTCTTCACTTCCCACCCTCTGTCTTGAAATCAGTTTGCCAAAGTAGTCAATGGTTGCATACACATAACCTCTGATTATGGGGCAAGGCAACAGGATCAGAAGGTAGAAAATCAGGTGACATGGCCTGAACCTACTGAAATGATAAAGAAGCAAAACAGTCCTACAAAACTCACAACACTCCCTGTTAACAGTCTGGATTTTAAATCTATTTATTTGTTTGTTTGTTTATTTATTATTTATTTAGTATGAACGTTCTGTCTACATATATGCAGGTGTATCACATGTGTGCCTGTTGTCCTCAGAGCCCAGAAAAGATTGTCATATTCTCTTGGGATTGGAATTACAGACAGTTCTGAGCTTTAGGGTATATGCTAGACCTCAAACTTTAGTCCAGTGAAAGAGTAACCAGTGCTGTGAACCTCTGAGCCATCTCTCCTGTCTCACAGCCTCTGCTAACATGTTGAAACCTACACATCAAAAGTATCATACACCATGATCAAGTAGGCTTCATCCCAGGAATGCAGGGATGGTTCAACATATGAAAGTCTATCAACATCATTAACCATATAAACAAGATGAAAGAAAAAAAACCACATGATAATCTTGCTAGATGCAGAAAAAGCATTTAACAAAATCCAACAGCCCTTCATACTAAAAGTTCTGGAGAGAACAGGCATACAAGGACCATACCTAGAAATAATAAAGGCAATATACAGCAGGCCAGTGGCCAACATCAAATTAAATGGAGAGAAACTTGAAGCATTTCCTCTAAACTCAGGGGCAAGACAAGGATGTCCACTTTCACCATATCTCTTCAATATAGTACTTGAAGTTCTTGCTAGAGCAATAAGACAACTAAAGGAGATCAAAGGGATAAACATTGGAAATGAAGAAGTCAAATTACCCCTATTTGCAGATATGATAGTATACATAAGCGACCCCAAAAATTCCACCAGAGAACTCTTACAGCTGATAAACACCTTCAGCAAAGTGGCTGGATACAAAATTAATTCCAAAAAATCAGAAGCCCTTCTTTATACAACAAACAAATGGGCTGAGAAAGAAATAAGGGAAACAACCCCCTTCACATTAGCCATAAACAACATAAAATACCTGGGGGTAACTCTAACCAAGCAAGTAAAGGACCTGTACAGCAAGAACTTCAAGCCCTTGAAGAAAGAAATGGGAGAGGCCTTTAGAAGATGGAAAGATCTCCCATGCTCATGGATAGGTAGGATCAACATAATAAAAATGGCCGTCCTACCAAAAGCAATATATGAATTCAATGCAATTTCTATCAAAATACCAACACAATTTTTTATAGACTTGGAAAGAGCTAGTCTCAATTTCATATGGAACAACAAAAAGCCCAGAATAGTTAAATTAATCCTGTACAATAAAAAAACATCTGGAGGTATCACCATCCCAGATTTCAAGCTGTACTACAGAGAAATAGTTGTAAAAACAGCATGGTATTGGTATAGAAACAGACCAGTAGATCAATGGAATCGAATTGAAGATCCAGAAATAGACCCACACACTTATGGCCACCTAATTTTTGAAAAAGAAGCCAAAACGGCACAATGGAAGAAGGACAGCATCTTCAACCAATGCTGCTGGTCCAACTGGATGTCCACTTGTAAAAGAATGAAATTAGACCCATACTTATCACCTTGTACAAAACTTAAGTCCAAGTGGATCAAAGACCTTAACATGAGGCCGGTCACACTAAATCTACTAGAAGAAAAGGTGGGAGAAACCCTGGAACTCATTGGCACAGGTGACAACTTCCTGAACAGAACACCAACAGCTCAGGACCTGAGATCAACAATCAATAAATGGACCTCATGAAACTGAAAAGCTTCTGTAAGGCAAAAGAAACTGTCATTCAAACAAAACGGCAGCCTACAGACTGGGAGAAAATCTTCACCAACCCCACATCTGACAGAGGGCTAATATCCAAAATATACAAAGAACTCAAGAAATTAAATGCCAAAAAAACAAATAATCCAATCAATCCAAATGGGGGACAGAGCTAAATAGAGAATTCACAAAGGAGGAATCCCTAATGGCTGAGAGACACTTGAAGAAATGCTCAACATTCTTAATCATCAGAGAAATGCAACTCAAGACAACTCTGAGATTCCATCTCACACCAGTCAGAATGGCTAAGATCAAAAGCTCAAATGACAGCATATGCTGGTGAGGGTGTGGAGAAAGGGGTACCCTACTCCATTGCTGGTGGGAATGCAGGCTTGTGCAACCACTATGGAGGTCAGTCTGGCGATATCTTAGAAAACTTGGAATAGCTTTGCCTCAGGACCCAGCCATACCACTTCTGGGTATACACCCAAATGCCTCTTCACAGAATCATAAGGAAGTTTCCTCATCTATGTTTATAGCAGCCTTATTTGTAATAGCTAGAAACTGGGAACAACCCAGATGTCCCTCAACTGAAGAATGGGTTAAAAAACTATGGTACATCTACACAATGGAATATTATTCAGCTACCAGGAACAATGAAATTATGCAATTTGCAGCCAAATGGATGGAACTAGAAAAGCTCATCCTGAGTGAGCTAACCCAGACTCAGAAGGATGCATATGGCATCTATTCACTTATAATAGGATTTTAGCTATATAGTAGAAGGTATCGATACTACAATTAACACACCAAAGGGAACTTGGACATAGACTTCTTATTTTTTATTTTTATTTTTTATTTGTTTTTTATATATTTTTAAAATATTTTTTCTATTTTTTATTCTTTTTTATCTGTGTGTCTGCTTATTTGTTTGTTTGTTTTTTAGTTCTCTCTCCTGGGCAATGAGACACTTTTCACTGGTGGTACTGCCTCGTAGACCCCCAATGAATGAGGAGGCTCTTGGCCCTCATACGACCTCTCAACTGAGATGAGGGGCTGTTATTTAAAGACAACCCACCCCAGAGAAATGGGATGGAAGGGCTAGGAGGTAAAGAAAAAAATGAAATGTGATGTTTCGGCCTTTTACTACTAATTGTCATAAACTGTTTAGGGTAATTAAGAAATGCAAACTAATAGTTATGCAAGCCGGTCATTTTGTTAGGTACTATGACAGCTATAATAACTATTATATTTATTTTCTAAGCTAATCAGAAATAAAGCTGCTAAGAGACAAGCAATATCTGCTTATCCTAATATAAGAGATAGATAGGGCCTCTTCAAAAACCTCAAGAGATCTGCAGAATATGGAATTCAAAGATGTTTTCTTAACTTTAGATTTTTTTATATCGAGACATATCAACTCCTGACAGCACCCCCTATTCTCCTCCAAGTAGAAGATGAGCATTGAAGAATCTCCAGTGGGAGATGATTGAATTATTCGCAAGCCTATCTCTTGATAGGAAAAGCCCCTTGCTCCAACTGTAGACAGAATGCTGTCCAAAAAGGACAAAATTTGGAAGCAGGTAAGTCGACAGCCTAGCTCTGCCAAGACAGGGTAGGCAAGTCCTTCATAATTCCTGCTCTACAATCAATGTCTGTCAGAGAAACGGGGCCAAATGACTGAAGATCGATGCTGTAATGTATGGAGAGAAAATGGGAACTGTCCAGGCAGCCACTGGTATGTCATTTCTTAGTTTTGGAAGCTGCAGGGTCTGTACTTCCTATAAAATCAGATATATTTATCCCTCTCAGGTCTCTGAGGTGGTTGAAGAACAGATAGCTAGAGTCTCATAATTAAATTTTGAGTTGTTTAGGAGTCAAGAGAGTGTTATAAACCTAAGAAGATGCTTTTAAAATTTTGTTGCAAGTTAGTATGAATGTTGAGTTAGATATAGAACGTTAAACTCATGGACATGGTTAGATAGTAGAATGTTAAAGTCAGGTGCAAAATACATATGGACTGGACATTGGGAATGTTGGACTGGACATTGGGAATGTACGCTAAGCCATATAACCCTCATAACTGTGGCCTAACTACCTCTGTTGTTTTGTATTGTTATTTATTATTATAAGAGAAAGAGCCATTTGTTGGACTGAAAGGGGAAACTGTAGGAGGGAAATAAGATATACCTTAAACTTAAAAAAAAGGGGAAGAGGATGGGGGGTTGAGGGTGGGAGGATGGGACTGGAGGGGGGAATAGGGAGGGGACTGCGATTGAGATGTAACTTGAAGAAATAAAAAATAAAGAAAAAACCTCAAAAAATATGTTGAAACCTAATCACCAATGAGATGGCTCTAGCTGATAGACTTAATAGGGGCTGGTAAATGAGAGTAATGCCTTTATAAAAGAGAGCTGTCTCCTCAGCTCCTCTCCAGTATGTGAGGGCACAAGAAGAGAAGATCATCTCTTTGTCAGAGGAGGAAAAGGACCCTCACCAGACATGAAACCTGTCAGCACATGCATCATAGACTTCCAACCTCCAGAACTGTGAGGGAAAATGTTATGTACAAGTCATCTTGTCTATGGTATCTTTTTATAGCTTGCCAACTGGGGTGACACACCCCCACAAGACAGCTCGTCTCCATCTCTTACTGCAAATAAACCAGCGTGGACATAGAAACACATGCCACCAAATGGTCCCAACAGAGGTTCTCGCCTGTTGTTCTGCCCCCATGGTGAAACCCTTAACCACAGAATGTCTTCATGATAGCTGCGAGATTGAGTCTTCAGGAACCCAGGAAGGTTTTGTAGAAGAGCCAGGACTTGGTTCCCTCTGCAAGCCTCTCTTGACTGCTTACCAAAAGGAAAAGGATGGTTCTCTTCACAGTGGGACTGCCAGCTCTCTCCTTCTGATCCACTAGGCATGGCATGGAGCCTTGTAGCTTTGCACATGTCACGCTGTTCTGTATAAATAGGGGCCATCCATCAGAAATGTCACAGGCAGCAAGCCAGTGACGTCTCTACAACCAATTTACAATTGGAATCTGCTGTGAAATAAATGCAGAAAGTGCCTTAACAGACTTAGAGCATGCAACCACACATTATACACGGCCAGGAAGCCCTGTTAAATTTCTGTGTTGGGGCAGAGAAGCAGAAAATACACAAAAGTGGAGGAAGAAATGATGGAAAGTAGGTTGGGCCTCTATTTACATTTTCAAATTTAAAAAAAAATGACAAATAGAAACAGAATGATAACAGCCTGTTTCTTGCAATTCTGCAAAGGCAGCAAGCCAGAGGCTCTCCTGCAAATAAATATCCTGATGCTGAATATATTACTGTTAGGCTTTAAAGCATAAAAGATAGAAGATTATTACTGACACAAAAAAAGTAAACTTACCTAAGAGGAGAGCAAAGCAGGTTTTCTGAGGCTGCCTGCTCACATCAGTGTTGTCCCTAAAAAATCACCAAAAAGCATACAATTTGTCCAGGGCCCAATGATATAAGCTTACTTTTTTGAAGTTTTAAAACTGCCTTTAGAGACCAAGGGGAGATGTGGCTATCATCTTCTTCACAGACATCCAGAGAACAAGCCAAGAACTGGTCTTGAATAAGGTAGAAGTACCAGGCACTTCAGTGACACTGAAGAAAAGACTAGCAGTGTCTTCCTCCCCAAATATATGGGTAGACACGAAAGATGTCCGAGTGCTACCAACATCCTCAGTGTCATCATCACTCACACCATCACCATCCCATTAATGATACTTAATGGATGCCTGGTTTATACAGGTGTGTACTGTGATGGGCTCACTCTAAAGTTGGCAGAACCTAGACTCTAATCATGCCAACGAAACAAGGTCCAGGATCCTTTTTTTTAAATGTTTATTTATTACTTCAAGTTACATCTCCATCACAGCCCTTTCCCTCCACCCCTCCCAGCCCCACCCTCCTACCCTCTCACCCTTCCCCCAGAATGCATAATTCTTTTTCTTCAGTCCAACAAATGGTTCTTTCTCTTATAAGAATAAATACAGTACAAAACAACTGAAATAAATAGGCCACAATTCTGAGAGTTATATGGCTTAGCATACATTCTCAATGTCCAGTCCATATGTATTTGTTCCCTGACTTTAACATTCTACTATCTAACTATCTCCATGAGTTTAAAGTTCTCTATCTAACTCAGCTTTCATACTAACTTGTATCACAATTTTATAAACATCTTCTTAGATCCAGAACACCCTCTTGATTCCTAAACAACTCAAAATTTAACTATGAGACTCTAGCTATCTATTCTTCAACCACCTCAGAGACCTGAGAGGGATAAATATATCTGATTATATAGGAAGTGCAGGGCCTGCAGCTTCCAAGACTAAGAAATGACATACCAGTGGCTGCCTGGACAGTTCCCATTTTCTCTCCATACATTACAGGATCAATCTTCAGCCGTTTGGCCCCGTTTCTCTGACAGACATTTGTTGTAGAGCAGGAATTATGAAGGACTTGCCTACCCTGTCTTGGCAGAGCTAGGCTGTCGACTTACCTGCTTCCAAGTTTTGTCCTTTTTGGACAGCAGTCTGTCTACAGTTGAAGCAAGTGGTTTTTCTTGCCAAGAGAATGGCTTACCACCAATTTAATCATCTCCCACTGGAGATTCTTCGATGCTCATCTTCTACTTGGAGTAATATAGGGGATGCTGTCAGGAGCTGACATGTCTCGATATCAAAAAATCTTAAGTTAAGAAAACATCTTTGAATGCCATATTCTGCAGATCTCTTGAGGTTTTTGAAGATGCCCTATCTATCTCTTATGTTTAGATAAGCAAATGTTGCTTGCTGTCTCTTAACAACTTGATTTCTGAGTAGCTTAGAAAATAACTGATAGACTGTCATAGTAACTAACAAAATGACAAGTCTGCATGACTGTTAGTTTGTATTTCCTAATTATCCTAAACAGTTTATGATGGTTGGTAGCAAAAGGCCAAAACTTCACATTTCCTTAAGCATTACTAGGTACAATACCTTTAAGAAGTGTTACCCTTAATTTTGTAATAATATACAAAGATCAATACCAATGTGGCCAAATATACTCTTAATTTTGTATCAATATACTAAGATCAGTACCGATGTAGTCCAATACAATCTTAATTTTGCATTAATATACAATGATCAATACCAATTTAGCCTAATATAGTATTAATTTTGTATCAATATACAAAGGTATAAGGGCTTATTCAATAATCTGTCCTTTTTTCTTCATCTTTCCTATACTATGTCTATGTCCCATTTTTTAAGGTCCAGGATCCTAATGCTACCTTTCAGAAGCCAAGACCACCAAGCAGCTAGGCCCTAGATCTTTTTTCATTGATCAAAGGCCTTAGCAAGCTCCTCGGGTAGGACAGACGTCTCTTTGTCTTCCTTAGCTTATTCCTCTAACTAATGGCTCACCACTTAAATGACTTCTGGTTAGCACTAACTGTATCCTAACAGCAAACTGTGTTGAGTGCTAACTGTACAAATCATTTTAAACAGGTCACATCATTTATTCATCACATAGACCCATGAATCAGGTACTCTTACTATCAATATTTTGCAAGTAAAGAAACTGAAAGAAAAATTGATGTGTCTGCCCAGTGTATGTACACATGATTTTTAACAGTGTTTGAACCCAGGATTTTGAGCACCCTAAGCATCTCCAGCATTTAGCTACAGCCAAAATCCAGGTGCAGATATTTAGAAATGGTAGAGCCAAATGATTCTCCTCCTATTCTCCCCAGAACCAGTCTCAGTCTGTCTCCATCTTTACTCAGCGAAAACTCCTACTGGCAAGTGACCAGGGACCTTCGCATGGCTCAGTCTTTTGGGCAGAAACTGCTCAGTTAGCCTATTCAATTTAATTAGTAGACTTTTATAACTGGAGTAGACTCTGGTTTTTAAAACTCTTTCTTTAATAGTCTTCCACAGTTCTTACCTCTCCTAGTCATCGCTGGTCCCACTCAGCCTCCTGACAAGCTTCTCCTCATCTCTTCAATCCATGAATGCTGGATTGTGTGGGTCTCAGTCCTTCACTTCTTGTCTGTTCTGTCCCACACACTCTCTTGGAGAGTCTATCCATGCTCAGAGTTTGACTGTTTTCTGCCTTTTTAAAAATCCAAGTTTTTATTAACAGCCTTCAATTACATACATTCATAGGTTACAGTGTAGTCTTCCCATACGTGTATGTGACTTTACTATTTTTACCTACCTCACACCTTTTCTAGTCTCTGGTGTTCACTATTATACCTACAGACTAGCATTTTTTAAAGCTTCCACCATGAGAAAAAAGATGTGGCAGTTGTCTTTCTGTGTTGCGTTTGTTTGGCTTAGAATTATCACCTAAATCCATCACTTTTTCTGGAAGTGAAAAGCTTTAACTCTTAACTATGGAAGAATAGTATTTCATTGTACTTATAAAAATGTAGAATGTTAAAGTCAGGTGCCAAATACATATGGACTGGACATTGGGAATGTATACTAAGCCATATAACTCTTATAATTGTGGCCTATTTATTTCTGTTGTTTTGTATTGTATTTATAGTTATAAGAAAAAGAACCATTTTTTGGACTGAAAGGGAGAGCTGTTGGGGGGAAAAAGAAATACCTTAAACTAAAAAAAAAAGAAGGGAAGAGGATGGGGGGGTTGAGGGGGAGGAGGGTGGAAGTGTGGGGCTGGAGGGGGGAGTAGGGAGGGGATTGTGATTGAGACGTAACTTGAAGAATAAAAAATAAATTATTAAAAAAATGTTCTTCACCCAATAATGTTACTACTACTGCTGCTGTTAGTGGGGCTGTTCATTATTTTGTGAAGCTTTCTCATGCATTATAGATTATATAACATTGTTTGATTGTTAAAACCCTAACTGCATCCTTTGTCCAGTTCCACTTTCACGAACCATCTAACCGTGGAACCATAGAACAAGTTAACGCAGCTTCATTCAAAATCCTCCAGAGAGGATTTTGATCTCTGAAATCCATCTGAGAGATTTTTGGCCATGGGCCACCCACACCTGCCCATGATCTCTATAAGGATAAAGGGATGGTATTCTTGGTATTCTTGAACCAAAATCTGCCTCAAATGTGCAACAAGTGTTTGTGACATGAAAGAGTCCTCAGCACATTCTTCTTAGTTTGTTCTAACCTCTACCCTCTCCACAGATTGCACCCTGATACCCTAGGGATGGTTAGTATTGACAAAGCCCATAGAACCACAGAGACTAGGTATAGAGTAAGAGACTAGGGAAGACAGACCTCTTTAGGACAGGGAAGTAGTATAGATAGTTATGGATGGATGGGGTGAGTGCTGGAATGGGAAGTTTGGAGGGGGAGGGAAGAAGGGGACAAGAGAAGGAATATATATAGAGAGAGAGACAGCTAAAACTAAAGGCAATTTGAAGGATAGTATAGAAACCTACTACAGTAGATAGAAGCTTCCTAAAATATATACATATATGAAAGCTATTTAAAGGAAATCACCAAATAATGGGGGGAGACAGAGTCCCAACTGGACATTTCTTGCCACCAAATGAAGCTTCCAGTACCAAGAATGGGCTACAGCTCATTGAGTTGCTGGCCAAAGAGGCCCCATGGGATTCCCCAAACAATTTGGGCTGTTGAGAAGACTATAGATTGTTTGCTACAAATTAATAGCAAGGCCCTGTTGCTGAAGACAACATCTACACAACTCACTGGACATGGAGAAGTTCAGCTGGTGCCTACATAGAGGCTTTATCCCTATGGCTAACACCTTTGGTACAGGAAGGTACTCTGTATGCAACCAAAAGATAAACACTAACCCAGCCACAAACCCTTTGATCTACGATGGTATCCTGCCTGCAAGATATGTTAGTGGAATGAAGGCACAAAGCTTGTGGGAATAACCAACCAATATCTAATTGGACTTACGGTTCTCTCCATGAGCTGGAGCATACACCAACACTGCTTGGGTAACCAAGAACCTGAGACTAGATAGCACAGGGACCTAGAGTAAAACTAAATTCTACTGTTCTACTAAAAGAATGTAGCAATAAAATGACTCCTACTGACATTCTGCTGTACTCATACACCAATGCCTTACTTGGCCATCATCAGAGAAGCTTCCTCCTGCAGCAGATGGGAACAAATACAGAGACCCACAGCCAGATGTTATAGACAGAGTGAGAGACCTTGGAAAATTCAATCCTAAATGGGATGTCTCCA
Source organism: Lophiomys imhausi (assembly GCA_907164525.1). Lineage (NCBI taxonomy): Eukaryota > Metazoa > Chordata > Mammalia > Rodentia > Muridae > Lophiomys > Lophiomys imhausi. The sequence goes on from CAJQZJ010031511.1 coordinate 562,816, forward strand.
TCAAACCCTTTCCCTCAGTGCTCAGGGAAACCTGTGAGAGAGGAGGCAGAAGGAATGTAAGAACCAGAGAGGATGGAGGACACCATGGAAACAAGGCCTCCTAAATCAACAGGACTGACACATATATGACCTCACAGAGACTGAGAAGGCATGCACAGGGCCAGCACAGGGCCTTTGGGTGTATATTATGGCTTCCAGGTTAGTATTTTATGGGGTTCCTGACTGTGTGAATGAGAGGGTCTCTGAACCTGTGTCTATTTGTGCTTTTCCTTCCTCTTGTTTGTTCTGTACAATTCCAATGTGCTAATTTTTGTTCTATCTTATCATATCTTATTGTTTTATTTTATTATTATCCCAAAGAAGCCTGTTTATTTTCTATCAGAGAGAGGCAGAAATGGGATAGGTTCAGATGTAAGAAGTTGAGAGAGAGGAAACCATAATCAGTATATGTTATGTAAGAAAAATGTATTTTCAGTAAAAGGGGAAAAACTGTGGCATAGTATATAACAGAAAATTTTATCATGTAACCCTATTTTAGTGGACATCTTGGTGGTATTAAGTATATCCACAGGGTATGTGATCATCACTGAAGTCTCTTTCTAGAGCTCTTCAGTGACTTCAAACAGCCTTCCCATCCCCTGAAGCCTTTATTCTACTTCGTATCTATATGAATTTTCTTATTCTAAGTGCCTCACATAAGATTATGACAATGTTTTAAGTTCTTTCATTAAATTATAACTATATCTCCAAAGGACAACATAGAAGAGAAACCATTAAAAAGGAAAGGGAAGGACCCATCAGAGAAGAAACGGGAATGAAAGCTAGAAGAGATAGACTACATTTTCAGGGGAGGAAAAAATAAGTCCAGGGTACTAAAAAATATGAAGAAATATAAAAATAAGGAAATAAAGTTAAACACAAACAGGGGTACTGTCAGAGATACCCTCCCTTGCTGCCCCCGCCATGTTGTGACATTAATTTTTGTCAACAATATTTTGCATTTTATATTTTGTTGGACGGAAGGCTTGCTCATCTTTTATTAATATTTTCATTTGCATTCAAAGTAATGGGTTTCATTATGGCATTTTTATATGTACATATCATTACACTTCACTTGTTGCCCATCCCCCCTGGCCTCCCCAAACCCCCTTCTCTTACTGGTCCCGTCCTCTCCCAGTCAATTTTTCTTTGACTTTCCAAGCCCCATGTATCCTATTCCCCTTCTCCTCTTCTGTCATAGTTCCCTTCTGTCTTTGATGTCCTATGCACATTTATGTAAACTGTGACAAAAATCATGTGATATTTATCTGTCTTTTTTTTTTGGTTTTTCGAGACAGGGTTTCTCTGTTTAACAGCTCTGGCTGTCCTGGAATCGCTTTGTAGACCAGGCTGGCCTTGAACTCACAAAGATCCGCCTGCCTCTGCCTCCCAAGTGCTGGGATTAAAGGCGTGCGCCACCACTGCCCGGCTTTATCTGTCTTAGTATGGCTTATTTCACTTACTATAATTATCCCCAGGCATTCCCATTTTCCTGCAGATTAAATAATACCATTCTTTTACTTGAATGAATTAAATTCATTGTTTATGTATAGCAAGTATATATATATATATATATTGCTGATTTGACAGGCTTTAGAATTACCTAGGAGACAAAAACTCTAGACATATCTGCTAAGGAGTTTCTAGACTGGATTAAGTGAGGCAGGAAGACTACCCTAAATGACAGCAACACTATTTCTTGGGCTTCTGTGCTAGAAAGAATGAAAAAGGGACAGAAACTAAACACCAGTATTCACCACTCTCTGCATTCTGACTGCAGATTAATGAGATTAATGGGACCAGCTGCCTCAAGTTCCTGTACCCATGGCTTCCTCACTATGATGAACTGTATCCTGTACCTTAGGACTGTGAGCCATGATGAACTGTATTTATGGGATTGTGAGGCAAATTAACTTTTCTTCCTTAAGTTACTTTTGTCCAGTAATTTGTTACAGCAGTTAAAAAGTAACTAATCCATCCCTCCATGCCCATACCAAAAGACCACCTGTAATCCTCTACCACTCCTGCAGCTTTACTCAGGTTTAAAGGAAACATGTTCAGTAACTTCACAGCTTTATGAATGGGTGTCGCTCTCAAGAAATTCATGATGCATGATACACAAATACTAAGTAACAACATATAAATGTTCTCTGTTTATTTAGCTTACAGGTCATAGTCCATCATGAAGGGAAGCTAAGGCAGGAACTGAAACAGACATGCCTTGCTTCTCTTGACTTGTTCACTTACCTTTCTCATATAGACCAGTCCTGCTTGCCTAGGGATGACACTACCCACAGTGAGCAGGGCTTTGCTACATCAATTATCAACTAAGAAAATGCCCCCACAGACCTGCTCACAGGCCAGTGGAATGGAGGCAATTTCTTAATTGAGGCTCCCTCTTCCTGGGTGTGTCAACTTGACAACTGAAATTATGACAACTGTTGTGCCGGGCATTGTAATAAGCATAAAGGCATACTTGGAAACACAAATATTTGCATCACAACTGTGAAGTGAAGCGCCAATTTAAACTATAATTCATTTTTACTAGAGTGTATTAAGAATGAGTTTTAGAATAAATTTTTCAAAGAGATCTCAGAGGAAAGTCATTATTCTCTAATTCTCTGCAAGCAGGCAGTCCAGTTCTCAAAGCTCACACGGGTCCTCTTAATGGAATTGTGTGCCTCCAAACAGCGGAAATGTAAAACGCACTGGCATCCATGAAGACAAGAAGTCAATTTTGCATCACAGCAAGAAAGTCATTTTCGGAGAAGTTCCACAAGTCAGCAAACAGACATACTCAAGCCTTTGGCACTTGCCTTGTCCAGGGAAATAACTCTTGAATTTAAAGAGGGAAACGGCCTAGAGAAATTGAGATGAAGTCACCTGTCTAGACATTGTCAAGAGCAGTGACAAAATGTTGAAGCTAAGTTCTCTGCAAGGTTAACAGAAATGTCTGTAAAGATCGCACATGGCAGGACCACTGAATAGTGTAACTTCTCCAAAATTCATAAAAACCCTGTCAGTTATAAGCCAGTGAGCTTGACTTCTATCATAAAAACTGCCAGATGAAAAGGAGAAACTTTTTTTTAAAGATTTATTAATTATGTATACAGTGTTCTGTCTGCTGGTATATCTGCAGGCCAGAAGAGGGCACCAGATTTCATTATGGACGGTTGTGAGCCACCATGTGGTTGCTGGGAATTGAACTCATGACCTCTGGAAGAGCAGCCAGTGCTCTTAACCGCTGAGCCATCTTTTTTTGCAAGCCTGATATCAAATATGATTTGTCAAATCATCTGTGTCTCAGGCTCACCAGTGTCAGTGAACTCACTGTAGCCTGCCATGTGTCCAGTGAGGCTACACGGTAGTAATATGAAAAGCCCACCATAGAGAGATGAGGTGAAAGAAGGCTTGCTTTCCCTCTGCCCTTCTCAGCTGTGTTGTTCTCCCAGTACTGACCTATCCTAGACTCCATCATCAGCTTGTGGTCTAGTCCAACCAATCCAGGAATGCCATAAATCCTGAGAATCAGTAGGTATACTTGTTGGTTTTGATCATATGAAAAGTCTTCCTGGTGAGGTCAATACTAGGACTTTTATTGGAATCACGGAGAAAGAGGGTCTGTCCTATCTCTGGAATTGCAACAATAACCTGGAGTTTGCTGGGCCAGTAGGAAGAAGCAACTGCCTGTGGATAAAGATAACATGGAGACAGACAGAACTGAGGGAAGGAGTAAGAGGTGCTGGACAGCTGCATGGCTCCCTGATTCTGCCCTAACTGAAGTTAAATCTACTACTGGCAAGTAGGCATGACATAACAAACTCTCATTTTTTTTCAACCTGGTTGCACTGACATCCTGGGTACTGTCATTGTAATCCCTTCTGTTCCCTGAAGATCACATCTACATTTTTACTTGAGTCTATATATATATATATGGTCTTGAACAAGTTCGCTCTTTCTTAGACTAGCAGAAGTTAGATAGCAATGGTTCAAAGCCCTGATGACTTCACTCTTCACATGGCTGGTCCCACTCTAGACCCCTGTTTCAATAACTGAGTTTTGCTTTGTTCTTGTGAACACACAGTTTCTGGTTGCATGGACTGCATTATTGCCTTTGGTGTTTACACTATCGCCTTCAAGAAACTTCCACAAAAAAACAATCCAGCCAGCCATCTTTGATTCTAACTTGTCTAGGTTTGTACCCATAAAAGAGACCCATTGAGGCTTCACATGCTGCAGCACTCAGGAGAACTGGCCCTGCACCTTGCCTGATAGCACACCAGAGCTGGGCCTGGATATGGGGATTGTGGGTTAGCCATCCCTAAGGGAGTGAATGTGGAAGAGCCAGCCCTGCCTTCTGTCTACTATGTGGTGGTGTTGGCTAGGGAGAGATCCCCTCCACTCCCTTTTGCCCTCACCACCACTGCCAACAGGAGATCTGGCCCAGATTGGGTCACAAGAGCAGGAGAGCTGTCCCTGACCCTCACATGCTACAGTACTCAGGAGAGCAGGCCCTGCAGCTTTCCATAGTAGAACTGGCCCTGCAAATGGGGGTTGCAGGTCCAGAACCAGAGCTTTGAGTTAGACCACCCCAACATCTACCCCATGGATGAACTGCTGGAGTGCAAGAAGAGGCCAGTTCCACAACCCAAAACTACAGAATCTCCATGACACAGGATAGTTACAACATATCTGAGAGGAGGTCCAGTGAGGTTCCAGTATTGACAAAGTAGCAGAAACCAGAGGCCTCGTACCAGACCATCTGCAAGCAAAATGTGTGGACCAAAGGGAATATTGTGGGACACACTGAGACACACTGCAGTTTCCACAATGAGATTTTATTTTTTATGCTGGGACAGATTGCAAGGGTGGAGGATGGGTCTGAGGGGAGGTGGGAGATGAGAGGGAACAGGGTGCATGATGTAAAATTCACATAATAAAAATGTTTCAATAAAAAAGACCCATTGAATGACTATCCAATGTAACATCTACCTGATTATTTGAAGAGCTGTCAGTGTCCTGTTCAGAGTAAGGACCCATTTGGTGCATTCATCCCTATCTGTGAACATTAGTTGCAGCTGACTCAGAATCTTTTCTAAATGATTGGACTCTGTTGCACTGAGAACATGTTCCTCCCCAGACCTCGTGGACCTACAATTGTCCTGTGTCAGTAAGCAGCTCAGATACTATCGTTGATGGCAGCACCTTTACTCTGGGTAAGATAATGTCACATGCAATTCACACCAGGAAGCTTGTAGTTGAACCCAGGCTGCTCTCAGGCTTGCCCCAAAGCCTACCTTGTTTTTATATATAATTTTTTCCTTGGATACTCCTATTTCTCATCCTAATGAGCCTCTCTTTTTGAAAATCTCTCAAAAATCAGCTCATATTGACTTTATAGATCTACCCTATGACACAGACCAAACAATACTTGCTAATATTCCCGTTACGCAGAACAAAGAGCACCTGCATCACATACCCTGCCCGAGAGAATTGTGGACTTTCACACCGATGGTATTCTCAAGGTTGAGGAGAGGAAAAGGCAGGCATTGCAAAATGAGCTGTCTGAGGAAAAGTCCAGATCAGTGAAGCAGGAACACTGAATGGACAAGAATAATTGGGAAGCAGACAGGAAAATACTTCAGTTCACTGACTGTCTTCCCCTTCAATATATGTTCATCCATAATACCATGGCTGGTCATCACTGTGGGGTAAATAAGAGTCTGATTTCCTCAAGAGATCTGCATGACTAGGCCCCAGATGTTTGCATCAGTGAGTCAGTGCCAGACTGAATATATAAGGTAGGAAAGGATTATGAAGTATTAACCCAATGAGAGAGAGAGAGAGAGAGAGAGAGAGAGAGAGAGAGGAAAATAATCACTCCATTGTGTTTTCATTCTCTGGGATGTCCCTACAGAAGAGAAGGAATTTCAGGTAGGGGCTAATTTCTAAATAGAATTGAGAGATAAAAACCTTGCAAAGGGATGAGATAAATGAAGGATGCACTAAATAGCAGATCAGCCAATTGGAAGACTCCTGAGTACAGTTTAGGATCAAGTAATGGGGAGTCTGACCTAGTATTCATGGCAATAGTAAAGGAATATTTCTCAGAATCTGAGAATCAAACAGAAAGGGTGTGACTGTGGCCAGTGTCTCAATCAAAACACCTAAGACTTCACAAGAAAACTCCCAAGTTCATGTTTTTTTCCTTTTGAAATGTTTCAAAATGATCATCCCTATCCAAATAGGTACACTTCTTTGTCTTGCAAATGATGAAGAATAGGTCCTCAGAGCTGTGGCAGTCAGTTAATTCTTGGAAATAGACTGTCCACAGAAAGGGCTATCTTTCTTCTGCCTAATGTGGAAATTTTAATGAAGTAGCTGCTTGTTTAAGAGGAGAACTTTTTTTACAGCAACTCCATACTTGTGGGTGCTGAAGCCTCCCTGCGGCCCTATTTTTTGGGATGAGGGTATTTTTGTAGCCAAACACCAAAATATCAAATACCAAACACTACTGATGAAACCTTAGTAAACATAAGGGAACATGTGGCTTCAAAAGTGGTATACAGTAGAGAAATCCCAAGACATTTTTATTGTACTTGTGACCTGCTCAGTGTCTGCCGCAGTAATGCAAATTCTGAGTAGGCATTTCAGTAAACAGACTTCATCCTTCACTAGTCATTTACTCTTATAAGGCCCCAGATTTCCTATCTGCAAAATAGTGCTCCCAGTGGCCACCATGTTTTGCTTCATAGGATTACATTAAATAATAAAATTCACATGAGACCTTTTGGTTTAGAGGCAACATTTTTTTTAAATACCTAGGTACCTGAATACCTAGGTATTCTAAAAGGATCCTACTCCACCCCCAAATACCAAGATGTTAATTACTTTTGCTTATTTTTATTGGTTGAAAATGAAAAGAAAGTCAAAACAATACCATCCACATACTGTCAATAATACAAGAGACAGGAGGGATGTTCATCATTAAAGAGCGCATTAACCTATGGCAATCACTTTGTTCTGTGCTTTACACACTCTACTCTAAGCTTGGGAGTATCAGTTTTTTTTCTGAGGAAGCAGATGGATGTTGGTGAATATGTGACCTGCCCACAGCAATTACACAGTTTTATGGAGCTTAAAATCACCCCAAAGATAAAAATCAAAAACAAAGTTTTGGAGCTTGTCAAACCTAGTCTAATTAAAGCAGCAAATGTGCTAAGGAGTTAATGTGTTTCTAAGTGAGATAACTCAGGAAGTGCCAGCTGCAAGGCATCCTGGATCTTGTTGACATGGGTGGATAAGAAGGAGAATAAAACTGACACTTTGAAAAAAGAGATGAGTAAACCATTTGGAGGACTAATGGGATGTGTCTTAGCTGGGTCTGGCTATAATAACCAATAAAGTCCAAGATTAGTGCTGAGGAGATACCTCAGTCAGTAAAAAGTCTTTTTCTACTAAGCATGAGGACCTAACTTAAAAGATTTAATTCTCAGAGACTATAAAAAAGCAAATAAATAAAAACAGGTAGAGTGGCAAGTGCTTGTAATCTCAGTTTCTGGGCAGGTAGAGACAGACAGATTTCTGAAGATTGTTGGCAAGACAGCCTTCCTATCTGCAAGTTCAAGGACAGTGTGAGATTTGTCATTAAGTAAGTAAAAAAAATAAATAAATAAACAATGCTCAAGGTTGTCTTCCACCCTCCACATGCACAAATATGACTCAATATAAAAATACAGCCCAAATAAACACACACACACACACACACACACACACACACACACACGTGCGAAGTCTAAGGTTGAGGGCAAGGAAATGGAAAGTAATTCCTGTGAGATGAAAAATCATGCAAGTTGCTGACAAATAGATGGAACTAGAAAAGCTTATCCTGAGTGAGCTAACCCGGGCCCAGAAAGATATAGATGTCATCTCACTTATAACTGGATTTTAGCCATATAGTACAGGATAACTATCCTACAACCAACAGACTTAAAGGAACAGGAACATAGACTTTGTTACTTGTTAGTGGGACATTTTGCCCAAGTAGAGCTACCATGTAGGCCCCCAGTACAAAAAGAAGCTCTTAGCCCTCATATGGCTGCTGAACTGAAGAGGGCTGGTATGTAGGGCACTCCACACTGGAGGAGTAGGATAGGTGGGAGAAGGTGGAGAGGACGGGAGGGTGAGAGAGTGGGCCCAGGAGGGGTGGAAGGAGGGGACTGTGATGGAGATGTAAATTGAAGTAATAAATAAACAGTAAAAAAAATAGAAAAGGTTAGATAGTAGAACATTAAAGTCAGGTGCCAAATACATATGGACTGGGCTTTGGGAATGTATGCTAAGCCATATAACTCTTATAATTGTGGTCTAATTACCTCTGTTGTTGTGAATGGTATTTATTATTATAAGAGAAAGAGCCATTTATTGGACTGAAAGGGGAGCTGTTGGGGGGGAAAAGATATACCTTAAACTTTAAAAAAAAAAAAGGATGGGGATGGGTGGGTTGAGGTGGAAGAGGGTGGGAGGATGGGACTGGGGGAGGGAGTAGGGAGGGGATTGCAATAGAGATGTAACTTGAAGAAAAAAAATAAAAAAAAATTAAAAAAAAAGAAAAATCCTCACAAGCATTGCTGTCCAGGGTACTGAAATATCAATGACCAAAACTAAGTCTCTGTAACCCAGAAACTAAAGAAAAAGACAATGAAATAAACAGGACATGGTGATGCAATAACAGTAATAGATATAGTTTATTGATCCTCTATTCTGTGATATCCATTGAGCTAGGTGCTGTATGATACTATTACCCATGGTGGACTCTAACTTTATTTAAGTAAACACTCACACAACAAACACCACCTGCCAGGAATATTGTTAATAATTTTACACAAATTGCCTCATGAGCCTCTTGAGCACAAGCTTAATTCTTATAACTTGCTTTACAACCCTCTTAACAACAGATTATTGGAGTGAGAGTTTTACTCAAATTGCTCTGATAGCGCTTTTCCTTTGTATTTTGGTCTGAGTCTCTTATTCCCACATCATCTTACCTCTTGAAAAGAGAGGATATTAATGGCAGGGGTGTGACTGTGGCCATCAAGACTGAGAAGGAGCTGCATCTGTCCTCTGTAAGAATATTTAACTCACATGTGGAGAGAAACTGGAAGTGAAGGGACCAAACGATTTTTCTTTTATTTCAATTCTACAAATTCTGGTTGGTGTTCTAAATAGGGGACTGTCTGTGTCATGACATTAGTTTAAAACCCTTTCAAACTATCCATCGCCTCCAGAATAGAACCCAAGCATTTTCGTATAACCCACAGGCCCTCTATAATCTGTCTAAGTGAGCCTCTCTCTCACTTCTTCTGGAGCCATGACCTCTCACTTGTTCCAAAAACATCCACATTCCCCATTTCAAATTACCAAGAGTGTTTCCGCTCAAAGACATTTTGTTAGTTTTGCTCCCAGCTGGAAAAATCATCTCTCACATCTCCAGGTAGCCGAATCTTGTTTCAAATAACACCTGTGTGTTATACAGCCCTTCCCTGATAGTATAAAGGAGATTAACTGCATCCTGAACCCCAATATTGGCTATAAACTCTCACTTCTCTATGACTTTCACAGCCATCCTCATCTTATAAATGGAATGTCTGTGGATTTGCACCTAGGCTTTACTCTCTTTCTTTCTAAAAGTAAACAAAGGCAGAAGCATTTTTTCAGTGTTATTCCCAATGACCTAGCATAGTTCTATGTGAAGCCTGAGGGAAATGGATGAGTGCAGGCTGTCCTTTATTATTAGAAGGACCACAAGGAAAACCACTCATTTTCTGTGCTTCAGTTTCTTTATCCATAAATATTAAGGGCTCTAGAAAAAACAAAACAAAACAAAACAAAAAAACTTATCCAGCTTCAAAATAGCATGTTTCCATGATGCTAGGCCTTTGGTGGATACTGTAATAAAGAGAGCTTACCCTGAAATCACTTTTCAAATGACAATCCTTCATGCAAACACAAAAGTTACAAAATCTAAGCTCAAGGTTGATCAGCATGAACCCAGTTGAGTGGCTAGTCTGGGCAAACATAAAACCCTTTCATTCACTGCCTAACCAACTCAGGTGTTTTCTATAATGTACATCCTGTCTACCTCACAGCCTTAAATTTCATCCTAAAATTCACATAACTGCATGATCTTCTTTTCAATTATCTCTGTTGGCCAGCTATATGGAGAGAAGGCATCTAAGTTTACAAAACATTAAAGAAAGTCTGATGGTCTCAGCTCTTGGTGCCATGACTCAGCAGCTTTCTGAGGTAAAGAGGATTAAAGTTTCCTCATAGGAGCACAATTTATCCTCTCCTGTTCTTTTCAACCAGTCAGTGGAACTTTCAAGGAAAATAGCCATCAATATCACAGCCCTCCCCAACATTTAGCAGAGGAAATATTAAAGATTAATGGACACTACCAGAATTGCCCTGACCATTCCTGTATATTTCCTCATTCAATATGCTAATTCTCTTGAAATTCAGTTTGCTAATACTGCATTGGAAATTATTTTTCTTGTAGCATGAAAGTATTTCTTCACTGCCTTCTAGACTCTCTATTACTATTAGGATGTCTAATCCACTATAGTTTGCATTCACTATTGGGTGATGCACCCTCTTCACTTGGAAGCTTTGTAAGAAACAAAAGATCTAAGCCAGCTCGGTCACCAGTCTGGAGAAGAGCTCCGGCTAGAGGAGATCTAGCCCAGGAGCAGATCCAGCCCACGGCTCCAGCCACAGACCAGCGGCCTCCACCTGTCTGCCTGATATCCGGCCTGCACGCTGACCTGTACACCCAAGAGGGAAAAACAGCCATACCACAAGAGCAAAGGTAAGTGAGTTTTTTTTTTTTTTCCCGGAGTTTCCAACATGGCAGCACAGTGTGCACTGTAGCGGAGAGGCAGAGACCTAACCCAGTCACAGCAAAGCAATTAGGAGCCAAGACTGCCTGCAAACAGAGCTCGCAACTGTGTGTTCTCCACAAATAGTGGGGCGGGTGGGTCACTCACCCTAGCACCCAAGCATCTGAGGCAGTCAGCAACAGGCACACTAAGGCTGGCACCTGTTGTGGGTGGAGCTCCCTGCCTGCACGGTCAGCCTAGCTGGGGAGCCAGAATGACTGGGTCAGTGAGAGGAGAACACAGACCCAACCACAGCTCTACCTGCCTTTCTGAGGAGACCTGCCAACTCCCAGGTCCTCAGAAGCTAGCCCTCTCCCCACTCCAATCCCCTCTATATTGGTCCAATTGGGTCACAAGCAGTTGAGGAGAGCAGCAGCCACCCTCCGATCCTAGAGCCAGTCAGTCTATTACAGGAACCTGCCCACCATCTGGAGGTAAACATCAAGATCTCAGGATCAGCCAGCCCCCAGGGTAGGGAGTTTTCCTGAGCACCAAGGTCAGCTGACAATAGACAACACCTGGGTCAATCAGATGACAAAAGGTCAGTGCAAGAACATGGTAAAAAAAAAAAAAAACCAAAATAATAGGATGTCTCCAGATCCTAGCAATAATGCTACAGACAACTCTAGACAGCCAATCACGATTGAAACAAAGGAAAATGACCTTAATCCTATGCTTATATGCTTATATTAATAATAGAAGGCCTAAGGGAGGAAATCAAACACCTCAGAGAGTAACAACAAAGTACTGCAAAGGAGGTGATGGAAATGAATAAAGCGCTTAAAGGAATGGAAGACCTGAAAAGGGAAGTTGAAGCAATGAAGAATATCCAATCCGAGACATCCATAGAACTGGAAAACATTAAGAAAAGAATCGGAACTACAGACACTATCATCACCAACAGAATAGAAGAGTTGGAAAAAGAATTTCAGGCTCAAAGGATAAAATTGAAGAAATTGATACATCTGTCAAAGAAAATGTCAATTCTAAAAAAGTCCTGACACAAAATCTTCAGGAAATCAAGGAAACAATGAAAAGATGAAATCTCAGAATAATAGGAATAGAAGAAAGAGAAGAGGCCCACCTCCATGGACCAGAAAAATCTTCAACAAAATCATTGAAGAGAATTTCCCAAATCTAAAAAAAGAGATGCCTATAACTGTACAAGAAGTTTACAGAACTCCAAATAGATCAGACCGGAAAAGAAAATCTTCCTGCCACATAATAATCAAAACACTAAATGTACAGAACAAAGAAAGAATTTTAAAAGCTGCTAGGGAAAAAGGGTCAATGGCAAACCTATCAGAATCACACCTGACTTTTCTTCAGAGACTCTAAAAGCCAGAAGGGCCTGGACAGACGTCTTGCAGACCCCAAAAAACCACAAATGCCAGGCCAGACTACTATTCCCTGCAAAATTGTCAATCAACATAGATGGAGAAAACAAGATATTCCATGACAAAGCTAAATTCAAACAATATCTATACACAAATCCAGCTCTACAGAAGATGTTGGAAAGAAAACTTCAATCCAAAGAGGTTAACTACACACAAAAAAAGCACAGGAAGCAAATAGCATGCCTGCAGCAAAACCAAAAGAAAAGAAGCTCACTCACACACTATTTCCACCAACATCAAGATGGCAGGAAGTAACAATCATTGGACATTAATATCTCTAAACATCAATGGACTCAATTCCCCAATAAAAAAGGCACAGGCCAGCAGAAGGGATGCGAAAACAGAACCCCACATTCTGCTGCTTACAAGAAACACACCTCAGCAAAAAAGATGGACATTATCTCCAAGTAAAGGGCTAGAAAAATATATACCAAGCAAATGGACCCAAGAAAAAAGCTGGAGTAGCAATTCTAGCGTGCAACAAATTGGACTTTCAACCAACATTAATCAAAAGAGATGGGGAAGGACACTACATACTCATCAAAGGAAAAATCCACCAAGATGAAATTTCAATACAAAACATCTATGCCCCAAATGTAAGACCACCCACATTCATTACAGAAACACTACTGAAGCT